>JBBPSJ010000010.1:0-476054 GCA_038093535.1 Boletus reticulatus
TCCTTCCAAGCTTTCCCCTACCAACATTCGACATGCTCAGCATCTTATTACCTCTGGAAAGGCTGAAAATGCTGTTCAAGTGACCAAAGCACTTACCAACATCATCAACCAACCCCTCTCTGCCAATACAGTTCATTTTCACCTGAAGAAATCTGGTATGAAGGCTGTGGTCAAGACCAAACCCCCTATTCTCTCTGCCAAACATCGCAAGGCTCGCTTGGACTTTGCTTATGCCCACAAGGACTGGACTATAGATGACTGGAAGAAGGTCATATGGTCTGATGAGACCAAGATCAATCGCCTAGGGTCAGATGGGCGCAAATGGGCATGGACAAAGGCAGGTGAGAGGCTGAGTGATAGGCTTGTGCAGGGAACTCTCAAGTTTAGTGGGGGTTCCTTGATGATGTGGGGGTGTATGACTTGGGAAGGAGTTGGCTATGCTGCCAAGATTGATGGTAGGATGGATGGGGACCTTTACCTTCAAATTTTGAAGGATGAGCTCCTGAATACTGTGGAGTATTATGGTCTAGATCCTCCTGACATCATCTTTCAGCAAGACAATGATCCCAAGCATACCTGCAAAAAGGTGAAGGAGTGGCTAGAGGAGCAGGATTTCAGGACTATGAAGTGGCCTGCACAGTCTTCTGATCTTAATCCTATTGAGCATCTCTGGGGATGGCTGAAAAGGAGGCTTGGGCAGCATGAAAACCCTCCTAATGGAGTTCATGCAGTATGGGACAGAGTTGAGGAAGAGTGGGAGAAGATACCAGTTGAGGAGTGTCAGAAGTTGATTGAAAGCATGCCTAGAAGGGTTCAGGCAGTGCTTAAGGCAAAGGGAGGCTATACCAAGTACTGAAATACTCCAATACCCTATCATAAATCAAAAGTGAAAAAACTATTGCAATGACATGGCTAGATTGAAAGGGCAATATCTCTGTGATTCCTGGGCCAAATCACATGACCCAGGGACCATCTGGTAGCTAGGAGTCAGTATAACATTGTATCCCACCAAAGCTAAGCGATGTTCTCACGGGTGGTCGCGGTGCGCTTCGCGCACCGCATCAGGGTTAGTTATTGCAACGGTTTTTGGAGTCACTGTAGATATGGATTGCGAAGCACCACCTGATACAAACACTGGAGATAATCTATGAGAAAAATTGTTATTGGCTAGAGATGACGTTGACCCATCCCTGCCCATCAAAAACCCTGGTCGTTTCCAGGTGTTCCGAGCCACGTGTCCTGGTCGGGTCCAGGTATCTCACATGCTCCTTCGCAGAAACCAGACGTAGTCTGTATGCGGTGTCCACAGAAACCGTTGTTTGCCGTATGTGGGTTGGCGTGGTCGATTCCACGTCCGAGCGACTTGTTCCGGTCGGTTCCGGATATCTCAAGTGCCCCTGCCTCTTCACTCACTCCTGCCCGTGCCACTCTGATTCCGTGTTTGACTGTGTTTCTGATGGCAGTTTCTTGTAAAGAAGGTTGCGGTCCAAGCCCCGTCCCTTGACCCTTGGGAGTAGCTGCGTCCGCGTCCACCAATGATTGGACATCATCATATGGGTACGTGCCAGGATAATGATCCTGGGCTTTCTCTGAGGTGGCGTCCCAGAGCTCCGCCGGCGCGATAGCGGAGAACCTATTGTTCCATGGTCCAGATCGTACAGCCCTGGCTCGTGGTGCTGCCCTGATCGCTTCCTTTTGGCACTCTTGGTAAGTGGCCGTTCTTACCTCAGCCATGGCCTGGTAGCCAGCCTCCTCGTCCGCGGACGAGCTGCCCTCCCCGAAAGCAGTTTTGAGGATCTTTATTGCGGCGCCTTTCTCGATGCTCCCCATTTCTTCGAGGTAAGCCGAGAGTTCATCATCCTCCTCCATTGTGGTGGTGGTCCGTGCCCGTCGTTGCGGGACTTTGTAAGTAGGACGTGCGGTGCGTCCGGAGGATGTGGTCGGGCGGGGACGTGTGGTCCGGTCGGTTCCGGATCCCTTGTGGTTGGAAGACCTACAGCCAACCTGGTGACAAATGAAGCATTGATTCTTCCGCATATACTCAGCGCGCTGAGTCGGCGATAGACGAACGGCATCTACGTCCATCGCGTACGGGTCTCTGTGCGATCGAGGAGAGGGAGCCGGTATGTGTGGCACTCCCTTTCACAAGTCTCCAATCCTCCTCAGTTGTTGAGAGAATTGGCCCGCCTTCTTTATCCAGTCCTGGTAGCTGTCGGGAATCTTGTCGCACGAGAGGATCATCGTGGCAAGTCTAGGGCTGAGGCCATGGATAAACCATTCCACAAGAGCATGCTTGTCAGTGATACCTGACTTCTCGGCGAGAAGTTGGAATTGTGAAGCGTAGGTAGTGAACCCGTCGCTCCACGCTCCCTCGGTATCCTTTCCAGCAGATTGACGGAGTTTGGAAAGGTCTATCCTTGCCTTGGCTGCTACATTGTAGGGGGAAAAGGCGGTCTCGAAAGCTTCCTTAATCTTGTCGAAGGTCTTTTCACTGTCGGCGATAGCCGAGTTCGCGAGCTTCATCAACCATCCTTCAGCAAATGTCTTTCCCCGGCCCTTACTGATTTTGTTGAGGAAAGTAAGGGACTTTGTTGTGTCGGTAAAGAGTGCTTTGTTGATGGTGAAGTACGCATTCATCGAGAGGAGCCATCTGTTGGCATCCTCTGCCTCCCCGGAAAAGTCCTCGGGAAGGCCAGCCTTTATTTCTGAAACCATTTCGTCTTCTAGAGCCGGGTCAAGTGGTATGTCCTCCTGCGCGGTCGGTTCCGGGTCAGGGTCGTGAAAAACAAGAGGAGGGTCCTCGCTAAGGACAACGTCGGGTGTAGAGGGGGCAGCTAATTCAGAGGTAGAGGGGAGAGCGTCCGAGTCTCTTCCTTGGCTCCTGTTAAGTTCCGCTAATTGCCTTTGGACTTGTCCGTAGTGGGCGACACGATCCGGAGGGGAGTATCGGTCAGGTAGGACAATGTGAAACGGATGTCTGTCAGGAAGAAGGTGGATATGGGGGAGTCGGGGGGAAGACACGGTGGGTGGAGAGGGTGGCGGGGAGTCTGAGGGTGCTCTGAATCTGCCGATTCGGGAAATGTCGGAATGGGGGAATGTCCTCTACGTGAAAGTAGGGACAAGGGGAAAAGCTAGTTCTTTTGTAACGCACAGCGTAGACTTGTCGTAGCGTGCTGCGATACTGGTCGAAGAATAAGCGAGGTAGCGAGGAGTTCAACTCAAGGACGAGTGCCAAGCTTCGAGACGATGCGAAGCCTAAGCGGGTCTCTCCTATTCCAGGTATCCGAAGACTCACTGGAACTCAGAGGAAGTGAGGCAAGATCAACGCTGATATTGCGTAGAACTAGCTTAGGGAAATACAGGGAGAGACGACGACTATATATATGGTAGGCCCCTAATCTAGATGAAGGATATAAAAGAGATGCGCAGCATCCGCAGTAAAGCGCAGTTGAATGCGCAGCTATCCGCAGTACGAGGCTATGAGTGTGCAGCATGAAATAGCAAATAGCGGATATAAGAGGAAAGGCTATGCCACTGCCTTACGAAGTCTGAATAAGGTGACAGTGGCGGAGACGGAACGGAAGTCCTAATATGGTATGGGCGGGGCGCCGTGTGAGCCAAAGGAGAGAGAGATCGAGAGAGCGTATCTGGTAGTGGTGGAGGACGACTCCACTACGAATACAACCGCGTACGGTGAAGAGACGAGTCTGTAGAGAAACGGAAGACGAGGACAAGCAAAGAAACAAGGAAAAAGTGTACCCCCTTCGTAGACCGTAACACTCATGCTGGACATTGCCTTAGCTGCATGGTGATAGAGAACAGTGATAGTCACACTATGACAACATATAATGTGGTCACTGTCAGAGACTGATGAAGTGGATGTAAACAATTTGTGTGGAGACATGGGTAGTTATCATTTCATCTTTCTGATGAACTAACTGTTCTTCTTGCCAGATGCTTTTAAATGGAGTCTCTGCTGTGCACATTAGGCTTCTTTGAAGGCATCCAAGATAATCAGTGGCTCTATCCATTTCAGGATTCTGGTAGAGTCCTGCTACTGCTGCCAATACCTGATCATGCCTCCACTTAGCTGGAGCCAGCTTAGAACAGGGGACTGACATCAGTTATAATGGAGTTGCCAAAAGCTACACTTTGTAGCCACACCTGGCAAATCCCAGCTATTACTGCATAGAGCCAACTCCCCACTCTAGCTCACAGCCAGCTCACGCCATAACATGCAGCATTGGTTTTCATCACTGTCATGATGTATCTCATCATGTCCAGCACTACTGACAATATTCTTGTGGTCCTAAACAAACCTGACAACCTTCAATGACTCCTGCTCACCCATATGCCCTCCTGGGTATGTATTTTGATGTAGTACGTTTGCATCATTGTTTAGAATAAGTGCTAAGATATGTTAGCAGCACAGACTTGGACTTATTGTTTTGGATAAATATAAGTAACTTATTTTACCTCTTATGCAAGGATAAGTTTATACAACAGAGTAAAATACATTTTCTAAATAAGTTAATGAATATTTATTGTCTACTTTTCCATTTCCTGAGGCAGAATCTGTTTGTAACTATTTACCAGCTACATATATTACCCAAACTTATCTGGTCTTGCCTGTGGTGTTATAGTGTAAGTAGTATATGTTTGTGATGTGACAGTAGTAGATTGACACCCAGTTGATTCCACTTCTGACCTACCAATCTGTTAGGCATGTGTTACGTGAAACAAAGTGCAGATGGAGGCTGCGGAGGTAGAGTGGATGGAGGTTGTAGTCAACATAGAGAGTGACAATGCTGACAGAGGTGTATGGAGGAAGGAAACAGAGGTGAAGTGGAAAACAGAGATGAAGCAGAGGGGCAAGAGATGGAGTAAAGGAAGGAAATAGTACAATATATAGTGACTTTTTTCTTTTTCATGATAATATCATAATCATGTCTGGTCATAAACGTGAAAACATCGGAGTTAAGTGGAGAAAAAGGAAGTGGGGGTAACAGAGAAATGGAGTAGTGACTGAGGTTTTTTGGAGATGGAGAGAATGATGGAGCTATGGGTGAACTCAGAAAACCATTGGGTAGCCATTCTAGATTGTCGATCCTGAGTATGGAGATGACATGGAGGAATTAGAAGTGATTAGAGATGATCTGGAGGAGTGACTGGGGTTCAATGGTGTTGACTGTAGTCAGAGGAGTTCAACGAAGATGGAAGTGTGAGTCAAGGATCTTCAGAGTTGAGGAAGAACTGATATCTGACTTGTGAGTACTCTGGAGATGTTCTGGAGATGGAAAGGATCATCTGGAGTTCCAGTGGTAAGGTTGGAGATGGGGTCAGGAGTTGCACAGGAGTTTGCACTGAGTTGGACTGGAGTTGTGCAGGAGTTGCAGGAGTTGAACAGGAGTTGTACAAAAGTGAAAGTTCTTCAACATTGATGACTTGGAGATTATGTTGACTTTTGGATGAATGGACAAAGAGATGCAGTGGATCAATTATTGGGGAGAGAAGGATAGGGGTGTTGGAGGTTATGTTGGAGTTGGAATGGAGGTGCTCGGCACTAGATGGAGACAAAGTCTGGAGTATAGGAGTTGCATGGAGTATGCTCGGAGGGACGAAGCGAGCTGTACTGGTTGAGATGGGCTTACTGGATGTCTGAATCTTTGTGAGCGGAGCCCTTATCCCCCTCTTACTTGGAGAACCTGAAAAAAAGATTGAGAAAGTGCATCAGGAGAAAACTCCGAGCATACTGGACAACATCAGATAGTCAGAGATGACTAAGAAAATTTGAGTGTCCTGGCAGCAATCAGGAGTTGTGGAGCAGGGAGTAGGGAGTGAAGTGGTCCAGAGTGACAATTATAGGAATTTAGATCCTTCTGTGAGGCTAAGCTGTATATCACCAAGATTTCTTCGGAAAGTAAGGGAGTTCAACTCCAAGTCAGAGAGGTAAGGAGGAACAGGCAGAGATGTGCCAAAGGCACGAATGCATGGAGATGTAACAGAGGTGTGCGAAAGCACAAGTGCAGCAAACTGTATGAGGAGGACTTAGAAGGAATAAGTGATGGGTAGTGATAGCAAAGGAGCATCTGGAGATTGAAGTGGAGGTAGTGGAGATGGATGCAAGGAGTAGGAAGGGGTTCCTAATGTTTGTCAGAGAAGTCCTGGAGGAGGAAAATCTCGGAGGAAAGAGAGGACCAAGAGGTGAATGAAAGAAGGACCCAAATGAGCTAGGTCCAGAGCCAGTAAGGAGTTGAGGAGTTCAGAGCTAAGCATCCAAAATGTCAGAGATAGTATGGAATTTAGAGCTAGTGTCCAAAATGTTGGAGATAGTAAGGAGTTTGGAGCAGAGGAGGACTTCAGGGAATGAAGGTCCAGAAACTGGCAAGTAAGAGGTGATCTGCAACTCAGATTGTTCAGGTGTCTGGAACAGAGTCACAGAAAGCCAGTAGAGAGATCAGAGATACCCATAGTCTCAGAGATGATGCTTGCGTATGAATGGAGTTACTCTAGGCAGAACTACCAAAGAACTGCTCAAGAACACAGCAGAGACAGGGTTGGAGGAGGTTAGGGATGAGGAGAAGAGGGAGGATGTGGAGCTCAGCATTGATTAGGACAGTCCATCAGTCTTAGAGATGGGGTGTGATGGTTTCAAGAGGGACGCAGCAAGGTATACTGCATGAAATGGAGGTGTTGAAAAAGCCAAAATCATCACAAGCGGAGATAGGAGGGACATGGAGCAGAGCTCACACAGTCAGGAGTAAGGTAAAGAGGAGTGCACAGCATTCAGAGGTAAGGGTAGACCACAACACCTGAATATCATACCACTAAGGAGAAGGAAAGGAGGTTTGGAGTTGATGTCCAGAACATCGAAGATGGTAAGAATCTCGGAGCTAATGTCCAAAAGACTCTGGAGATCACAAGGAGTTCGGAGCTAATGTCCAAAAATTCCAGAGATGATAAGGAGCAAAGTGGATGAGGCTGCGGTGGCATATGAAGGAGTGAAGGAGATTTCCAGAAGAAGAATCCATGAAGGAGGAGCGCAAGCACATCTGGAGGTGAAAACACAACAAAGAAGGCCATCCTAAGGTGTATCTTCAATAGACTATGAGTTCCAACCAATATGGTCTGGAGTTTTCAGGAGTTGCTCCAGAGATGGAGTGGAACAGTCATGAGAAGATAGGAAGAGTAGAAGAAGGACCAAGTGTTGTCCCAAGAACCCTATGGTATGATGAGTGCACAGTGATGGGTGGCATTGAAGTCCAAGAGTTCCGAAATTGATCCCAGGGTGTGCACAGGGCACAGATATCAAAAGATACCATAGAGAGTGACATCGAGACAGAGTTGACACTGGAGATGTTGGAGGACAGAGCTGATATCAGAGGTCTCAGAAGTTGTAGAGGCTGACATTGGGGGTTGGCATTTCTTTCACAGAAGTCTGGATAGGTTGCTACTCAGTGCCTGCTTAATCAATGGATTGATAAATAGGAGACCTAGCGAGTTCCAATAACTAGTTATGTCTAAAGCCCAACGAGGGATGACCAGAAGAGGTCCAGAGGTGGATTCATCATAAGGAGTTCAGAGATTAGGGTAGAGGGAGCTCAGGAGGCATGAGGAGACGTTAGAGAGTAGAAGGAAAGAGTGGTGTGTGACATTCCCACTACCAGACTAAAGACTCCCCTGCGGGCGAGCAATGTTGATGGAACTCCCAACAAAAACGGCCTAATACAAAAACAGGCATTGGTGCTAATGCAGATTGGAGAAACAACCAAACTCCGAGACTTCCTTGTAATTGACTGTGGCAAGGATGACATAATTCTAGGTTTGCCCTGGCTCCGAGACTGAAATCCAGAGATTAACTGGGAATCTGGGACTGTCCGCATCCAGGAGCGCACACGTATACGACAAAATAGAGTGGCTACGGCCCACACTATCACTGTCTTCAACAGGAAATGCCAGATGAGTAAACTTCGGTGGAGACACACTCTGTGGTGGGGCAATAACTTCGATCCAAAACGTGCATATACGGCTCATCTGAAGGTACCTGACATGGAGCCGACCACATAGCGGGAGGAAGTACCAGCACTCATAGATTGTGAGGAGGACGAAGACGAGCCAACTGGACCCTCCATTCGAAAAACAACTATCTCGACTTCTCTGGCCCAATCAGCAGAGAAAACCAAGAAGGAACTCCCGCGGGACTTCCAAGACTTCGAGGATGTCTTCCAAAAGAAGGACGATGGTCCCCTTCTGCCTTACCGGTCATTCAATCACAGCATAGATCTAGACGACTCATTCCTACCCAAGGTTGCCAAGGCCTACCCGCTTAACCCTAAGGAGCGAGAGGCATGTAAAGATTTCATTGACGAACACTTGAAAGCCAGACGTATTCGCCCATCGAATTCCCCCATGGCTTCTCCGTTCTTCTTCGTTTCAAAAAAGGATGGTAATCTTCGCCCGTGCCAAGATTACCACTATCTCAACAAGCATACCATCAAGAATGCCTACCCTCTCCTGCTCATCGGAGACTTGATGGATCAGCTCAAGGGATCTCGTTACTTCACGAAGATGGACATCCGTTGGGGCTATAACAACGTCTGTATCAAGACCAAAGATGCTTGGAAGACGGCGTTCATTACGCCCTTTAGCCTCTTCGAGCCTCTCGTCATGTTTTTCGGCCTTTGCAACAGTCCTGCGACTTTTCAGTCGTTCATGGACTTCATTTTCAAGGATATGGTAGCGGAAGGATGGTTGATCATCTACATGGATGATATGTTGATCCATTCCAGGGATCTTACTGAACATCATAACAGAACGAGGCGAGTTCTGGAACTGTTACGAGAAAACTGTCTCAGCCTCAAACTGGAAAAATGTACGTTTGACGCATCCTCGGTTGAATTCCTAGGGATGGTCATCCAAGAGGGTATCATTGCGATGGACCCTACCAAGCTCTCAGCAATCTCTACGTGGGAACCACCCACATCGGTCTGTGCAGTCCGTTCGTTCATCGGATTCTGCAACTTTTACCGCAAGTTCATCCCGAACTTCTCGGAAATTGCTCGGCCAATCTTGGATTTAACAAGGAAAGGGCAGCCGTGGTCCTGGACGCACGAGCAATAACAGGCTTTTGACCTCCTCCGTCAGGCCTTCACCTCAAAACCCGTATTCGCAATGCCGGACAACACCAAACCATTTTTCGTTATGACAGACGCTTCCCTCACTGCCACAGGGGGCGTGCTGATTAAGAGGGATGCCAATGGCGATTTACATCCTTGCTGCTACATCTCATGAACGTTCTCTCCGGCGGAACAAAACTACGACATCTATGACCGAGAATTACTTGCCGTCATACGCGTGCTCGAAGAGTGGTGCCACTACCTCACCGGAACCGACTGGCCTGTCACTGTGCTCACAGACCACAAAAATCTGTGTTACTTTAAAGACCCCAGGAAGCTATCTTGGCAGCAAGTGAGATGGCTATTAACGTTACAGGACTATGACCTCCTGTTCCAACATGTACCCGGCGCCAACATGGGCCCAGCGGACACTCTGTCGCGGAAGGACGCCCTGGATACCTCGGTCGACAACACCGAGGTTACCCTACTTCCAGGAGAGCTATTTTTGAAGAGAATCGACCTCGACCTTTGGACTGCCATTGAGCGGTCAACCTCCGACAATTCCTTCGTCATCGACCAGCTACGAAAGCTGCACGATGGTGCTTCGGGTATTCCCCACTCATCAGTGCACGACTGGAGCTTCGACGAAGGTCTTTTATATTTCAAGGATTGAGCCTACGTGCCCGAGGCCCACCGAAATGACCTCCTTCACTCCATCCACGACTCGCCTGCGGGGGGTCATGGCGGTTACTACTGAACCGTCAATACGGTACAACATGACTATTGGTGGCCAGGTCTGACAGCATTTGTCTGGCGATTCATCCAAGAACGTGCTGTCTGCCAGGCCAACAAAGTCAACACCCATCCTACCATACCACCTCTCACTCCCCTTCCGGTTGCTTCCACTCACCCCTTTGCTACCCTCTCGGTCGATCTCATCACGGACTTGCCGCCGTCCAACGGTTATGATTCAGTCATGGTCGTGGTCGACCATGGACTTACAAAGGGGGTAATTTTCACCCCAACTCATAAGAGTGTGGACACCTGTGGGGTTGCGCAGCTCTTCTTTGAGAAGATTTTCCCTCACTTCGGGCTACATGACAAGATCATCTCGGACCACAGTCCACAGTTCGCCTCAGCCCCCGCCCTGGAACTGGCTAGACTCTTGGATTATGATCTGCTCCTTTCCTCCGCATATCACCCACAAACGGATGGCGGAACGGAACGGGTAAATCAGGAGCTAGAGACTTATCTTCGGATCTTTTGCCGATGGCCAAGTATTGCCACAACTCCGCCATCCACTCTGTAACAGGAAAGACCCCGTTTTCATTAATGATGGGCTATGAGCCGAGGGCTTATCCCAATATAGGAAAAACAATGTTCATCCCCACCTTAGAAAAACGCCTCGGTGACCTCAATGAGGCCCGATTAGAAGCACACGCTGCCCACGAAAAAGCCCAATGCTATATGAAAGAACGTGTTACTTCAAAATTCAAACCCTGGAAAGTCGGAGATAAGGTGTGGCTCAAGGGCTGCAACCTAAGACTCCGTTACCCCTCTCGCAAACTCGCACCACGCCGTGAAGGCACATTCGAAATTTCACAGGTAATATCACCTGTTTCATACAAACTCCGCCTGCCAAGGACCTGGAAGATCCATAACGCCTTCCACGCCTCCCTCCTTACCCCATATAGGGAAACTGTGGAACACAGACCAAACTTTGTTCCGCTTCCGCCAGACGTAATTGACGGAGAAGAGGAATTTGAAATAGATCAAATCCTCGCTCTGCCCGCCGCCGCCACTACCTCGTTTCATGGAAAGGATACCCGTCCTCCGAAAACACCTGGGAACCCAAGTCCAATCTTGGGCATGCTGTGACACTGCTCAGGAAATATAAGGCCAGGGATCCTGTCACCTTCCCTTCATCCTGACCCCCCATTATTCACCATCGCTGAGTTGAGCCGCCGCTCCTCCATGCCGCCACCATTCTCACCGAACTGCTTATGTCGAACTCATCGCTCAATGTCCAGTATCCCATCCACATTCATCGCCTCCCAGACCAGTCCCGACGCATTCTATATGCCTCCGTCCTCGAAAACCCTGCCGCTGCTCTCGCCATTTCCTCGATACCCGCTTATCGGGATCGACCAATACTCAAATCTCTGGTGGTCATCTACCACACATACGCCGCCGCTCGCACCCTCCATGCACAACTCTTCCCAGATGGGACCCTGCCTGTCTATACCGCAGCAATGGGGCAGGCCATCCACGCCTCCAGAGAGTCAATTCTGGACGCTCTCCATGAACATGGATTCTGCAATGTCCTTCGCGGACTCCCCTCCCCCTTGTTCATGCATGTTCTGCGCCCCGTCGTTAACACACTACCCGCTGCCCTCCGGCAGTACTACTTGGATGAATGACCCAACCACCCATGGGATCAGGATACTTGGGCCAGGAATCACCTTGCAACCCATGGCTACCAGCCCGTCCCCATCTGGGATGATGACTCCACTGTCACACCCGACTCCCCAACCTCGTCTGCCCACTCCGCATCCACAGAACCGCTCCCTGTTCCACCTCCCACGACTCCCGCAACTCGCCCACCTTGCCGAGCCGGAAGTATTAGCCCTGTTGGAGGAACTGGTGGCAATCCCCGCACCCGAGATGGCACCCCCATCTTCAGAGATCACTCGGACATCCTCGCCTTCCTCTCAACCATCCCGCTCGTCGGATCTGGGACTCCAGAACCAGAGAACGTTCTTCCCGCTCGACCCCATCCCACAACTCCCACTCACTCCGGCAGTTCTCGTAATGTCAAACGGCATTGTGGAAAGGTTTCATTCGGACTACCCAGCTCCGCAGCACGAGCTGTGGGCAAACGTACTTCGGGAAATTGAGGAAAGCAGAGACAGGCAACTCCGTTCCCCTCCTCCAGTCGCTATGACAAGGACTTCTTTGCGACGCCCTCACCGACGGCAGGTTCCTCATCAAACCCCATCGACATAGACCGCTTCCCTTCTCCCTTACTCCCTCCAACTCCCACTCGCCCCTCCCTCCCTCGCTGCTTCACCTGCAACCAACGAGGACACATTCATGCCAACTGTGCCTACTACGAATGTCCTCTCTGTCGCACTACCACCCCCGGCCATATCCAGACCTGGTGCCCTCGCCGCCGCTGTCTTCTCTGCGGAGAACTCAGCCATTCTGATGAAGTTTGCCCTACTCATTGGAACCCCCTTGACGACTTCGATCCTACCGATTATGAAGTCAACGAAGGGGACGAAGTAGATTAAAGGTCTTGCAGGTGCTTCGACCGTACGAAGGGGGTAATGTTATGGTCTACGAAGGGGGTACTCAATTTTCATTATGCTTTCTCGTTCACTCTTCCTCAGACTCGTTCTCTCGCCGTACGTGGCTGTATTCGTAGTGGAGTCGTCCTCCACATGTACTACCAGATACGTCTCTCAATCTCCATCTCTTTCCGTCTCACACAGCGCCCTGCCTACACCATATCTAGACTTCCATTCCATCTCTGCCACAGCCCCTTATTCAGACTTCATGGCTGTGGCATAGCCTCTTTTATATTTCATTGATTTGTGCTGTGCACTCATCGCCATATAACTGCGCATACTGCGCATTCATAGCCTTTTAGACTGCAGATGCTGCGCATCCATTTATACCCTTCATCTAGATTAGGGGCCTACCATATAAATACTCGTCGCTTCCCTCCTGTAATTCCCCAGCTAGTTCTATGCAATATCAGCATTGTTTCTAGTCCACCACCTTTGAGTCCCAGAGAGCCTCTCAGGTACCTGTGGATAGAAGAGACCCGCTTAGGCTTCGCATCGTCTTGAAGCTCAGCACAGTCCTTGAGTTGAACTCCTTGTCTATACCTCGCATGTTCTTCGCCCCGTATCGCAGCATGCTACGTTAACACTACGCTGTGCGTTATAGTTAATCTCTGACATTGCATTTGGTTGGGCACTGACAATTGGCAGAGCATCATTGTCATATATATCTTGCCATCAGCCTCTGTGAGTCCAGCCACAGCCCGTAGATAATAACTCACCATGTTGTTAGAGCCCAGAGCTTCGTCTGCAATGCAGACTCTACTCGATATCTTGGCATAGGCCATGTCAGGTAGAAATGATCACCTGCTGTGCAGATGTATCTTGCAAATCACTACGCTTTCCCATGGCAGAAACCCTCTGCAAGAAGCTGTGCTTTAGCCTTACATTCACGATTGTCAGGCACCGTGCGTGAAGGACGACATATTTACCACTATCGTGTCTTTTTCAAGCGCCACTGTCACCTTTGTACCAACACCATGCTGAGCGATGGTGACGACCACTTTCGGAGAGATGTGGCTATTATGAGGATTGGTTCTCGGACAGGTATCGTGAACATGCGTGGCAGAGACTCGGCGATCACAGACTACATAATTACACGATAAGTTTGAATAAGATGTTGTAGAAACAACTCGGTCTTACCTGGTCCACAACAGGGTGTCTCGGCGACTGAGTCACCATGGAGGATTGAAGCTGCCATGTTTCATGAATCTCCTGAAACCAATGAATACATACCATTGTCATTATTTGTGAGGTGCTCGTGTTATTATTTTGTAGTATGTTGAATGTTGAATGTACATGGTAAAGCAATTTGTCAGTCGTCGCACGGACAGTAATACTGATGATCACGTTGGTCCAACCTGAACTATAACCGCAACAGAGTAGATACAGTGTGGAAGAGTACTATACACATGCAAAACCAATATATGACTACTTCTGTCAAACGAAGTTAATTAGCACAACATTGGCATGAAATAGTACACAACTCACTGATGAACGCATGTGCATCCCTGTCCCTGCAGCTGCTTTGATCTCACAATGCCTCGCTTGACTGGATGTGTACTTGAGATGCATTATGATCATGTCATTAACTGGCCACACATTACTGTAATTTTCGAGACCGGGGAACGCAACCATTGCCTACATAGAGTTAAACTATGTAGGACGCGCAATGTTGAACAGTCTCACCTTATCACACACCACCTTTATGAGTGCAGGGCTTTGAGCAGAAGCGCATTTAGTGGTATCTAGATGTTCATTGATAAGGCGGTAGGTGATGGTCTAACTTTGCCATGTCAGCATGTAGTAGTATGCAGAAATAAAACTTGCCTTGAATCTCACATATGCATTGTGATTCCAATCAAGTGCGGACTCGAGTGTGTAACTCCCACAACCAGGACGACTGGGTTCACCTTGAGGCTTGGGAATCTTGGAGTCATTGGGAAGGGTGCTCAAGGTGTCACTGTCAGAAGCAGCATCCGATGATGAGTCGTGTGAAGTGAGACACTCTTCGCTTGCCCTAGAAGTTGCCCGCCGAAATGCAACTGCTTTGGAGCATGGGGCGTGGGCTGTGTCATGACATGACGTGGGGGAATGATTCTCTGGTGTGGGCATGGCATGGCGGGAATGAGCCAGACGAAACTCTGGCATGGGCGTGGCATGGCAGGAACGAGCTAGATGAAACGCTGGCATGGGCATTGTGTGACGAGAATGAGGTGTTGGAAGACCTTCGGATGGACTAAGAAGGGTGATCTTTGCTGGAGTAACAACATCCAGACCAGCTGGACTGAGGGCTTCCTCGGCAAGTAGGGTGACTGGGTGACGTGCACCGCTGAACAATTCTACATGATCAGGCTGAGCTGTCCATGTAGAGCTATCATCAAAGAAAGGTTTGACAGGCTTGAGACTAGTGGTAGGCATGTTAGAGTGGTGAAGCAGGGGATGAACTGGGGATTATGAGTTCGGGCAAGGACTTCTGCTGAGAGGGCTGTGAGTTTGTTGTTCTGATTGGGAGACAATAAAACAGCCAAAAAAGTACCTTCTTTTTGTGTCTCGATCATTAGCAATGCCAAACTTCAGTATTACTTTTGTCGTTCTTTTTGTCCTGACATTTGGTAGATAACAATTACTACGGTTACACTGTTACATCGTAATACTAAGGTACTAAGGTCGGGCACAGCTAGTGGGAGAGGTTGTTGTTGAAGATAAAAAGAGAAAAGCTTACATAAGGTGTTGAGTGGGTAGATATTGTGAACTGAGTGTCAGACTTATAATTTCTTTTGTTCGGTATAAGTCCGACACTCAGTTCACAATATCTACCGACTCAACACTTATGTAAGCTTTTCTCTTTTCGTCTTCAACCACAACATCAGCAAATCTACATTTTTTCTGAGTTATCAAGATAAATGACCTGTCTGAGTTGACTGACATGACTGACAGCATGCTATCAGTGCTATCATTTATAAGTAATTCATCACTATCAGCATTCTCAGAGCTATCAGCATATCAGCTTGTTAGTTAACCAGTGATATCAGTTCAATCAGTCCAGTCAGTTAGTCAATTGATCATCTTGTCAGTCTTGTCAGTCTTGTCATCCCATCAGTCAGTCAGTCAACCAGTCAGTCAGTCATGTCAATCTATTAGTCAGTCAGGTTGTCAGTCAATCAGCCAATTCAGTCTATCAGGCCATCAGCTGACCAGTGAGTCATTTCTGTCAGTCACATCAGTTTGTCAGTTTATCAGTCAGTCAGGCCTGTTAGGTTTGTCAATTTGTTAGCTAGGTAGTTGGTCAGTCAACCAGTTCATTCAATATGTTAGTCTATCAGCTTGTTAGTAAATCAGTTCAGTCAGTTCAGTCAATCTATCATTGATTAGTCTATTCAGGCCTGTCAGTCTTGTTATTTATCTAACTCACCCAGAAAAAATGTAGGTTTGCTGATGAACCTCGCCTGCTAGCTGTACCCGACCTTAGAATTACCATGTAACTGTAGTGTAGTACCGGTCTATTCACCTTTTAGGCATTACAAATATGAAAAGCTGGGTGCGTTGGGCGTGTTAAGGTGTCAATCTTTCCACCAGAATAACCACAGTATGTCTGACTCGTCATTTCAGTTCTTGCCCATCATGTTGTTCAACATTACACCCACGATGTACAAGAAGGCCAACCTCAACGCTCTTTACGCTCTCACCAAGAAGTGTATCATGTCAACCCGGTTCTTTCAGCTTTTGACAGTGGCCAACAAAGAAGAGTACGAGTCCTGGCTTGACCTTAGTGAGCTAGTCGTAACCCAGGGAGTGGAAGGCTTCCAGCAGATCGAGTCGACTCTTCGTGCCCACAACCCATCCGCCAACAGTGCATATTCACATTGATTTTTGTAACCCACAATTCTGAAGAAAATTCAAACACATAGTTCAATCACAGACTTCTCCATCACCTGAACCTGTACCAGCCCCCTCCCCAAGGTAAGTTGTCACTCTTTGCTTTTTATTCGCTCTGAATTGTTCTTGTAGATGAACCCAGACCATTGTGGCAGGATTCCGCTGCATGGCGGATGGTATGGGACTGGGCTGCTGACTTTCTCAGATTCGAGGAACTACAAGACCGGCTAGCACGCACATTCCATGATAGGTTTGTGTTCACAGAATGGTCCAAGATCTTTGACACTATATTTGATGTGTCCGCCCCTCAATCTGATGATGAACTGCTGGCATCTCTCTTTGGCAAGAATGATCTTCAGCCACAAGTTCAGCTGCCATTCGGGCAGCTGAACACGCTATGACAGCGGTCAGCATGTCTATCAGTACATCATGGATGTATGTTCCAGCTTCGGATAGTTCTAATGTATCCGACCATTGTCTTCTGGGTGCTGGAGCTCCTCGCCCAACTAAACATCACAAAATGGGACCATCAATCTTCCTGGACATCAACGCCTCCGAAAGTGACAAGGAAGAAGAGGAAGAGGAAGAGGATGCGGACGCAGAGGCAGAACGTTCCACTCTCCTCACTCAAGTTCAACCTGCCGGGCATTCATACTTCTTGGACACACTTCAGCACATCATAACTCACTATGAGCAGCCACCCACTATGGCACATGGCTCTGCCACATCTTCAAGGTCGCAACATCTCCCCCTGTTGTGCTTGCATGAAACGTGCCTCTACAAGGTAGACTTTCTGTCAAGTAAGTCTTGGTTTCATAGCCTATTTATCCATTCACCATTCCTTCAGAGAATGTAGCCCATTTTTGCCAGTCGTCCTTCGAAAACCACACACTAAGGTGCCAATCCCTCTCTACCGTGCCTCAGAGAATATATGTTGAGGCTACAAGTCCTCTTGAAATCCAGAACGCATGCCCTTCCTCCCATGTTTCGACTATCCGGAGCATAATGCATGTACCCGATGAAGATCGTCCATTAAACCTTTCTCTTTGTCCATCCTTCTGCCCTAGATCATGGGTTCATGTGCTGTGAGGCCTTTATAAGGATGACATCGCATACCTCCTTTCTTGTGAGGACAATTCCTGTGAGGTCTTGATTCTACCTCAATGCCACCCATACAATAAACCTGATTGCCAGGAACAGCAGCCTCTGTCTGCTTCCCTCTTCAATGAGATGGAAGCAAGAAATGCAAGATGTTGAGTCCTCACCTTCGACAGGGACACGGGATCATATGATGTGATGGAGGGGAGTATCATCGTGGCCTTCTGAGATGTACCTACTCCACGCTATCAGTCGAAACCATTGAAGTCCCCCATCCAGACCACCTTTCCCTTCTCATTGAATCACAAATCAACACCACGCTGGTCAAGCAAAGTTATCTGAGATTTTCCATTCCATTTTGGAAAGCAGAAGACTTGGTATGCCCAAAGGATGGTCCTCTCCTTGAGCAGCTGGCTTCCATAGTCTCAATTGACCACAACCGAGGAGAGGTGACCCTGTGGCTGTGCGGTCCCGGTCTCCTGGTTTGTATCGTACCGATTGGTAGTGTCTGGCATGTTTTCAGGCAAGGTGACGCTGTGAGGATCCTAGTGGGTGTGCACCGAGGATCCATTGGTACAATCCTTACGTCTTCCGAAGATCAGCAGACTATCCTTTTGGAAGACAAGAATATAGTAAGTATTTACTAGTACATCTACAGACGGTGATGCAAATGATGACGGTCTCATTAGGTCATTATTCCCTGGGTGTTTCTAGAATCACATTCGACCACTCACGTCTGGACCCTAACATCCTGCCATTCAGGTCTTGAGGCTAGTGCATCCCACTGTCCCCAGCCAACCCTCCACGGCACCATGCAAGGCAATCTCATAGATATTTGGCATGGGGAATACAAAGATTTGATGGGATACATGGACAGCATCGAAGCTAATGGATGGCTATGGGTGAAATGCAGATCCAATCCTGTGTTGATATTAGTTCATGAAGACAAGGTATGAATCACCCAACCAGAAAACATCTTGTTGTTCTCGAAAGAAGAAGGGTATGGCGTGAGCGTAGGTGATATGTTGCGGATCATGCGAGGGGTCCATTATGGCATAACTGGCGTCGTGAAATCATTTTGACTCCACCAAGGCAGAGGTCGAGCTGATCTCTGAAATCAATGGTAGCTTGGTAAGTATGTATCTCCACATCATTTCTTAAAAGTTTCGTCCTTAATGTCCCACTGTAGTTGAACGTTCCAGTCCTATTTTGTTGTAAAGTTTCAGAGTGTACTTAGCCCCTTGACTTCCGCACCCTCATTGGACTCAACCTATGGACTATAGGAGGGCACAAGAATGGCCTTCGAGTCACCCTTTGCATGGTACACCAGTCCTTTTGCTACGTCTCTTTCTATGGCTGCGATAAACTCAAGGTGCAAAATTCTCATGTTGCAACAGAGTGCGTTTAAAAAAAATATGTATCCTATCGTTCATGACTCCATTGAACAGGGAAGGCATGCGGTTCAACCGGACAGAGTCTGTCTTGAAGGTCTTTAGCTCGAGGAGTTCAAGAGCATGGTAAAGCGATCTTTTGTTCTGGAACCGTCAAGAGCCAGGACACCCCCACCTGGCCCAGCAGATAACATACCATTCGAGGAAACGCCCAACGATGCTTCTGCTTGGACAATTGGTACAGATGATTTATGGCCAGCATCACCCTTGATTGACAAAGGTACGAGTTCTTTGCCAAGTTTGCTATAACTACCAACCCTATCTATTGAGGTGTAGTCAAGTGGCTTTTTGATGACTGGTTCTGTGACTCTGTCTGTTACAGAATCTGCTTCAATATTGGAGTCAGTTACAGTGGAGGTGCCTACATCAAGCATGTCATGTGCACCACCAAGAATCCATTTGGCACCAAGGAATATCCAGTTCCTACCAGTCATTTATTGCTGACCGTCACCGGAAACCACACAGGATCCAAGCCCAAGGACCACTATGTACCTGCTCACTTCCTTACTCCCATGAGTCCCACCAAAAAAGATCAGGTGGTCCTCGTCCTAAAAGGCAACTGGGCAGGCTGATTGTGCAAGGTCATCCGGTGGATGAGGAACGAGAGGAAAGCAGTGGTGATCCCCCAGAAGGGGTCATCATCTTGTAATGATGCAATGGTATTCGAAGCTCCAGATATTTGCTTAGTCCTCCCCGCATAGTTCTTGATATGGTACTTTGCTTATTGTTTTGCCCGTCACCCATTGTAGCACTGCTGCCCACATAGGAACAAAGCTGTTGTCGTTAATTTCAGCATTCTTTGTCTAATTCTTGTGTTGTTTGTCGTTGTCTCGTCATACAATTGGGTATATACTGTAACTATGTTAGTATCAACTAGAAAAAGGCCAAACAAAAGGTACAAAACACATATATGGCAACGTGAGCAGGAAAGAAATGATACTTTCTCTAGTACCCATATTCTTCTCAATGATGAAGTGTTACAAGAAGATCACGTCCTTCCCAGGTGGAACCGGCCCGATTCAAGCACTTGCACTATCTGTGGATGGACACATCCTGGCAGCTGGCAGTGAGCACAGGTGATTAGCTTTGGCGCCCCACTGATATTTGCCCACAAGGTTCACAAGGGATCAGGCTGTGGGATCTTCAAGCTCAGAAATTACTCACCATAGTCACTCATGCAGAGTCATCTCATGGAGTAGCGAGCTGTGCAACATGGATGAAAATGAAGCACATGCACTCCAAAACACTCTGCTTTGGAACTAGCATGGGTAACCTGATATTCCTATGCTCAAATCCTACTGATGTAAGTGAGGTGTTAACTTGATGGTCCATACCTTAACATCCATATAGAACCACTATTGTGAAATCTGTACCCGCAGGTTAGGCTCTGGATTTGAGATAACGTGCATCGCTGCATGTTTAGACTCAGCATGCCAAATCGCGGTCGGAACACGGGACAATATTGTCCAAGTCCTCCACTTCACTGCTAGTTCGCATCTTCAGTCAATTTTCGTGGGTCAGCTGGATAATACTGTACTAAAGTTGGTCACCTTTGCCGAAGATGGGAGCCTCTATGTGTTTGGACTCTATGATGGGAGTGTGTGAGTATCACTTACTGGATTTCTGCAAGCCGACTACTGATGTGCACTAGATTGAATGTGAGCAAAGAAGGGACTGTCATATCAGAGTACTGTTGTTAATTGGTCATGTAAGGTTGATTTCCTCAGACAGCAAGCTGCTTTACTAACCTCTCGTCCCGCAGAGGATCAGCTGCCGTACATTTGAAGAAAGGCTTATTCGTAATCGATAACGTGACAGATGGATTCACGATGTACCGCCTGCAGAGCGGTCAGCCTATTAAGATATTCAAGACAGACCCACCAAGCATCCCTGTTCCCAAACAAGTTGCCTTCAGTGAGGAGGGGAAAGTTGTCGTTGGCAGCAGTGACAATGGCTGTGTCTATGTTTTCGACAGATGCACAGGCGGATTAATTGAGACTTTGCGTCATGTGGAAACTGCGTTGGTGCAATTGATCGCTATAAGTCTGATTCCTTGTCATTGTGCAGATGTTGTAACTATATATGTGGAATGTATGTAGGTGTGTGACATCAACAGAAAGTGTATCATTGCCTGTGCAACCCTGGACATAGGTCGCAAAAAAGCAGCAGTCAATGTTTGGAACTATGAATACAGCACCTGCAAAGTTACTACATACATCCAGTCCTCAATCAATTTCGGTATACCTTTCACACATCTTCATCACCTTGATGCTCCTAGTCATTCTGGGCACACTTATGCCTGTTCTCCAAAGTGTGAGTGCCTTAAAGTTAGCATTACATCCTACTAACAGCCATTAGGGTGAACCGCACAAATGGATCTTACACAAGGCCACCATCACGTGTTTGTCATTCCTTGGCAGGTTGGAAAAGGAAGAGCCCCACCAAGAGTTCTTGGTGAGCGATATGGAGGCATTGCATTCCCTAGCACAGCAGATTGCTGACATTATTCAAGCCAATCAGACAAATAGTAAGATGCAAGTCCACATGGAAGAGTCTCCATCAGTCATATATTTGTAAATATATCTCCACAATGTAATACATCCTGTGATTACCCCAAGCCCTCTGTGATCGCGCACAGAGAGTGGCCAGGATAAAGTGTCGATCCTCATTGGTGCATCTTGGCCATCTCTTTATTCCCCGATCATGGTCTTCCAGATTGCCGAGTGCGATGAATCTTATACTCCTGGTTTAGAACTCCAGTATGTACAACATCACCTTGTACCCGTTATGTACCCATTATATTCACTGCATTGTCATAGTACACTTGTAGGGCATAGCAACATTGTGCCCCCTATTATATTAGTTTCCATTAAGTGCCTACATCTTTGACCTGGTGATTGCTTCCTCTCTGGCCCTGCTTCATCTGATTAATCACATCACCAGAAGATGCCTGTGCGGCGAGTGCTCAAACACTGCCTTTGCAGTGTATGTGTGGAACAAGGAGGAGTGGACGTTGATGGGAATCTGAAAGGTGTACTCATGGAGGTGCACCTTATTCCCTCTCATCTCAAGCACATTCAGGACAAACAGACCACTAGCCATACATCTCCTAACCAGATTTCCAGTTCCATTGAACTTCCATCCAAAGACCAACCATCCTCCCCCACCATTGATTCTGTCGTTGGGGAACTCTTTGTGCTCACCCTGACTGATGATTGCACCAGTACAGCCTCAAGTTACACTAGGACTGCGAATCCTCTTTCTCAGAATGCAGTAACTACCTCGGATCTTGCAGATAGTCTCAGTTGCCTTGCCATCCAACAATCTACAAGATCCTCCCCAACCCCCTCCCTTCCGCCTACAGATCCACCCTCATTGCGGTCAGTAATTCCAGCCTCCGTGATTGGTGGACGTAGGTCATGCAAAAGAGACTGTCACTGTTGCACCATCAAAGCTCACAAGATTCTGAGCAATATCGAGGCATGCATCCATCGTGCTAATTGCCTCCTGCTCGAACCGTCTAGCCTTCATGCCGACCAGATGCATCAAGAGGTCCTGACATTGCAGTGGGCATTGAAAGAGGTCACATGGAATGTAGACTCTGTTGTCTCAAAGAAAAGATGCTTGACAACTCTGCTAAATGATTTGGAGCTTTGCATGAAGCCTCTGTCAGTCTTGCATGGGCCTGTGAACATTGACACCGGTATGTGCCAATGAGTTCGAATTGGATACTGCATTAATGAAACCATGTATAGGAAAAGAGTATCAGCCACCTATTGAACACATGGATGTGGTTGCACAAATGACCCTGCTACTCGGCATAGTGTGCAGCATCGTCTTCAGTGTTGGCACTGCTGGTACCACCTTCATCATGAATGCTCTCTCACTCCTACTTTTTATCGCCTTCAAGAAACCCGATGGAACGCTCAGTGCTACTCATGAGAATGTGATGAAGCAGATTCTGGCGACCATTGCTGGCACACTATCCAAGTTCCAACTGGATGCAAAAACGGTTGTCTACGCAGTCTGCGGGTGTCACACCATCTATCCTCCAACTCACTCATCTAGCTCCAGTATTTCCATATACCCTGCTCGTTGTTCGAACTCTCCTACGCCAGAGACCCATTGCACCAATACATTGCTTGAGATTGGTGCTAATGGAAAGGAACAGCTGAAGAAAACATTTGTGTACCATGATTTCAAGGATTACCTTGCAAATCTTCTCTCTCATGCTGACATTAAGGTGTTGTTGGATTCTACATGTGACAACCTTTGCGCGTCATTGTCAACACTCCCCCACCCCATCAAGAATCCCTTTGAAGCACAATTTCTTCGAGAGTTTCAAGAGCTGGACTCGAAGAAGCTCTTTGTTGACCGAGGAGAAGAAGGTCATTATGCATTCGCACTCAATGTCAACTTCTTCAACCCAGAAGGAATGAATCTCTGAGGGCCAAGTACATCCTCAGGAATCATCTCAATGGCCTGCCTCAACCTCCCGCTCAAGCACTGATACAAACCCGAAAATATGTATCTTGCTGGTGTCATTCCAGGGCCCAAGCAACCTTCCCTCAACACCCTCAATCACTACATCCGACCTCTCATCAATGACATGGTAGATGCCTGGGACCGTGGTATCCATTGTTGGTGGATGGCTAATTACCCTGCGGGACGGCTGACTTGCAGCGTGGTAGCATTAGTTGTTTGCGACCTCCCTGGGGCTCGCCACCTCACCGGCCTCGCTGGCGCTGGAAGCCACTGGATTTGTAGTGCATGCAACTGTTATCACAAATCAAACTACACAAGGACCAATTTTCGCAACTGGTCACCGCGGGACAATAACAAGATTCGTCAGTATGCGGAACAATGGAGGAACGCAGCTACCGTTTCTGAGCACGACAGACTATTCAAAGAATATGGCATCTGCTACTCAGAACTATGGTGTCTGCCATACTGGAACCCTGCATGTCAACTTGTTGTTGACCCCATGCACTGCATCCTTGAAGGCCTGGTGAAACACCATGTGTGTAACTTACTCAGACTGTCCGTTGAAAAACACAATGCTGCAGATGCTTCCATCCCTGCTTTTCATTTTGATTCCAAGATTAATCCCACCAATGCTGAACAACTTTTGATGCCGAGAAAAGAGATTGCACAGGTCTCTGCCATTCACATGCTCCTGACTGCACAGATACCACAACCCAATGACAGTGCCCTCATCACACTGAAGCAAGCATTGCTTTGCAAGAATTCTCATGCCCTCAGGTTCGTTTGTCAGAGCTTAGACTACACTCCCTTGAAGACCGGGAGGACATTCAAAGTGGATTATGCAAAGGCCCTTGTTGCATGGGTAAGTTGGATCCCTGTTGTTGTCATAAGATATTTCTGAAGTCTCTGAATGACCAGTGAGCCAAGATGCCTTTGACTGCCAACGATCCCATGCATACCCAATATGATATTCAAGAAGTTCTGCATTGTATTTGCTGTGTCATCCACGATGCTGCTGTGCCATCTTGGCTGGGATCAGTTCCTAGCAATTTTGGTGAGAAGGCGGCTGGTATGATCAAGGCAGATGAATGGTGTATCCTCACCACAGTTTATCTCCCAATCACCTTGATCAGCCTCTGGGGAGTGACTTGTCCACAGAGCAATATTACTATTACAACAGATTCTCACACTGTCCTTAACAACACAATGGATCTCGTGTCCGCTGTTTATCTAGCCTGTGCACACACAACGAATGATAATCATGCCACTGCATATCAAAACTACATCGCCCACTACATCAGAAACCTCAAGGCAATCTACCCCACTTTCAGCGCATGACCTAACCACCATGCCTCTTTCCACATATACGACTACCTCATGCTGTTGTGTCCTGTCTATTCCTGGTGGGCTTTTCCCTTCAAATGCTTGATTGAGACATTACAACGACTTCCGAAAAATCATAGATCAGGTTAGTCTTTTGTTACCTGATGTTCTGATGCTGAAGCAGCCCACCGTAGGAGAACTCAAGGCAATAATGATTCAGTCGTACCTCAAAGCAGCTTGCCTTCAAAGCTGGCTTGGTCGTCCACACTGCCCCCAGGCAATCCAGGAATGCAAAATTCTACTTGATCGGGCTTACGGGACAGAGGCGCACGGCACCACCAACAACAACAATGTGCTCATACCCACCACTGCAGTGCCCACACAAGTTCCACCAGATCTTTTCCAGCTGATTCACCAATGTATTGCGGTTTTGCGTGCCCACGTCAAGCATGCAGGGGTGGTTTATAGTTGATCATCCACTCATGTTGGCAACTCACTCATTATGTTCTACCCTCAAGGTTCTCGCACATCATCACCAGTTCCTGGAAGCATTAAGTATATATACGGCAGCAAAGGTACCTTGACATTTGCTGTGCAACAACAATGTCCACTATTGGTACTGGATATGGAACAAGACCTGTTCTCATTGTACCCACACTTTCCTACAAAGTTGTACTCATCAGCAATGTTGGATAGCTTAGAAATTGTATGTTTAGCTTGGATTGTTGGTTACTTTGCCTGTTGGGCGATCAAATTGTGGCTACATTGCAAATTTTGAATGAGTTGATATATTCATTCATACACTAAATTTCAGCCAACATCTAGAGGTTTGTTCAGACATGAAGTTCTAATATTTTTTAAATGTTAAGTTTTATTCAAAGTACAGGCTTGACATTTCATTCACGATTCAAACCTGTCCTAAATCCCGAGAAATCTGTTGTGACTCCTCAAGTGATGTTTCCTCCCCAATCCTTCTCAATCTTCTCTCATATCCCATGAGCTTCATTAGAGAGATTTTATAATTTGTTAGCCTTTCTATAAGGTGAGTGTCAGAGTTGATTGATAGCATGCCTGGGATGGTTCAAGAGTGTCCAAGGCAAAGGAAAGCCATTTCTAGTGCTACTAGATCTAAAATACCCACTTTATACTGACAGATACAAAACTGTTACAATGGTATTGCTGTGTTGAAATGGGCATATCTCCACAGCCACTGAATAACATCACATGACCCAGGGACCAATCTGGTAGCGAAGAGTAGTGGCTGTATGTTATCCCACCAAGCATAAGTAAGATTCTTACAGGTGGCTGCAGCACATGTAGGTTAGTTATTGCAACAGTTTTGAAGATCACTGTAAGCAGAAAGATTATAGTAATATCCTTTCACATGCTTATCCCATTCCAAATGCTATGTGACAGAAGAATAGAAGACCATTGACATGGAAACATTGATAACAGAGCATGGCAATGATATTTATAATGAACTATCAGATGATGATGACAAGAAATGAAACATACATATATAATTCACTTGACTACCAGATTTCCCACCGCAAAGGTAATTGACCTCAAAATATATTTTTCAACTTGAGAAATCACCATATGCTTTTTGAGAATCCATCTGCTGGCTATGACTCTAATAATGTTGTCATTTCCCACCACATGTATTCTAACATTGGATTATATAATTTTAAACAATTCTAGGCAGATAATACATTTTGCTACTTTACACCCTTGCTTTGCCTGTTGAATGATGATCTCTCAAATGTTTATCATCCAGACAATTATATTCCTTAGTTGTTTAATCTCTATAAAATTCCCATCCTTGGAGTGCTATAATATAAAAGTTGCCAACTCTATTGTTAATTAATTAATTAGGCTGGAAAATATTTATGTAATTGATATTTATTTGGGCTGTTTTCTGATCAATGTAATAATTGGTACATTGCTTTATTAATATGGATTTTTATATTTGACTCTTTTTATAGTTATTCCATTGTATAATCATTAACCTAAATGTGATCACACACAAATGTGCTAGAAGAGGTGAAAGATCACTTTAAGCTATTCACATAACAAAGTGCAAGCTTTCCACTATGCTATTTTTTTTCTTCAAATTTTTATATTATTTTCAAACAGGTCATTTCTCACATTGTCCAATGGATAATATATGGTCTTTGTTCTATGCTTTGTTCTCTTTATGAACAGTTCAAACCAAATCTAAAAAACTGAATCAAGATTGAGTCTTATTGGATTGAAGTTATTGGTGCATTGGAGTGTGCACTGAACCTCTGCCACATTAAAAATGTAAAGTTGTTAACTAAGAGTGTTATGGATCCACTCTGGGATTTTTTATTATGTGTCCTAGATAAAATTCCCACCCTTTCTAATCTTATACCATTTAGGTATATAGCTCAGCTCACTCTAGATGTTTTCCATAGCAATGGGCCTCTATAACAAATAACAACAGTTCTAAGCATTCCAATGGAACCCCTCTTCTGGAACCACTTCTGGAACTTTTGCCTGCCTACTAGTCTTGGAAGTACTGGAACTGCTTCCAGAATATTCCCACACTCTTCCAAACTCAGAAACACTGTAACCACTTCCAGAACTGTCTTGAAAGTACTGGAAGTGCTGGAAGTGTAATACTTTGTTCTCTTAATCCTTATAATTTTCTTTTAGGGTTATCATGGTAATATTGTAGGTAACATAACATGAGTGTGCCTCCATACACAGGATATATATACTTACATCTCACTTACCAGTGCCTCAGTTGTTTCTGCCTATCTTAGGTAGTGGCTGAGGTAAGTTCTCTTTTTACCTGGTTCTTATCCCTAGCTAATGTACTATAGTATCAGGCAATTCCTGCCCTCCCTTAGAAGACTAGCCAACTACTCATGACTTCATTGTGAGTCTTTCAATTGAATTATGAAACAAGTAAATGATTGTAAATAACTTGAATTACATTCAACTGTTATGTCTTTCTCATACTTCTCCCTTACTAGACTTACATGGCAATCTGTCATATTAAATATTCCATCCAAACTCTTTCTATCTTATTTATCAGTAATGTGGATGATTAGGATCTTTGTCTTTTATTGTACTGCTTGGATCATATCCTTCAAACCTATGAAAATAATGTTGGGATTTTCATGGTATTTATACTATTACCTCTAGTGTTTTAAAGTCTGGTTGCCAGTTATCTACCTTTGAGTGTCAAACCAGTTATATTTGCCTGGTTTATGGAAATTGAACAGACTGGTCCAAAATTGGTTGCAACCACTGTACAGCCACACATTCTAATTGGTACTATCACCTTTAATTTATTCAGAATTTGTAGCAATTTATTTCAATTTTATTTATCCATATAGCTTTAATGGTGTTTTTATGGGTCTAATAATAACATGCCAGCTTAGAATATGCATATCTCATACCTATGTATGTGGTCCAACTTTAATGACTATTGGATTGTTGAAACGTCCTGTGTCCATGCTACATTGAGTGTGACTACTGTCAAGTGTGATTCCCTTGGAATAGGGGCCTTTAGATATTTGCCAACTGGTTGCAATTAATGTAGAATTAGTTTGCACCAGTTTCTTTTAGACCAGTTACTGGTTGCAGATCCTGAGATCTTTCCAGGACCAGTCTTGGTCCAGTTGCCTTATTTGGAAGGGAAAAAAATAGACTGAACTGTACTTTAAAAACATTAAGTGCTATATCATGGCTGTCTGAGCACCATGATCGGGGAGTCACAGAGGAACCAGTAAGGTAAGCCTTTACTAAGGTGTTCACTTAGCTGGTGAATGGAACTTGTATGACTATATCATTGATAGAATTTCAACCCTGTATTGCACATATTTAGCCGAGAAATATGATATACAAAGCAAAGTCTGAGTTCTCACTGTTTTTATCAGGCAACACAGTAGTCTCAGACAGTCTCTGGCATTCTGTAACTCTGTTGGACACCCTAGCAAGTTTAATAGAGTCAGTTTGCAAAACAAATAACTTGTGATGCTTTTCAGTAGTCTTTTCTACAGTGAAGTGATCATCACACTTGGGTGTGCTTAGAGCTGGTAGAGATGACAGTTGTATTTCAAGTTAAAAGTTGCAAACTTACAGGTTATGTATATAAGTGGCTGGGAGATCCTCTATTACACTATCCTACACATGACCCAACTAGG
This sequence comes from Boletus reticulatus, assembly GCA_038093535.1. Lineage (NCBI taxonomy): Eukaryota > Fungi > Basidiomycota > Agaricomycetes > Boletales > Boletaceae > Boletus > Boletus reticulatus. Next base: position 28,878 of record JBBPSJ010000010.1, read on the forward strand.
TTGTGTGGACATTGTGCTCTTTGGTGACATAGACATGGAAGCATGACAGTTATCAAACCATTCCTGGGTCAGTTTATCCAGCTGTTGTAGTCAATTCAGCTCATTTCTAAGATCTTGCTGTAGTTGAATGAAAGTTTGATGTGAAGGAAACCAACAGAGAACACCCAATTGTCATAGGCCAGTAGCATGCGAGAGTATCACATAAGCATTCTATATTTCCCTTGCACTGGCAAGGTCAACAACAGCTTTGGGCATTGAAGCACCTTGTACTTTATAATCAGTCAATGCCCATGCAGATACCAATGGCAGTTGGATTTGTGATATATTGACACAGCTCCCCCTCATTGGTGAATATGTAAACCAAGTTGTTTTCAGGAAAACAGGTATTATTAATTCTTTTAAGCCATCCAATGCAAGTGGTGATGAATTTATCTTGATATAGACACATACAACTTCTTAGCCTTTAGTAGTAGTGTGAAACAAAATGTCTCTAACTACGCCTTGTGAGCCATTCACTATTTTGTTTCTGATTAACAGGTTTTCAGTTACCATGACTGGCATTTCCAGTAACAGTGGGAGTTGCCTAATGCATCCTTTGAACCAGTGAATCACATTAGGGATAGCCACAATTGATTTTGACCACAAATGGAAACACTGTTGATTTTATCAATTGTCAAGTATGTATGGTATCCTAATTTATTAAGCATGCACACTGCTTTGCTTTAAAGTCATTTTATAGGTTATGCAATTGCCATTTGCCAAAAATAACAGGGGCTTCTTTTAAAACATTATACTCTACTAGTTTCATCAGGAAACCTACATTTTTTCTGGGTGATTTAGATAAATGACAAGACTGACAGGCCTGAATGGACAAATCAATGATAGATTGACTGAACTGACTGACCTGATTTACTGACAAGCTGATAGGCTGATATATTGAATGGACTGGTTGACTAACCAACTACCTAGCTGACAAATTGACAAACCTGACAAACCTGACTGACTGACCAACTGACCAACTGATGTGACTGACAAAACTGACTAACTGGTTAGCTGATGGCCTGATAGGCTGAATTGGCTGGTTGACTGACAACCTGACTGACTGATAGACTGACATGACTGACTGACTGGTTGACTGACTAACTGATGGGATGACAGGACTGACAGGACTGACAAGATGATCAACTGACTTACTGGGTGGACTGATGGGACTGATATCACTGGTGAATTGACAAGCTGATATGCTGATAGCCCTGAGAATGCTGATAGCGATGAATTACTTATGAATGATAGCACTGATAGCATGCTGTCAGTCAGGCCAGACAAGTCAGAAAGGTCATTGATTTTGATAACTCAGAAAAAATGTAGGTTTGCTGATGTGTAGTGCATAACTTTGCTTCTGACCTTATGCCTGCTAACATTCATTTGTTTCAAGTTTGTAAACAAGGTTCCTGCCAAAGTTCAGCCTTCAAGTACTAGTTATTCCGAGTTGAAGAGATGGGGCATAATCCAACAGGAATCAAGGGCAGGCTAAAGCATGGATTCAGTGCCAGCTGAACGAGTATGCGATTGACTCTGTTCTAGTAACCTGGATCATGATCAAGCAAGTGCAAGCACACCGCCAACTTCCGAGTGGGAAATGTACCAACAAACTTGTCTACCCCGAGCCAGTCCTGCCTGCCGCCTCCGACTCCTTAGCCACTCGAGGACACGGTCAGTGCAGCTGCGCCAGTAAAGTTGGATAATCCGGGCCAGATAGTCATGAACGCGTGAACAGCGATGGGGTGAGCATTTTTTAATATTGGAATCCGTAGACGCTGTCAAGGTCCACTAATTGGGAGAACATGACAGAAGTGAAAAGAGGGAGGACGGCTATCTCAGTTGAATTTCCCAGCAAGCACATTCTGTTAGTGAGTTGTCCGTGCTCCTTGGATGAGCTACGAACGCCTATTCGCTCCGGCAGAGTCTTATTCTCGTTATTTCGCTGGACCGCAAGGCGCGCCTCGGTGGTGAGTTGCACGTGCACAAAGGTGCCTTCGAGGTACGGATTTATTTGGGGAGCGCCCCGTAAGTATTGTCCCTAAGGTCACGGTATACAGTCATGGTCTCCCGAGAAGACTGACCCTTGGCAATGGGGACGCAATTATAACGGTGGTCCTCCCATGCTACTGCGATATGCTGCCTTCAATATCGCTGCTATTTCCTTGCGGGACTCCCACAGCGGTAGAATAATGCAGAACGTTCCACTCGCAAAGGCCCAAATACTGTCATCAAGATCAATGAACCCTCAAGGAAACTGGACGAGAAACAAGCAGAACCTACATTGTGCAGGCAGTCCAACAAGTATGAAACTTTCGACTAAATACATAGTGCGAGAAAAACATTGGCAAGGGCACTGACAGGATGTAAGCATGACATCATTCTAGTCCGGAAAAACACACCGATGATGATCACTATTGCCGCAAAAATAGTCGAATAGATGAATGCCTTTTTGAACACACGTTTGAGCGAGGCTATTCGCTGTTCTTCGTCTCTTGGTGTAGTGAGAACACTCGAAAAGCCCTTTGGTTGTTTCTCGAGGTCAGGAGGCGATCCCCTTTCCTTAGTGCTGTTTTCCGACTCTTGATGCATGTGATCCTTGGCTTGATTGTCCAACATTGCGATCGCCCGCGTCCCAGAAAAGTCATAGTCCGCTGGACCTGCAGACACTTGAGAAACATATGGCTCTGGTTGGCCCCAAACTTACTCATCAGAGACACGGATACAGTAAGTATTCCCGAGAAGAGAAGCCCTGTTAGTCCACTGCAAACAGCGGAATACGTGTCCGCCAGATTGGGGATATTAATTTGTCCTGTCACTATATGAATATTTCGACTGGATCGCGAAATAAAACTCAAACGTACCGTACATCAATCATCCATGCTAGCATCCCTAGAATGCCTCCGCCCACCGCCCCACAGAATATACCTGCGCGCGTTAATTTGGACCATGAGATCGTGAGTGTGATCGGCATGACTGCAGGGCTGAGGACTCCCCCCCTGAAGCAATTTAGATACGCCCACGAGGCATGAGAGCAGTCTTACTGTACATAGTAAAGCTGCACGGGGGCCGTCAGCGTGACGTTTGGTAAAGATAACAGAAATCAAAATCCCACCCATCCTAAGTATTTCCGGCGTTAAGCTAGGACGTGCATCAACGAAACTTCTGCGCAATCGAAGCTTACAGAAACTTACAATGGAAGCCCAGCAGCCCATCCAAACGGCCCAGAAGCAGATGAAATAATGGGATACTCTCACGATCTCTTCCCCCGTTGCATTCGGTCTGAAGTACGTTCGATATATACTGGCGTAAGTCAGAATTGACAAAGAGTAAAAAAAACGATGTTGAGGTAGTACACACTCGTATGAGCTGCAGTCGAACCAGCAATAATGAGCACGTAGACCACATTTCAATGTTACCGCACTCACAAAAGACTCGATACCCCCCAAGTGAAAGTCATCGGGTCCGACATCCGTTTGTTCCACCCATACAGGTCACCTCATAGCTTATTTCCAGCGCAACGAAAAAGAGTCGTACAGTCATGATGAGCTATCACTGGTATGCGACGGCGGAAGCGTGTTATCAAATGTTGTGTTTGTGTAACGGTTCTTAAGGCCGTACAGAGCCTGAGTCGAGATGTCGCGGGTGCTACCCGACGAGTGAGAGGAAAGAGCGCGGATGTAATCCGACGCGACCGAGGGAGTAGAGTCGAGGGATGAGGAGACGTGGCGAAGTCGTGAGATCGTGACGAGCGACGAACTGAGAGTGAAAAAGAGAGTCTGCGGATAATACGCGACTGAACTGGGAGTCTGCGAGTGGGCGCGACTAAATGGAGGGTTGTCAGCGACGAGCGCGACAGATGGTACGAGTCAGCAGCGAGAGCGCGACAAAGGATGATGGTTGTAAGTTGTAATGCTTAGGATAGCTGATGTGTTCACTAACACTAGTACTTGTATCGTATCCTCCCGTTACAGTTTGGGTGACGTCTCAATCACTCCTTTGGCCCGCAGACCAGCGTGTGCGCCGTCTACACGAAACGCACGCAGGGTGACCATGACGGCAATAGCGATGATCAGGAATGGTTCGGGTAGAACGAACTTACCAGCTCGGGTACTACCGAGAGCTGTTGATCTCAATTGGGCTGTGTATGTTTCGCATCATGGACAGATACACTCACACGGTGCAAACCACGAGATAGTAGACGGTTTTTTCCTTGTTCTCTATCTCTCATCTGATCTGAGCGCCGTAAGTTGTTTTACGCCGACGTTGATCCAGCTCTTATCGTGTCCAGCTTAACAACCAACATTCGTCATCTGCGTGGAGACCATGGACCAAGCGGTCGCATCATCCAAATCCTATGCTCCACGGAATGTCCATCCTTTCATTTCTCGCCTTCCAACCGACATCCTGGAGGACATATTCATCCAGTGCGCTAGCGACTATCACTGCGAATACGATGGCCAACCCACATCGGCTGCTCCTAGTTGGGTCAACGTCTCATACGTTTGCCACCATTGGCGTCACGTCGCTCTCAACTGTGCGACCCTGTGGACCCACTTCTTCATCACGTCGCAGCGCTGGACAGAAGAGTTACTGGCCAGATCGAGGCAAGCGTCACTAAAGATTTGCATCAGCCTCTTCAACGAATCCGGATCCAAGTGGTTGAACACTGGAGAAAGTGATGAACCATTTAGAACGCATACAAGAACTATGTTTGGGCCTTCCAGAGCCGTACGAGCAGCTTCTTTCCAAGCTTTCATCTCCTGCTCCTCGCTTGCAAACCCTGGATATAAGGCTCTACGTCGACTCACCCCCGGAGTGGCCTTCGTTACTTTTTGCTGGTGTCCCCCCAGCGCTTCATACACTCAAGCTATCAGACTGTTGGGTGCCGTTATCTTCGTTCAAGCTGAATGCTTTGACGACTCTCGGTCTGTACAACGTTCCTGATCGGTTTCTGCAGAACATAGAGGAGTTCCTAGCTGTAATGGGCTATTTGAAAAACGTCGAGCATCTATACCTTGATGGTGGCCTTGCTAGTGCCACTGGTTTTCTGTCCAGCGCGGTTTTCAGAACCTTCAAAAAAATCTATTTACCCCGTCTTTCTTTCCTCCTGATCGGCGCTCCAGTTTCGACGACTATCGCACTGCTTTCTTGTGTGAACATTCCGTCAAAAACAACAGTCAAGCTAGAAACCACGGTCGAAATCGATTTCCCATTTCACAATTACGCCCTTCTTTATTCCCTCTACACACAAAGATGTGGCATGACCAAAGACGCACTGTCCAGCTCGACGATCCTTTCGTTGGACATCGAGATCTTTGAGGGACGTTTTGAAGGTACACTCACCTTCAGTGCGTCTGAACGCGATTTCGCTACCGAATCGGATGAGGATGAGGACGAGGAGCGGGTTTCCAACACTCCCATTCCTCTCCAGATTTACTTCCGAGTCCATGACGGGGACCCGGAGCCCCTCATAAGCAACATTTGCTGCTCCATGCCTTTATCGAGTGTTCGGAGCCTTCGCATCGTGCAACCTCCATTCTCGCCAACCTTTTGGAGGAACATGCTGGGTCATCTCCGAGATATTTGGTACATCGAACTTGAAGCAGCAAATATGCCAGATCTTTCCGTCCTCTCTCTCACCACGGACGAGGGCGTACGACATCAAGATGGACTCGCTATGGGTGATCGAGGTCAAGGTCACATGTTGGCACCGAAGCTGGAGGAGTTGGTGCTTGAATGGATCACATTTTTACCAGAGGGCGATTCCGCCGGTCTGCTCGAGCCTGCTATCACTCGTCGTTCTCTCCTCGACACGCTCTCTACCCGCCAAGGCCAGCGTGGTCGTCTCATTATGACGGATTGTGCGACCGGTGATTCTGATAGATTTCATTCGGTTATGGCGTGGGGGGATGGCGGAATACACGTAGTCACTGATTTTGAGGATGACGAGGAATAATTGGAGCATTTAGGTGGGACGAATTCTCGCGACTGTATCTCGATCTTTTGCTGAACATGGGTTATTGCCGATACTGAACAAGCGTGTCGTGTACGGTTCCAACCCTTTCACTTGTTGCCATCCTCTCATGTGACACAGCCGGCGACACTTTGTGTATGCAGTATGGAAGATGATCCTCCATCTCGTCGTTATAAGCAAAGCAAACAGTACCATAAATACCATCACCCTAATACACCTGCTACAACCAACTCCTACATGAACACGGGCCTCGTTTTCGTCGTCAAACTCACTCGATGATCATGATCAGAGAATCGTTGTTCTACCGCGCGTTGCCCTCGCCTGACCTTCTCATCAGGCTCAGCTGGAAAGCACAGGCTGCCCGTACCCCCCGAGTGAAAGCCATCAGATCTGACATCTGTTTGTTCCACCCATACAAGTCACCTCATAGCTTATCCCCAGCACGACGAACAAGAGACGCACAGTCACGACGCGCTTTCACTGGTATGCGACGGAAACGTGACATCAAATATTGTGTTTAGCTCTTCCTTTCCCATCAAAGTTTTCACTGATAGGGAAGTATGGGTCATGACATTCTCAGCGAACGAAGATGGGGTTCTAAGAGATCGGGTTTCTCACCTACGCGCATGTACAGGTGGAGACAAATAGATAGTCATGCGCGAATGTGGTGGTTGACTCGGATCCTGCGGGGGTGGCCACATGTCTGGTATGTCTAGGAGAAATGCGTAGATACTAGAGATAGACTGACTCATCGGCAATAACCTGCTCGCAAACGGGACAGGACTCGGAAGGGCACGACACACATGCTGAACACGGTGAGTTTGTAGAGCGAGACATCATGATATCTTCAGCCAACAAAAGCGCCGAAAACACGAGGCGATTATGGCGTGGGTACTGATCTAGTATGTGCGGTGCGAAGGACAGCAAACCACTTTATTCTTACCACTTGGCTACATGATTGAACCGCTGATGACGCCGTCGTCGACGATGACCGGTGTGTGATCCTGAGTAAGATGATGTTGCCTGTACACTAAGTATTGGGCTAGATCATCCCCAACCTGTCGAAATCGACATTGGTGATGAGTTATTGGCAGTGGCATTCTCAGCGAACGGAGAGTATATCGTGAGTGGTGCGAACGATGCTCGGGTGTGGCGAGTGGAGGACGGGAAGCAGGTGGCAACACTGAGCACGGGAAGCCAGTGTCATTATCTCGCTGTGTCCAACGATGGCAACTGGATCGCAACCGGGGCATGGTCAGTCGGGGACGCCCTCTCCATTTGGGACGCAAAGACATTCGAGCAAGTCTTCAAACACAAAAATATTTCTTGCATCCGTGCCCTCGATTTCTCGCCCGACTCAAGGAGACTCGTCTTTGTGTCGGACACGGACTACGGCAAAGTCATTGTTTGGGACGTCGCATCCAAGAAACAAGTGCAGACACTCCGCCATAGGAGCGTGCTCGCAGCGAAATGCTCGCCGACAGGGGATCGCATCGCGACAGCCACTCTGAAATCCGTTAAAGTCTGGGACAGCAACGATTACCGCTTGCTCATCGACATTGATGTACTAGGAGTGGTCCCAGGCAACAACATCGGTCTCCTCTGGTTTAACAACCACCTCTTTGTCCTATCCAGTAACACAATCAAGCGATTCGATGCAGCCACCGGATCAGCAGTCGCAGAATGGCCTGTCCGCGGTAGCAACAGCTTCTCGTGCATTGCCCTGCCAAAGCATGGGAAATTCATAGCTTACTCTACACAGAGTACTATCACATTCTGGGACACGTCGACGCGCGCCAAACTCGGTCTCATTCAACATTGTCAAGACATACGCTCTATCGCGTTCTCTCCCGACGACCAATGTCTCGCATTTGGTGGAAAGGACAGGAAAATCAGCATCATACGTCTATCTCATATCATCGTAAGTCTCGTCTCTTGGATTAAGCTTTCTTGTTCCAATCACTGTTCCACATAGCAGTCAATTCCACACCCCACTCTCCAGGAACCCGACATTCAGATCGACGATGCCGTGCTGGACTCGTGGAAGCATGATCAACTCGAAAATGCAGAGACCCTCCTGACTGCAGTGATCTCCGAATCACTCAATCCAGCTCATCACCTATTCGCTAATCGAGCTCTCGTGCAGACTCGTCTACGAGAGTGGGATGCAGCCCTCGTCGATGCCGAAAGGGTGGTTATCACATTACTCTTTCAAACACTGACACGCTGATGTCCATTTATGCAAGGCCCTTGATATCCAGCCGTCCATTGTCGCCTATCTTGCAAAAAGCATAGCCCATGTCGGCAAAGGGGAAAAGGGCAAGGCCTATCAGGCTTGTGACATTGCGTTCGAGCACTTCCATACATCTCATGTTACGTTTCTCCTTCTTATCAAGGTCTGTGTCTTCGACATTCGGTTACCATTTAACTGTTCGTAATTCTTAGGCTATCATCGTGTTCATGGCCGGAGAACATCCTGATGCGATATCACGCGTAGACGACCTCATTGCTACAGTTTCCTTCGACTCCACATGCTACGTAGTTCAGGCACGTGCACAACACGTACCACGCGGCGAATATTGTCACTGACAGTTTCAGAAGGCGTACATGTATCTTCTCCTCGGAAACTCGCAGATGGTGTGCGGTGACATCAATGGTGCGATACAGTCGTTCGAGCATGCTCGAGCCCAAATACGAGACCACGTTGGGCTTCCCCTCTTTTCGATATCACTGGTATGCATTTGGATGTATTTCGACGTATCAAAAACCACTCACTGGCCCTGACAGATGACCGGATGGAAATTTGATAATCTCGACATCAGGATTCGACAGCGACTTTGTGAAGCCTTGGATGCAGCGGGTCGCACCAACGATGCAGTCGGGTGTTTCCACGAATTGAAGTCTGAATTGGGAGGGAATGACGAGCATCTGGAATGGGTTCATCGTAAGCAGCCGCAGTGCCATCCCGTACGGTGTATTTGCTTATTTGACACATTTTATAAGTGTTCGGGCAGCATTCCTCAAAGAAACTGGAGCGTCTCGGAGATACGGCAGTGAGCGTCCAGCGATATGACGAGGCCGTCTCCCACTATTCTACTGCGTTGTCCCTGATCCCTTCCTCGCCGAAAGCGATCCTCATCAAGCGAAGCAAAGCACGATTAGCAATCGGATCGTGGAAAGAGGCCCTAGATGATACAAACGAGGTACTTCCATTTTACCCCATGCGAGTCAATCCTGTTGATGTGTCATGATCAGGTGATTGCACTCGATCCGTCATCTCCATGGGGCTACGAGATGAAACATGCAGCCTTGCACAAAGGCGGAGATTACGACAACGCAGCTGACGCGCTCGAGACTATGCTCACGAAGATGGAGGAGTCACCTGATCCCGACGTTCAACGTGAGTCGTATCCTTATTAAAGATGACGTGCTTATATTTGGCAGGGCACGGTGACCAGTACATCAGTCCATCAAGCACCCGAGCGACGATTCGCAAGATTGTTCATCGGACTCTACTTCATTCACCACGTGCGCTCATCAACACAACCACAGGTCATCTCCACAATAGAGCCGAGCGGGCTTCTGCATTCGAATCCTTGTCAATCTTCAAAGAGCTTGTGTCATCCACGACAACACGCATCGACTACGTGCGGGTCAAGCATGAAGTGCGAGAGTACTTCCGCTATGTCATGCTCTCGCACAGATGGGAAGACAACGAACCACTCTTCCACCAGGTGGTGCATATAGCTGTGTATGACCTGGAGGTGTCCCCGACGCACGACAAGCTACAGACATTCTGCAAGATCGTCCGGGATACCGGATTCGATTGGGCATGGAGCGACACGTGCTGTATTGATAAATCGGATCACTTCATTCTCCAAGAAGCTTTGGTGGCCATGTTCAAGTGGTACCAGGGTTCAGCCATGATGATCGTCTTCCTCCGTGGCGTTCGTTCTTCATCACAGCGAGGCGCTCTCGTGAGAAGCATCTGGAATACCCGTGCTTGGACTCTCCAGGAATATGTCGCTTCCAAAATCATTCACTTCTACACTGAGGATTGGACCCCTTATCTTGATCTACAATTGCCAAACCACAAAGAATCATCGGAGGTCATCTTGGAGATGGAGCACGCCACCGGGGTGTCTGCACAGCAATTGATGGCGCTTCGTCCGGGCCTGACGAGCATTCGCGAAAAGTTACGTCTCGCCTCGACCCGAGAGACGACGCTGGTAGAGGATGCTGCATACTCGTTGCTGGGTATTTTCTCGGTTACCGGTATACCCGCAATCTACGGTGAAGGGGAAGGTTCACTGGGGCGTTTATTGGCACACATTCTCGCAGGATCAGGAGATGCCAGCATCCTTGCATGGACCGGCGAATCTGGGAGCTTCAATAGTTGTCTGCCTGCCCACATCACCGTATTCGGTGGACCAGCAACGTTGAACCTCCCGCTACCCATCTCGGACGCAGAGATGGAAAGACACATCACCGCCTCGCATTCTCCTTCATTCGACCTCGACTCAGCCCTGAGATTATACGAACGTCTCAACGATCTTTCCCCACCTTGGTTTGCAGCGAGTCGGATGAAACTTCCATGCATCGCTTTCCAACTCCCACCTCTTACACCTTATCGGACGCGTTCAGGTCGTGTTTATCGCGCAGACACTGTCCCCTTTGGGATGGTAGAAATCAAGACGAGACACGATCTATCTCGGATGAACACATTGTATTTGATTCACCCGTGGTTGGAAACTGTCCTGGAACGCGAAGATATACATGGCGGTGCGCTCATAGGGGATGACGTTGCGCCGCCCCCCTCCCCACTCGCAGACGGCGAAGAGATTGATGACGAGGACATCGACGACGATGCGTGGTCGTTTGATGAACCTGAATTGCCATCACACCCTGTTCCCGTTCGTACGACACCGATGGACAAGGAGACGCGAGCCCGACGGCTCGTCGCTCGTCTTAGACAACCATTTGGTGCCCTCTTGGTGGCGCTCGCATCGACGGGTCGACGGACCATGGACTTCAGGCGGGTTGCGGCGGATAGCTCGATTACTGTACAGTTTCAGGAAAGCGTTTCGCTGGCTGATATTCTGGACAATGTATGTGTACTCGATGTGTTGTAATGTAGGCATCTCGGATTACGAGTACATGGAGGGATCTGACAGTGTCCAAACTTATGGATATGAGACTAGTACTCGATAGCAACTACAACACAGCGCGTACAAGCAATGCAGAGACAGCAAACGAAGAAATACTCAAACTAGGCACCGAGATGGATGTATAGAATCCGTTGGTCTAACGGTATATGCACAGACCACAGCGTCTTGTTCAGCGCGAACGCGGCGCGGGTATAATCCAGACGACCAGACGCGTCCACCATGTATTTATAAAACGTCGACGTGATCTTATTCGTCTCGCTATCGTCCACCGCCCACATCGTCCCAATCACCGAACGAAAGCCAATGAACTGCATCGCCGACGCAAGGTAGATCACCTCGTCCGGACTCGCTTCGTCCCCGGCAGTCGTATGACATGCCGAGAGATACGCAAATTCGGCACGCCTCAAGTCGCACCCGATGATCCGTTGGATGGTAAAGTGGCCGTCGTGCAGCGCGAATGCGGACTCGAAAGGCTGTGTCCGATTTGGAAGACCATGACAGGCAAGGTGGACCCATTCGTTCTTGTCAAGCTCTCCGACGACCCTAGAGACGCAGGCCTCTGCTCCGTCGATGCGTGTGAATGTGGCAAGGTCATTGACGACCCGACCGATGTTGTCCAGTTCGACCCCTACGGAAGGAAGTTCGTTCTCGCCTGCGGCCCTGGCTTGACCAATGGCAATAAAACGCTTCGACACGGTTGCAGGACTCGATGGGCCGTGCCGTCTGGCACGAATGAGGGCGTCCAGGGTGGGAGTGTAGGACGACACGTAGATATCTGGGAGATTCGGTTGGCCCTTCCTATACGGACCAGCAGCGTGCAATGGGAGCGTAGCGAACTCGGCAGTGGGACACCACCAGATACGTGATTGATAGGGATGGATCGCACGAAGGGAATCGACAATAGTAGAAACGATCTGATCCCATAATTTGCGTAGGAAGGCTGCAAGCTCTCTCGTCGCGTCGGCCCGCATTGCGCGCATACTCAGGGTGTGAAGTTCGGTTGAGAGGTCCCGAACACTTTCCTGGGAAATCTGCAATGGGATATGAATAGGGTCGCGATCAAGTAAGATGACGAGTGCGTCACAACTATACTTGCTCGCATTCACGATGATGACAGGTCCCCCGCTGGCGGCGTGTTGGAGATCCGCGAAGAGAGGGGGAAGAAGAAAACGGAAGACACCAGGTAGCTCGCGTATGTTATTGACAACTCTCTCCACTTCCATGTTGAGATGGCATACCCGCTCGTGCTGATCTGCACTAGGTAAATCGAAGGCATTGCGAATGAGAGAAGTCAAACGCGCGAATTCATCTGCCAGCTTCTTTCCTGTCACGCCGGATGCAATTACATCATCCAGAGGAGAACGGAGGCGAGTAAGTTGGCTCCAAAAGACACCCCGTCCTTGTTCCAGAAGCTCGACCGCTTTTGTAGGGGAATGGTTACGGAGACAAGCCGAGAACGCATCCAATGCGACTGAGGATGTCAGGTTCTTGAGGATACCGAGATGTTGAGGCAATGATGGCAGGGTGGCTCGATGTTGAGCAAGTAAGCGGAGGAAAGTTTCGTATGCGAGAAGTACCGTGGGATGCTGGAAATATTTAGCTACATTGATCCATCCCCTAACGGCATTAAGGTCCCCCAAAGACACGATCTGGGTAACATGTGCAAGTTGAGCATAACGACTGAACAGCTCCTCCTTATCCTTTGACTGTTTCGCCTTGGTGAATCGATCACAGAGGTAGTGTGCAAGGTTGTTCAAGGACATTGACCGATCACGGTGCGCTTGCGGGTAAAGGTCGAGGGCTTCTCGGCCGAGGACAATGGCCTGGTCAAGGTCCTCCATGACCCCGAGCAGCGTATACCGGGTGGAAAGACAAATTGCAAGGTTGTTCAATGACATCGCCCGATCACGGTGTCCTTGTGGACCATGGTCGAGGGATTCTTGGGCAAGGACAATGGCCTCGTCGAGATCTGCGGAGACCCCAAGCCGATTGTACCGCGCGAAGAGACAGGATGCAATGCTACCCAACGATGCCAACCGATCAGGGTGTCCCTTTGGGCGAAGGTCAAGGGCTTCTCGAGAGAGGACAATGACTTCGTCAAGGTCATCGTGTTGCTTGTTTTGGGTGAAGAGACAGAAGGCAAGGTTAGTCAACGACAAATACCGGTCAGGGTGTCCTTGCGGATGAAGGTCAAGCGCTTCTCGGTTAAGGATAATGGCCTCGTCAAGGTCTTCCATGGCCCCAAGCTGAATGTATCGGGCGGAGAGACAGAATGCAAGGTTGTTTAATATCTGATCAGGGTGTCCCTTCGGGAAAAAGTCAAGGATTTCCCGGTAGAAGATGATGGCTGCGTCAAGGTCCGCCATGGCCCCGAGTTGTGTGTGCCGGGTAGCCAGACACAATGCGAGGCTCTCTAGGGACACTGGTCGACTAGGATTGCCCTGGGGGGAAAGGTTGAGGGCTTCTTGGTTGAATACAATGGCCATATCGAGGTCCTCCATGACACCGAGCTGGTTATACCGGGTGGAAAGACAGGATGCAAGGTTGTTCAACGGCATCCACCGATAAGGGTATTCTTGCCCGCAAATGTCAAGGGCCTCTCGTTCAAGGACAATGGCCTCGTCAAGGCCTTCTATGGCACCGAGCTGCTTGTACTGGTGGAAGAGACAAGCTGCGAGGTTGTCTAACGACATTGATCGATTAGGGTGACCTCGCAACCGAAGGTTAAGCACCTCTCTGCCGAGAATAACGGTCTCGTTGAGGTCCTCCATGGCCCCAAGCCGCATGTATCGGGTGAAGAGATGGAATGCAAGGTCGCTCAACGAGATCGACCGATCAGGATGTCCCTTCGGGCGAAGGTAGAGGGTTATTCGATCAAGTACAATGACTTCCTCAAGGTCCCTTGTCGCTTCGAGCTTGTCGCAGCGATCGCCGAGGTGGATTGCGAACGAACTCAAAAAGATATTTCGCTTGGGGTGGCTGGGTGGGCAAAGTTCCAGTGCCCCACGATCAAGGTCGACTCTTCTCTTAAACTCGGCAGCGAGAGGATCCGCCGGTGAATGCAACAGTTCAGCCTCTAGGTACACCAAGTCAATTTTGTGCAGGCTGACAGAGAGAGACAAGTACCCTTTGAATCCATGTTGGCTTATCGAACTCAATGCAGCACGATGGTATGAATCAGACGTGTACGCAGGCGCTGGACTCCGAGAAGGGAATGATGCACAGGTTGTCACATCAAACACCGCACGGCTTCTTCGGCGAAAGATCCTGGAGAAGTAAGATGCGATTCGAGATGCGAACAAGGGAAGCCTTGACAATGCGAGCAGAACGAGATGAGAATAGACCTTCGCCATCAGGTGTCGGCTTTGTGGTGGCGAAAGAGCGCGCATAAGTGCTTTTTGTCGTCAACGCAACGTGCAACGCGTGTGTTGACCCCACCAACAGTGAGGACGGAGAGTCACAACGACAACGACTCTGCCAATGGCAATGGTGTTGTGTCGTATACGAACATGGGCGTTGAGTTGAACTTTGTACAGTGACCTTTTGACAACTTTTGTGAGGGAACAATACGTAGATTCATACTACAGTACATGGACACAGTGGACCTCACCATAGAAACCATCCTCGTCCTCTTCATCATCCACACCCTCAACATCATCCATATCCTCATCATCCTCATCATCCTCTACATAGGAATTAGGCCGGGCCGCGCATTCCCTGCGTTCCTCTTTCCCACGCTTGCCTGCCTCCACATCACCGCGCAGTTGAAATCCGCAAGCTGCCCGTATCCCTCGAGCCACCCACTTGTCCGACAAACCCTCCAGCATAAAGTCACGAGGCCGTTCGTCCCTTTCATTCCCCGTACAGGCCACCTCATAGTTTATTCCCACCGCGGCGAGCAAGAGACGCACGGTCGCAACGAGCTTTCGCCTGTACGCGAGGAGAGCACCCGCATCGCCGCTCGGTGGTGTCTCGATCGGTCCAAAGAGTACTTCGTGGACATCGAGTACGCCCTCCTCGTGGAGACCCATGTCCGCTACCTCAATGCGACGCCATCTGTGACCGTAGTTATCCTCGTCGTCATAGAACCCCCAGCAAATGGGCTGCCAGCCTCCCCGACGATGCCACATGGACGGAGGCCCATCCGTGGATGGATCAGAGTAGTCGGTAGGTGCACCAGAAATGCGGTTGTAAATCTTGTATCCGAGCGAGTAACACCACTCGATCTCATGCATCCGAGCACGACAATGATACTTGATATGCACGTCGACATACTTGGGCGTTGCGGGGGAATAGATCCGAACGAGAACGTCCGCGTTGCGAGGCTACACGGGCGTCCGTCAGTGGGTCAGTGGGTCAGAGGACGCGCCGCACTCACATCGACCCCGTCCCGCTCGACGAGTCGCCCCAAGATGCATACGCACTTTTGGAGCGTCTCGTTGTCTAGGCCCAACTCGACTTCGATCGAGGCGACGGTGTCGCTAATCGACCGTTTTGGACGATCAGCAACGTTTTTGTACTTGGCATTGGCACCACGACGGTGCTGGGTGTATGCTGTCCATTGCGCTGGGGTTGCGGCGACGGGCGACAGCAATGGTCCGAAATAGTGCTCTGCAAGGGCTAACCCTGTTGTGCCGGCGGGGGGCTCTTCTTTTTCCTCGATGTCCTCATCTGACTTGTCAGCATACGGATTCTCCTCTTCAGAATCCGACGTTCCCCACATGACGACCTACTGTGTATGGTGGTGGTGGTTAAAGAGACTGTCCACTCAGCTCATGGTACGACCTTTATGTATGTAAAAACGCTTGTCGTAACCCTGCGCCACCATCCTTGTACAGTCTGTTCTTTGACGTGTTAGCGACGCCGCCCAGGAACGGGTAATGGACTTACAGTTCACAATTGAGCCACAACACCGGTCAACCAGACTCGAGGCGAACCGCAGCCGAAATGCAGCTCTAACTTCTCGGGTATCTCACCCTCTGTCGCTTGCCAGGATTTCGACTACATATTCGTTGTGTAGGGTATTTGTCTTCGAATTTGAACAAGAAAAACTCCAACATAAGTACAGGATACTACAACGTTGCGAACGATGCGGGCTGACAGTCACTCGCAGCGAAGGACAAGATGATGCATTGGTCGCCTCTGTTCAAGCCGTTTATTCGACACGACACCTCCTTCTCGTCATCAATCACCACCACTCATCATCATAGAAACCATCCTCACCCTCCCCATAGAAATCGGGCTGGGTCGCGTTTTCTCTACGTTCCTCTTTTCCGCGCATGGCCGCCTCCGCGTCGCTGCTGAGCTGAAAACCACAGGCTGCGCGTATCCCTCGAGCGACCCACTTGTCCGACAAGCCTTCCAGCATAAAGCCACGCGGCCGTTCGTCCCTTTCGTCCTCCGTGCGGGCCACCTCGTAGTTTGCTCCCACTGCAGCGAGCAAGAGACGCACGGTTGCGACGAGCTTTCGCCTGTATGCGAGGAGAGCATCCGCATCGCCCCTCGGTGGTGTCTCGATCGGTCCGAAAAGCGCTTCGTGAACATCAAGTACGCCTTCCTCGTGGAGACCCATGTCCGCTACCTCGATGCGACGCCATCCGCGGCCGTAGTGACCACTGTCATCGTAGAATCCCCAGCAAATGGACTGCCAGCCTCCTCGAGAATGCCACAGGGACGGACATCCGTTCGTAGATGGATCGGAGTAGTCGGTAGGAAAGCCAGAAATGCGATTGTAGATCTTGTATCCGAGCGAGTAGTACCATTCGGTCTCGTACAACCGGGAACGACAATGATACTTGATATGCACGTCGACGTACTTGGGTGTTGCGGGGGAGTAGATTCGAACAAGAATGTCTGCGTTTTGAGGCTGAAAAGACGTCCGTGAGGTGACTCGCGGGGTATGTATAAGACCCACTCACGTCGATGAAGTCTCCCTCGAAGTGTCGGTCCAAGATGCTGATGCACTTTTGGAGCGTACCATTCTCCAGTCCCAACTGGACTTCAACAGACGCGACAGCGTTGTTGATCGACCGGCGCTTTCGGCGATGAAGGACGTTCTGATACTTGGCATTGACACCACGACGGTGCTGGGTGTATGCTGTCCATTGCGCTGGGGTTGCGGCGACGGGCGACAGCAATGGCCCAAAGTAGTGCTCTGCAAGGGCCAGCCCTGTTGTGCCTGCGGGGGGGTCTTCTTTCACCTCGACGGTCTCATCCGACTTGTCACTGGCAGCATACTGATTCTCTTCCTCCGAGCCCGAGTCCGAGTCGAAGTCCGAGTCTGACATTCCCGACATCGTGTTTCAAAGGGCGCGCTGTATGTGTCTGGTGGTGGTGGTGGTGGTGGTGGAACGAGTTCAAGACGTGGGGCAACTCATGGCCGGCCTTTTATGGGGTTGGATCAAATGGACCCCCACCACCCTTGTGTTCTTTGACGTGATCAACTCAGACAAGCTACCTCATCTGGAGGTGCGTAAGACACCTTTTGAGATCGCCCAGTAGACCTTCAAAGCTTCATCAGCCAATGAGGGAGCGTACTCGGTCGTTGGACCGCTAATTTGAAGCTACGAGCTGGTAGCTGCTCGATCCAGAACTCCACCAAACATGATCCAATGCATACATTCACGATGTGAGGTATTTGCAGCAGCAGTGATCGTTTGTTGGACTCTTTGGGCCCTTTTGGAACGTAAGCTTATGACTGGCTCAAGTACTCATTGTCCATGAGTCAACGCACCATGCGATCATCCTCCCTATATGCAGCGACGACAGTCTGAGACGGGCATAGGAGCCAATGCCCCATTGTCAAAATCAAATGTTCTTCCGCCTGTTCTCCACATTTCCACCCAAGTTACACGATACCCCCTTCAAGACGAATCCACCCAGTCTCGTATACTCGAGAATAGCAATGGTATTTGATTTACGCACCGATTTACTTTGGTTGACAACAAAGTAGATCCAAACAAGGGTCATCCACGTTTCCGGGCTTAGATGACACCCAGCCAGTCTGGACAGCAACCCGAGAGGAAAGGACTACCTCATCCTCCAACTCGTCATCTCGCAGGACATCACCATCCAGATTACTCGATCAGTCGGAGTTCTATTGCGAAGACAATATTGCGGATGGCGGCGCGTGTCCGATCATCGAAAGTGGTGCTAAATATAGCGTTAGCGTACCCTCCGAATTTCCCGCATGGTGTTAAGACGGACCTGCAAAACTCGTGCCACTGAATGGGCGGTATCGATCGCTGGATACGCGCGTGAATCGAGGAACGTCCTGAGTGTTGACCTTGCCTGTTCGGACGAGTTACCCAGCGTACGAGGCTCGTTCTGGTCAAATGAGTCCAATGGTAGTTTTGGCGCAGGGAGAAACGAACAATAGAACTCACCGTAAAGCGTGGATTGGTGGCCTTGAGAATGAAGATAAGTCTCCATCACCGCAGGTTACTTGAGGAGGAATCTCTCTGTCATATGATGTAGGCTTGGATGGCGAAAGAGTGCGCACGGGACTTGGTGTCGTGGACGAGACCCTACATCATCACCCTCATCCTCATGCGATTAGAATCGCTTGGAACGTGCTAACATGTTAGAATATCGGAGACGGAGCGACGCGACGACTGCCGTACCGTAAATAGGCGCCTTGTCTCTGACGCTGACTGACAGCACTCCGAGGTTGTAACAGACCGAGTCGACGCATTGCAGCGTCCAAGTACGACCTTATGAAGATGTACTTCAAGTCGAAGCAAACAAGGACAAATAAACACGCAGTACTTATGTTGTTCGTTTTCACGGTTATAGTCATTTACTTACTCCTAGAAACCGTCCTCACTATCCCCTTCAGAGTCTTCATCCTCTACGTAGTAATCGGGCCGGGACGCGCATTCTCTGCGTTCCTCTTTTCCACGCCTGGCCGCCTCCGCATCACCGCTCAGTTGGAACCCGCAGGCCGCCCGTATCCCTCGAGCAACCCATTTATCCGCCAAGCCTTCCAGCATAAAGTCATACGGCCTTTCGTCCGTTTCATCCTCCGTACAGGCCACGCCATAGTCAATTCCCAAGGCGGCGAACAAGAGACGCACGGTCACGACGAGCCTTCTTCGGTATGCGACAAGGGCATCCGCATCGCCGCTCGGTGGCGTCTCGATCGGTCCGAAAAGCGCCTCGTGAACTTCAAGTACGCCCTCCTTGTGGAGACCCATGTCCGCCACTTCGCTACGATGCCACTTGGGACCGTAGTTGTTCTTGTCGTCAAAGAATCCCCAGCAAATGGACTGCCAGCCTCCCCGACAATGCCACATGGGCGGGGGTCCGTTCAAAGAGGGACCAAAGTTGTCGGTAGGGGAACCAGAAATGGGGTGGTAGATCTTGTATCCGAGCGAGTAAAACCATTCGATCTCATGCATCCGAGCACGGCAATGATACTTGATATGCACATCGATGTACTTGGGTGCTGCGGGGGAATAGATCCGGACAAGAGCGTCTGCGTTGCGAGGCTGTAAAGATGTCCGTGAGTTGGCCAGTGGGCTGGAGGATTCCCACTCACGTCCACGTCGTCTCGCTCGACGAGTCGGTCCAAGATGCATATGTACTTTTGAAGCGTGCCATTCTCCAAGCCCAACTCGACTTCGATCGGTGCGACGGAGTCGCTGATCGACCGCTTTCGACGATCAAAGACGTTTCTGTACTCGGCGTTAGCACCGCGACGGTGCTCGGTGTATGCTATCCAGGTCGCTGGGGTTGCGGCGATGGGCGATAACAATGGACCAAAGTAGTGCTCTGCAAGGGCCAGCCCTGTTGTGCCGGCGGGAGGCTCTTCTTTTACCTCGATGTCTTCATCTGAGCCATAATACTCTTCCTCCGAGTCTGACATGTTCCCTGGCGTTTGGGCAACCTAGTGTGTACGGTCGTGGGTGGTGGAACACGCTACACTTATCTTTGGAGCATCCTTAAATTTAGGGCTGGACAGAACAAAGTTGCGCCCTGGACCTTGTGTTCTTTGACGTGATCAACCAGTAATCCAAGGTACAAGCGAGGTGTTGGCTCGATTCAGCATCAAGTGGCATACTCATTCACATTGAGAGGAAGCAACAAGATCCAATTAACCTCTCTGTGACCCGCGTCAACTGAATAGCGGTCGTTTGCATCAACGCACTACGTGGTCTTTACACGCAGTCAGTGAGTGTAGATCTTGGGGCATCACCAATATCATGAACGTCATCAGACTGCTTGTTGCCAAGATCGAATGTTCTGCCGCCTGTCTTCCACGTTCCTTGCGGTACACAACTTCAAGGTACTGGACGATCCACTTGGTCCCGTACACCTGGGAATGACACCGATATGGATGACAGGAAAGTAGATCCGAACAAGCCATCTAGAAACGAACTAGAGGACAGGGGTCACTCAATTAGGATTCAGGACGCGCAGGTTTAAAAGTACTTACCTTGGGTGTAATTCTGTGCTATCGAATTGGCGGGATCGATTGCTGAATATGGCGCTGAAATCTTCCCAAGCTACCCGGGTAGTCACCACCACTCACCGATTCCCCCCGAGGGTTATTCACCCGGCAAGAAACGCTGAAACGCCAAGGCTGATGACCTGGACCGTTGAAGACAAAGCAGGCGCTGGCTTGGCACATGTCGAACGCGGGCTGTGTGCGGCCCTTTGGGCATTTCCGGGTTTGGTTGCGGCCCTGTTCCATTCCATTCCGAACCGTAATAAAAAAGCGACCTGACAGCATGCCCTCGCTTCCCTTCCCGTCACTTTCCCCTCCTCAACGTCGCTCCCGACGACGACGACAAACGACGCCACCATGTCGCGCGCTTTCTGTGTTCCTGCCATCTTCTTTCTCTTTTCTGCCTTTGTCCTCCTCTTCATCGTCTCCATCTCCTTACCCTTCCTCACCGCGATGGACATCACCCGCGTGCACACGAACGGCATAGTAGTGGCTGGAGATCAAAAGTTTGAACAACTCAGAGTGAGTTCACCCTATCGATCCACCTTTTGGCTCGGCCAATATTAACGCCTCCGACCATGTGCTGTCCTAGTTGGGTATTTGGTATGTCCGCTCTCTAATTCACTAGGGTCCTCCCCTTATCCGCGCATAGGAGCTATTGCTTCACCGCAACCAACGGAAACGTGGAATGCAGTCCAACTGGTCCGTCGTTGACTGGTCTATCGCTGACTCGTCGCTCATGTCCAACACGACAGGCCACGGTTATTCACTCTCCATCCGAAACAACGCGACCACGGTCTTCATCGCATCCTCTTGGACGCTCGGTCTCGCCGTTCACCCCGTTGGTGCGTTGTTTGCCCTGTTCCACCGTCGCTTCTGACCACGTGTTTCCTTTGTTGCTCGATATAGCATGTGGTGTCTCCCTCATTGCGCTGCTCTTCTCCCTCTCGCAGCACATCACCGCAACGCTTATCGCCTCCCTCTTCTCCTTCCTTGCCGCCACTCTAGCTCTCATCTCGTTCGCTATCGACATTGCCCTCTATGCTTACTTCAAGAATCAAATGGGCGACCTTGGTTTCGGAAACAACACCATCACGGGACCAGGTATGTTCCTTTGCGTCGTTCACGATATGTGATCAATTGTTGACGGGGCTTCTTGTGAACAAGGCTTCTGGCTCACCTTTGTTTCGATGATCCTCCTTATCTTGGCAGGTTTCACCGTGTGTTGTGGTCGTAGACGTGACCGCATGGCCAGTGCAACGACTTCCGCACCTGGCCCCAAGGCCCGCTTTTTCTCCAGATTCCGCCGAAGCTGAGAAGCTGGCTTCGGAGACGTGTTTTCGGTTGACCCGGCAGGTGGAGACCAAGCAACTTATGCACTCTGACATCGCGACCGTTTTTTTCTTGTTTGGAGATGCTCTGCCATACCCGCCACCGATGCCATTGAGTAGCGTTTATAGAGATATCTACTTGGGTCTACATATGATTTTTAGTTTCGTCGTTGTTTCGACGCTGGTTTCGGACGTTGGCTACCTGACGAGCCGTCAATACACTTTTTTGTTCTTTCGGTGCACGACCATCTGAGACACTCCGCTCGAGTCTGGTAGTCATGTCTACTCGACTTGGTGAGCACACGATACTCGGACGCCAAGCACGTGATCGCTATGCGTAGCTCTTCGGCCATCACCTCTACATGCACTTTTTCGTGTACAGAACTGCAAGACACCCCAAATTGTTATTTCCCTTTTGACTCGTCGTTTCAGGTCCAAAATGGTGCGAACAGCCTGCTTGCCTTGGACCAATGAGAGCGACAGGTCGAGCAATTATTCTGCGACCAAATTCAAATTTGAGTGCTAGAAGACCTGGCCAAACTGGGCAAGATGTCTTGGTGGGATTTCGGGTTATCGATCTGTGACCACTGACTCTCACAGATCAGATCAGCTCAGTCTGAAAGCTACGACCATCCTACCGAGATGTCATCTCTCCGCTACAGTGGTCCTTCCAGCTTCTACAGTGAACTCACAGAGCTTCCTGTCCCCACATCGGCCAAGTTTGTCAACACTACCGCTACATCAGGTGTCTCAGGTCAGTAAGATCATCACCATCCATCTGCTGAGTCCGTCAACTCGCTCAACTTGCAGTCGTTCGCGTCTCCTATTCCATTCGTGATCACGATCGAAATGTGAATCGATCTATCTTAAAGACCCTGACGTTGGGTGGTCCGGATCCAGCGATCAGCTCGCCTGTGAAGTCCTCGACAATCAGCCATAACTCGCCCGAACTCGTGGCTCTCCTTCATGCACCGTCAGAGAAGCGTTATGCGGTTCTCAGGGAGGTATCCGACGTCAACGGTGCAAAGAAACGCTACGTCGAAGTCTGGTCGGGTACTCGCATCGAGGCGTCGCGGGAGGTCACCAAGCAACATGGACAGTTCCACACAGATGGTATGACGGTCATCAGGCTGTTTGCCCATTGCTGATGTTCTCGCTGTCAGATCACCTCGGATCGTTCTCTTTCACCCCATCGGAAACTGCGTTAATTTATACTGCCGAAGCCAACCCAGAGACTACGGAGAATCAGAGAGATGATCCATACCCAAAATACCGCTTCGTTCCTCATTTCGGCGAACAAATGTACACCAAGAAACGACCCGTCCTTTTCGTGTTTCGCTGGCGTTCTTCGAACCTCGACGACACCACGCCAACTCCCTCTGTGACGGCATTATCACTAGAGCAGCCTCCCCACACTCCGGTCATATTTGGCCAGGCAACTTTCGTTTCCGAGACACGTCTCTATGCCGTTGGATACGAACAAACTGGGGACGGAAAGCTGTTGGGCATCAAACATTGTTTCAATCGACCAACTGGTATATGGGAACTTGTTCTTCCGAACGAAAATCCGGGCAAGGCCACAACCATGGCGTGCAAGTCCTTCAAACTCGAGACTGGGGGGCTCTCTTGTCGTTCACCGCGCGTCCTGTTTGACAAGGATCGTGTCCCAACCACTCTATTCTGGCTATCCAATCCCACGGGTGGCCCGCACGCGTCTACAGTGTCCCTTTACGCTCGCGATTTGAAGGGCGTTGCAAAAGACAGGCTCCTCGTGGATGTCGTGTATGATCCCTCGGATCAGGAGTTCCCCGGTTTGTATACCGAGTACAGCCTACCCGATAGCCCTTTCCTTACGTTCGATGGCAAGACACTCATCGTGGTACAGTCCCTTTGGCGCTCTCGTCCGACATTGATTTCAATCGACGTGGAAAACGGACATGTGATCGACTTGACACCAGTCCTAGATGGCCAGCCATTGTATAGTTGGAATTTACTAGGAACCGACGGAGCGCGCTCGGTGATATGCGCGCGGAGCACCCCGACCACTCCACCCGAAACCGTTCTTTTAACGTTGACGCAAGACAAGTTACCAGGAACTGTCCAGGTTCTTGATAAGCCATCTCTTTCCCAAGAGCGTACGCACCACATGATCTCATACATCGTTCCTAGCCCTGATCTAAATGACTGTAGTTCAGAAAGCTCTTGATCGACTCGATGCACGGATCATACCCATTCCGAATAGACATCCCGTAGAAACCATTGTCGTTCGATTTAAGGACCCGGTGAAAGGACGCAAGCCTGTCTGCCTGACCATTGTACATGGGGGACCACACGCGTCTAGCGTCACGTCCTTCACGCCAGGTGTCCTTGCTTATGCCCTTGAAGGCTGTGAGTCGACTCGTCCTTATTGTTGGCATGCCACCGAACGTGACTTGCAGATACCGTATCAATGCCAAACTACACTGGATCCATGGGTTTTGGAGAGAAATACATTCAAAAGCTTATTGGGAAATGCGGCACGCTTGACGTTGAGGACTGCATCGCGACGATCGAGCTGCTCATCAATCTCGGGCTATCTGAGGCGGGAAGACAGATCGTTCAAGGTGGCAGCCACGGAGGCTTCCTTGCCGCGCACTGTAAGTGCTCAACCATCCTCCCTCCCAGCTGTCCAACACGCTCACCGACCCACTCGACCAGTCATCGGCCAGTACCCAGACATGTTCCGCGCGGCGGTCATGCGTAACCCCGTCATCTCAGCGGGCGAGCTCTGCGCCTCCGACATCTCCGATTGGCCATTCCGCGAGTTTGGACTGTCGTTCGAGCCCGGTACGCACGTCACCCCGGAGAGCTTTGCCAAGCTGTACGCCGCCTCGCCGATCGCACACGTGGATCGCGTCAAGACGCCGGTGTTGCTGTTGCTGGGCGAGGATGATCTGCGTGTGCCGCCGACGCAGGGAAGGGGGTATTACCATGCGTTGAAGGGAAGAGGACGGGTGGTGGAGATGTTGGTGTTTCCCAAGGAGACGCATTCTATTGATGGGGTGGAGGCTGCGAGGGTGTCGTTTGAGGCTGGACGAGACTGGTTTCGGGCATTTATGGAGGGGAAATGAGAGGTAGGGGGTGAGATGCGTCATGGAATACATAATTCAGCTATGGAGTACAAGAGGATAAGGTTTGTTCATGTTTGGGTCAGCTCATTGCCCGTTCTTCGACGAGTTCCACTGGCCAGTTCAACTTCCAGTATGTTATTGTCGATTCTCTCATTGAGTTCTCGGCCGGCACGCTCCCTTCTGCTTCCATTCAATGACAACAGCCATTAGTCGGAGGCCTGGATCCGCACTTGTCAAGGCATGCGTCGACGCTGCTGAAGTCTGTATCCAAGAACCTACGATCGCTTGTTAATTAGGACTGCAGCTATATTGGCCACGGCTCCAAGGATTTCTGGATCGTTGATCAGTTCCCCGCTTCCCTGTGATAAAGACAGACATTTTATCCCGCACAATCCAGTGATCGGTGGTCGGTCTCTACTTCTGCAAGTACGAGCGCTGACCCTGATTCCCTAGTTTGTCCTTGGATAGAATACTCAGGCGACTCGATCGAGGACGCGCGAACTGCGCAGGATTATGCAACCATTACATGAGTTACGAAGGAGTGTTTTAAAGTGACGTTGGAAGAGCTGTACCACTCTGGGAAGCAAGACGTGCACATCCGAGTGCTTAATATCCATGCGCTGACTGACGCATGAACACTGGACAGAATTGGAAACCACCACCGACGATGTCGATGTCCCCTACCCCGCCACGATAGTTTATGCGCTAGGTTATCGGCCAATCGAGCTCAATCTTTGTGCCGTGACGCAAAGCAGGGTACACTCGGTCAGGGCCACTGGTCGATGCAGATACTCTGCCGCGTTAATAGGGTCCCTCTGGAGCGTCAGATCTAGGACAAGGTGCGAGTATGGCGCGCTGAAGTATCCCAGTTTATTTATATTTTTTCTAGAGTATTTAGATTGGAAAAGGATTGTGAACATGTGTGATGCGTATTTGTTACATCCTCCTTACTCTAGCGGCACGTCTTACTTCGCTACAGAGCACAGAAGGAATACCACTATCTGCGACCGAAACTAGATTTTTGAATCCATAGTTACAGAGGCGATGCGTGACGTGCTTCTAGAAGTTTCGTGTACCGTCGGAAGTCGGAAGTCGGAAGTCGGAAGTCGGATGAGTGATCGATCAATCAGATCGATGGATCCGCCCTACGAGCCTTCAAAGCTTCACTCCTCGCTTCCACCACCACTCAGACCCTCAGCTCTCTTCACGCAACCGCTCTCCAGAATGTCGACAGAAAACACAAGCAGCCAGTTCGAGGACATCCGCGAGAAATTCGGCCGCTTCAGGATCCTAATTGTCGGGCACGCCAACGCGGGCAAGACAACCATTCTCCAGAAGATCTGTAACACGACGGAAAAACCAGAGATATACGACGGTAAAGGGAACAAGGTGCGCCTCTCGTTCGAGACATGAGGTCGAGTCGGACGCTAAACCGTGCGATTAGATTGATCCATCCCAGGTCGAGGGATCGATGGGGGTAGGTACCGCTCCCCGTCGGGTTGAAACATGATACAAGTCCTGCTCAACCACATCTAGCGCGGGATTCATGACATCGAGAACGAGCTGATCTTCCGGAGCAACGACAAGTTTATCTTTCACGATTCGCAAGGGTTCGAAGCGGGTAAGGCAGACGAGTTTGTAAGAATGAAGAAATTCGTCGCGGACCGTGCAAAGACTACGCATCTCAAGGAACGCCTTCATGCGATATGGTAATGGGCAAAGCTGTGTAGCAGTTCGTTGAGTGATGTATTCTGTCGAACAGGTATTGCATCTCGATGGAGAGGATTGAGCGAGCAATCCAACGGTCCGAGGAAATGTTTTTCGGCGACTGTGACCCTAACAATGGTGAGCTGTTATCGTCATAGTTTCTTCGAGCTCATGATGTGGTCAGTTCCAGTTGTGGTGTTGTTCACCAAATTTGATGCGCTGCAAGCTAAAGCACTGGCTAAATTGGCACCTGCGGATCGACGGCTGGCAATGCAGGGGGGGGCGTCAAAGATCCAGCCGCTTATGGAAGGGACCTTCAATAAGGCTGACGTATGGGGACAGCTTTCCAAAATGACATACCCCCCAAAGTCTTCTGTTCGGCTTGAAAGTTTGTATTATGGTTTCTTATGTGCCCATTGTGCTATGTCATTCACCAGTATGCTAGACATCCACAAGGTCAATGAGGGGTGCAACATCCTGATTGAAAACACTGCACTGGTCCTGAATGATGAAGCACTGCAAATGCTGTTTGTGTCAGCTCAGGAAACAAACATTGCACTTTGTGTCAAATATGCAGCTCAATGGTAGGTTACCATTAAAAAAACACTCTTTTCATATGTTTATAGATGCATTTGAATAAAGGTTGATATATGATGTGGATCGGGTGTATAACACAGGGCATTTCATAGGTGAAGAGCTGCGAATTTGCAGGCTTGCATGTTGGTTTCCACACTGTAGGGTGAGGTGCATTCCACTTTAAATGATGCATTCCATTCTAATGTGCTTGTTATTGGTCATCTTCTGATAATCATAGCTTGTGAGTTGTGTATTCTGGCATGTTGGTGGGTGAGGTGATGCTGATCATTTCATGTCCACTCTTCATCCTGCTCTGGCAATGATAGGAAGTGAGTTGTGCATTCTGGCATGTTGGTGGGTGAGGTGATGCTGATCATTTCATGTCCACTCTTCATCCTGCTCTGGCAATGATAGGTTGTGAGTTGTGCATTCTGGCATGTTGGTGGGTGAGGTGATGCTGATCATTTCATGTCCACTCTTCATCCTGCTCTGGCAATGATAGGGAGTGAGTTGTGCATTCTGGCATGTTGGTGGGTGAAGTGATGCTGATCATTTCATGTCCACTCTTCATCCTGCTCTGGCAATGATAGGTTGTGAGTTGTGCATTCTGGCATGTTGGTGGGTGAGGTGATGCTGATCATTTCATGTCCACTCTTCATCCTGCTCTGGCAATGATAGGAAGTGAGTTGTGCATTCTGGCATGTTGGTGGGTGAGGTGATGCTGATCATTTTATGTCCACTCTTCATCCTGCTCTGGCAATGATAGGTTGTGAGTTGTGCATTCTGGCATGTTGGTGGGTGAAGTGATGCTGATCATTTCATGTCCACTCTTCATCCTGCTCTGGCAATGATAGGTTGTGAGTTGTGCATTCTGGCATGTTGGTGGGTGAGGTGATGCTGATCATTTCATGTCCACTCTTCATCCTGCTCTGGCAATCATAGCGAGTGAGTTGTGCATTCTGGCATGTTGGTGGGTGAAGTGATGCTGATCATTTCATGTCCACTCTTCATCCTGCTCTGGCAATGATAGGTTGTGAGTTGTGCATTCTGGCATGTTGGTGGGTGAGGTGATGCTGATCATTTCATGTCCACTCTTCATCCTGCTCTGGCAATCATAGCGTGTGAGTTGTGCATTCTGGCATGTTGGTGGGTGAAGTGATGCTGATCATTTCATGTCCACTCTTCATCCTGCTCTGGCAATCATAGCGAGTGAGTTGTGCATTCTGGCATGTTGGTGGGTGAGGTGATGCTGATCATTTCATGTCCACTCTTCATCCTGCTCTGGCAATCATAGCGAGTGAGTTGTGCATTCTGGCATGTTGGTGGGTGAGGTGATGCTGATCATTTCATGTCCACTCTTCATCCTGCTCTGGCAATGATAGGTTGTGAGTTGTGCATTCTGGCATGTTGGTGGGTGAGGTGATGCTGATCATTTCATGTCCACTCTTCATCCTGCTCTGGCAATCATAGCAAGTGAGTTTTGTTTTTGCATAAGTCTTATCCACAAAGTGTTCATTATATTTATATTTGTTTTCAATTGATAGAATGTAAGTGATAACTAGCTTTATTATCACTTATTACACTGATTATTGTTAAATTACTATATAGCTGGTATGTATTTTTCTCTGTGGATGTAACCTATATTTCAAATATTCCAATAGGATGTAAGCCTCATACTTAATTATATTTTATAACAACTCACATACATTGTTCTCTAGCAAGTAAGAGTTTTCAATTGTATTGTATTTTTACTCAGATAATTTTAGGAGGTCTGTTTCTACATCAAAATATTAACTATTTATTTACCACATGATTTTATCATTGTTAGTTACTCAACAAGCATAGGGTATGTAGTCTTCTTTTGATGTAGTGTCTCAATTTGATGTTTTATTTAATAGCTTCGTCTTACTACCAGTGCCACTAAGGCTCTAAAGTCAGATAATCAGGTAGGTTTACATATATGACTTTGTATGGCTCTAGCTTATAAAATACATATCTAAGGGTGGTCTCACTGTATGGCAGCAGTATCTTCAAGCTAGTGTTGGTGTGTTTAATAACTTTATGTTATTTATGAGACATAATAATGACTTATAATTTAGAGACACTTCTTATATTAGATCAATCTTTTTATCTTGCTCAACAAGGAGACCCTGATGCATTTTCTTCTGCTGCCCAGGAGTACAAGGCATCAGACATACCCACTAAGGTGGATGTAGCTCTAAAGGATGTTTTCACCCACTATGCCACTGCATCCAAGGAAGAAAAAGTGGATATGATCTGCAAAATTGTCACACAGAATCACATGGGTAAGTCCCTGAGTATTGATATTCCACTGATTAACTTTGGGAGTTTGCTTCAGTGAGGCCAGTGGCTAAATAAAGGCACTGGCCTTGTATTCTGCTGTAGTGTCAGACCATTCCTTCAGTAATGGTAAAAAAGTTGCTTAGGATATGGAGGGTATTAAGAAGCCATCTTGAAAGCAAAGTGTTGTTGGAAATCCTTTGAAATACCTGTATATCTAGTGGTGAATTGTATTCTTGGTCAGGTGATGTTTTCAACTTGAGTCTGAATAGACAGACCATGTTCAATGGTTGCACTATTACAGTTGGTCTAATTAGGAATAGGTGTAGACTTGAATGGTGGACTGAAGGGTTCAACAAGGTTTTTTGGAGATAACATTGCATCTTACTTCAGGGAATTGAAGGAACCATGTAAAGGGTTAAAGAGATGGGGCATAAATTATGATCCAACAGGAATTAAGGGCAAGATAAAGTATAGATTCTGAGTAGCTCTAGCTTAGAGTGCATGATGTGACACAAGGATTTATAGTATACTACAAGGATAGAAACTGAGAAAACAACATAAAACAAAGATTGGCTATTATCCTATTAGGATGTAATAGAAGGTAGAGAAAGGGCAATGATGGAGCCAGTAGAGTTCATGGTATATGAGTCATTATGAACATAAGAGGTAACTCTGCATGTTAGAGATAAGACATGAAGAGGAAAAAGGATAAGGGAAAAGGAGTAAATCATAACATTATCTCTTAGTAGATTTTAAGTCCTTGATAAATAACTAGAAGTCTTTGTACTTAGTGTTCGAAAGTCCAGTTGCAGGACCATTAAAAGACCAAGGACCAGACCAAACTAGACCAATAAAGACTGTAGTTCAGTCTTGGTCCAGTCTGGTCTTTGATGGTCTTGGTCTTGGTCTTTCAGATTTTTAAAAATTCACAGACCAATGAAAAACCAGTTGCAACCAGTCTTTTTGGGCAACCGATGACATACCACAATGACCCCCTATCTACCCTATTTTTCCCAGATTTTTCTGGAATTTATTCACCCACATTTAGTTTTACCATAGACTATATACAGTGACTCAAAAAGATAATGCATAGCATTACCTAAAATATTCACACACCCATATCTTGCCAGCAACCCCACCATTCCAAGAGATATGGGGCTCAAAAGAGAGCCAAAATCCTGTAGATTAATGTAGGATAATTAGCATTTCAATAAATATTGAGAGGGAAACACTATCAAGCTAAAAGTAGAAAGAGTGCAGTGCATTTCTTTTTTGGATCATGATCTCCCCCTAAAGACTTGGATGGTATGAGCTTAAACGATAAGATATTGACTTGGAACTTTTTGCACCTTGAAGTAGCCCCTCTTGACCATCTCTGAACACCATGTAATGGCTATATTTCTTCATACACCCTTACAGTGCTATTTGTAATCTTATCAGTCAAGATAAGTCTGAAAAGGCCAATAGCTCTCTAGGTTGATAAGCTAGTAAAATGCAAATGTGCTCAAAACCTCATAAATAGACCATATTATAACCCAGTACACTTATTTCAGGTTATAACGGAGTCAAACATTTGTACAATTAAATTTTCACTATAGCAAAAAGGGATAGGAGACAAGAAATCAGTCTGGTATGAACTGAAGGATTGATGTAGTGTCATTTTTTGATGCTTCCCATACCCTCAAGAGTCACTGGAAACTTTTGATATCATTTTGCCATACATACAATACCATACAGGTCAGTGGCACTGCAATCAAGTGAGAAATACACCACATTACTATGATATACTCCAAAGCCAGTACCATACCATTGTTTTTGACTGATTTGATTGGCCTCAAAAGTTGTGTATAGCATTAGCAAAGTTAATCTACATTCTACAGTACAAAAAGACCATTGTGGATAAGCCTTTTCATACCTAGCCTAACTTCCTGGTAATATATCATAGTAATGTGGTATATTTCTCATTTGATTGCAGTGCCACTGACCTGTATGGTATTGTATGTATGGCAAAATGATATCAAAAGTTTCCAGTGACTCTTGAGGGTATGGGAAGCATCAAAAAATGACACTACATCAATCCTTCAGTTCATACCAGACTGATTTCTTGTCTCCTATCCCTTTTTGCTATAGTGAAAATTTAATTGTACAAATGTTTGACTCCGTTATAACCTGAAATAAGTGTACTGGGTTATAATATGGTCTATTTATGAGGTTTTGAGCACATTTGCATTTTACTAGCTTATTGTTATGGTCTACCAAGGGGGTACACTTTTTCCTTCATTTCCTCTTGTCCTCGTCTTCTGTTCCTCTACAGACTTGTCCTTTCACCATACGCAGTTGTATTCATAGTGGAGTTGTCCTCCACATTACCTGAT
Source organism: Boletus reticulatus (assembly GCA_038093535.1). Classification (NCBI taxonomy): domain Eukaryota; kingdom Fungi; phylum Basidiomycota; class Agaricomycetes; order Boletales; family Boletaceae; genus Boletus; species Boletus reticulatus. The sequence continues at coordinate 60,913 of JBBPSJ010000010.1, forward strand.
ATGTTCTCCCAATCCATTTCCCTTTTTGACTCACACGGCACCCCGCCAATACCTTATTTAATCCTCCGTTCCATTCCTGCCACTGTCACCTTATTCAGACTTCATAAGGCAGTGGCATAGCTTTCTATTTCATATTTGCTATTTGCTATTTCGTGCTATGCACTCATAGCCTCTTACTGCGGATAACTGCACATTCAACTGTGCTTTACTGCAGATGCTGCGCATCCCATTTATATCCTTTATCTAGATTAGGGGCCTACCATATAAATACTCGTTGTCTCCCCTCCTGTATTTCCCTAAGCTAGTTCTACACAATATCAGCGTTGTTTCTAGTCTCATACCTTCGAGTCCTAGAGAGCCTCTCAGGTACCTGTGGATAGAAGAGGCCACTTAGGCTTTGCATCGTCTTGAAGCTTGGCATCAGTTCTAGAGTTGACCTCCTCATCTGTTCCTCGCACGTTCTTCAACCCATACCGCAGCACGCTACATCAAGACTATGCTGTGTGTTACACTTATCAACCTAGAGAGCTATTGGCCTTTTCAGACTTATCTTGACTGATAAGATTACAAATAGCACTGTAAGGGTGTATGAAGAAATATAGCCATTACATGGTGTTCAGAGATGGTCAAGAGGGGCTACTTCAAGGTGCAAAAAGTTCCAAGTCAATATCTTATCGTTTAAGCTCATACCATCCAAGTCTTTAGGGGGAGATCATGATCCAGAAAAGAAATGCACTGCACTCTTTCTACTTTTAGCTTGATAGTGTTTCCCTCTCAATATTTATTGAAATGCTAATTATCCTACATTAATCTACAGGATTTTGGCTCTCTTTTGAGCCCCATATCTCTTGGAATGGTGGGGTTGCTGGCAAGATATGGGTGTGTGAATATTTTAGGTAATGTGTAATGCACAGCGTAGTGTTGATGTAGTGTGCTGCGATATGGGTCGAAGAACGTGTGAGGTGATGAGGAGTTCAACTCAAGGACGAGTGCCGAGCTTCGAGACGATGCGAAGCCTAAGTGGGTCTCTTCTATCCACAGGTACCTGAGAGGTTCTCTGGGACTCGAAGGAAGTGAGACTAGAAACAACGCTGGTATTGCGTAGAACTAGCTTAGGGAAAATACAGGGAAAGATGAGAAGTATTTATACGGTAGGCCCCTAATCTAGATGAAAGGGTATAAATGGGATGCGCAGCATCTGCAGTAAAGCACAGTTGAATGCGCGGCTATCCGCAGTAAGAGGCTATGAGTACACAGCACGAAATAGCAAATAGCAAATATGAAATAAAAGGCTATGCCACTGCCTTACGAAGTCCGAATAAGGTGACAGTGGCGGAGATGGAACGAAGGACTAGATATAGGTATAGGTGGGACACCGTGTGAGCCAAAGGGGAAAGAGATCGAGAGAGCGTATCTGGTAGTTGTGGAGGACGACTCCACTATGAATACAACCACATACAGTGAGAGGACAAGTCTGTAGAGAAACGGAAGACGAAGAAAAAGAGTACCCCCTTCGTAGACCATAACATTACCCCCTTCGTATGGTCGAAGCACCCGCGAGACCTTCTAACTGCTTTGGTCCCCTTCATTGACCTCATAGTCAGTCAAGTCAACATCGTCGAGAGGATTCTGTTGCTTGGGACAGAGCTTGTCGCAATGTCCGAGTTCCCCACAGAGAAGACAGATGTGGCAAGGACACCAGGCCTGGATGTGGCCAGGGGACATCATTTGACAGAGGGGACATTTGTAATGTGGGCAGTCCATGCAAACATGGCCAGTCTGGTTGCAGGTGAAGCAACGGAGAGGGCGAATGGGGTGAGTGGGAGTGACAGGAAGGAGAGGGGAAGGAAAACGATCTACGTTGATTGGGTTGGTTGAAGTGCCCGGCATGGATACAGGCATCGACACGCGGGCCTTGTCATTGGGAAGAGAGGAGGAGGGGAGCAGAGCTGTCTGTCACGACTTTCCTCAATTTCCCAGAGCACGTTTGCCCACAGCTCCTGCTGAGGAACTGGCCAGCCTGTATGGAACTGTTCAGTTACCCTGTCTAACATTACGAGAATGCCGTCATGCAGGAGTTGGAGTGGAGGGATGTTCTCGAGCGGGAAATACGTTGGAGGGTTCAGGGGTAGGAGTTCCTCGAGGCCGGAGTGGGACGGTGGCGAGGAAGGCGAGAACATCGGGTATGGTGGGCCCGGGGTTAGGATAAATGCCAGCTCCTCCAGAAGCTCCAACACTTCCACTTCGGGAAGGTGAGCAAGAGAGTTCAGAAGGGGACATGATGAGAAGCAGCACTGTGGATGAGGAGTGGGAGGACGGGGTGGACGAACGGTGTAGGAACCTGTGGTTCCTTGTGGTCGTATTCTCCCTCCTTCCCACTTTGCAGTTAGCTGCCAGCTGTCCACAAAGACATCATCAATGTTGTCCATGTTGTCTGCGACCATCCAAGTTATGTCCGAGGTTCATCCATCTTATCCGTGTCCATCCATTGACATCCGTATCCGTTCTGCACATCAGACTGACCTATCCGTCACAGACGACGACCTTTCATGTCATTTATCTTGTTTTGTTTGCTTACCATACGACTTTGACCTCTTTCATGCGCTGTTGCCAGCGTATGTGGTCTCAGATCTGTTCCATCAGTATGAACCAGTCTTGAGCCCTCGCATAGTGCAGGGCAGATGAGCTTTTTATTGGGAATGATGTTGCATATCTAGAAAAGGAGTTTTGTACACTGCCCGCGCATGATCCCATGTGCCTTCGAAAGTTTTTTCTTAGTTACAGGTTCCACTGTCACAATGAGAATTTAGGGTTCGGATGTAGTCCAGGGTTTGCCTTGGACTATAAAAAGATTGGTACTAGCTACAAAGAAATCTACCTTTTTTCTGCCCCACTTTGTCTGATCTTGTATAAGGCATCGTTTGCCTTGTTCCTTTGTCGTCTTTCTCTCTGTATCCATCTCCATTGCCATCCAAGGCACGGACCTCTCGTATCCGTGTCCGTATCCATTCTCGTCCATCCGGATTCACACCAGACAAACTTTTACTGCATCGGATAGTCTTGTCGCTACCCCTTCTACTATACCAACCTACCAGAACCCCTTGGGATGAGTCTAACTCGCACCCACACTTACACCTTTCCGTCTCTCTTCATAGAGGACACATTCACCCCCTTTCTCATCCCTTCAACTGGAGCCCACCGCAAGGGGTTCACCTATGTTGTCTGGAAGGTCACTACGACCGACACCCAAGCGCTTGGAGATTAACAACCTCCTTACTAACCTTCGTTGTCTAGATATCTCATCCGACTCTGACCTTTTTATACCGGTTACTCCAGATCGTGCTCACCACATAAACCTTTCTCTTCTTAACCGAGACGCTACTGACCTACCGTTCGTACCTGGGGGGTTTACACATTCTACCCCACAGCAGGTAGCTTCTTCTTCGCAGTACCAATCCCCGGACCTAAGCCCCCTCTCTCCCTTAACTCCCTCTCCGTCCACATCGTCATCTGACTCCTCACCCTCTACCTTGGAATATACCAAATCTAGTTCCTCCGCTTCCCTCTCCTTCCTCTTTGAGCCATCCGCCAGCCCATACCTATCCGTCACCAATCCGCGTATAACCTTATCCACCCCGTTGTCCCTCACCACAACAACTACTTCATCATCCATCTCACTGAACCTAGTTAGACCGAATCCGCTCCTGACCCATACCAACCTGACAGCACCAATAAACCCACCTCCACCACCACATCCGATAAACCCACTGATGGCTGCACCTATTCAGATGCCTCTATGAGAAACCCAGAACACACCAAAGTTCGACGGAAAGAAGCTGTCTGAGCTCCCTCACTACCTCGAAGATATCAAATTCCTCGGCGACACAGCACGGATTGACGAGAGCCAAAAAATACAGGCAGCAATCCGATACATGGCCTTAGATGAGGCAGAAGTATGGCAAACCCTACTGGAAGCAACGGCTGTCCCAGCCATCTGGGCAGATTTCATAGTAGCCATAAAGAATATGTACCCCGGATGTGAGGGTATGGATCGATATAGTCACGGCGACATACATACAATACCTGGTTCAGGACTACCAGTGCAAGACTATGTGCAGCCAGGACGACCTCGGAGAGTATACCCAAGCATTCTTAAAGATTACCGCAGTACTGGTCGCCAACGACAAACTAGCGGCAATGGAGAGAAACATGCTATACCTTAATGGATTCCCCTATGCACTCCAACAAAAGATCCAAGAACACCTCCTCATTGTTAAACAAGACATCCATCCGGATGACCCATATCCAATGGACGACGTCACCACTGTAGCCAAATTCCTCCTATCTGGATCTGCTTTTCAATCCTTGCTACCACCTGCGTTCACGCCTACCCCTCAACAACCAACCTTCAATGCACCTCACCAACCTGCGTTCATGCCTACATCAGCAAACCTACATTTTTTCTGAGTTATCAAAATCAATGACCTTTCTGACTTGTCTGGCCTGACTGACAGCATGCTATCAGTGCTATCATTCATAAGTAATTCATTTCTATCAGCATTCTCAGGGCTATCAGCATATGTATCAGCATGTCAATTCACCAGTGATATCAGTGCCATCAGTCCACCCAGTAAGTCAGTTGATCATCTTGTCAGTCCTATCAGTCCTGTCAGTCCTGTCATCCCATCAGTCAGTCAGTCAACCAGTCAGTCAGTCAGTCAGTCAGTCAGTCAGTCAGGCTTTCAGTCAATCAGCCAATTCAGCCTATCAGGCCATCAGCTGACCAGTTAGTCAGTTCTGTCAGTCACATCAGTTGGTCAGTTGGTCAGTTAGTTAGGTTTGTCAGGTTTGTCAATTTATCAGTTAGGTAGTTGGTTAGTCAACCAGCCCATTCAATGTATCAGCCTATCAGCTTGTCAGTAAATCAGTTCAGTCAGTTCAGTCAATCTATCATTGATTTGTTCATTCAGGCCTATCAGTCTTGTCATGTATTTAAATCACCCAGAAAAAATGTAGGTTTCCTGATGTACTCCTCAACAACCCACGTTCAACCACGCCCCGCAACAGCCGACCTCGTATCAACCCAACCACCAGCCTACTGTGCCTATTCCATCGTACAATCCGTCCCCCGCTATCAAAGTCGAAGCTAACCAAGCTATCCATCCGCCTGCTCTGTGCAAATTTTGCGCAGGGTTTGGTCACTTTATGAGAACATGTCCGGTCTGCATCAAGTATCTGAACTCAGGGAAAGTCATCTGAGGAACCGATGGCAGGCTCTACTTGCCCGATGGTCTCGAGATACCATGAGTACCAGGGGGACAATGCTTTAAAGATGCAGTGGACCAATTTTTTGCATTGCGGCAATCTGCCCAACCTTCTGCGTCTACGTCATCTTTGATGACAGTTAATACCTTTACAAGGGAACCACCCCCTCATATTACAGCGGGTATTCTATCCACTTCCTATCCTGAGATGTCCATGGTTATGGACATCGATCTGTCCGTGTTTGTGTTCATGACAGAAGACTCGGATAGTGATGATGAACCTATGGTAACTAACCCTGACTTCCAGCTGTACATTGCGCAAGCCTGGGCATCATTCCAAGCAGATAAAGTGACGAAGGACAAAGGCAAGAAAGTGCGGTTTGACGGCGTGCATATGCCACCTCGGAAAAAGACAGATAGCAGAGCGGCTGCTGTCTCAGAAGAGATCCTCTCCCCACAGATACAGAAGGCCTCGTCGCCTATGCCACCAACATCAACGTCAACCCCAGCAACGACACAAAGGACGACCGCGAAACTGGCATCTGTGCCACAGACCGACACAGGTCCGTCCCAACCCTCAACATCTGCTGCAGCATCTGGGTCAGGGATCCTTCAACCACCCTTGACCACAGTTCCATCACGACCCAATCAAGCGACAGCACCTGCAACGCAGTATAGGTACTTGTTCCCTTTAGAAGATGACTCAGTGCCACGACAAGTCCTGGATCGGGTGCTGGACAGTAGTGTTCCGGTACCTGTGAAAGAGTTGTTCGCCGTCTCACCCGAGTTCCGGAAGCAATTCTGTGATCTCACAACCATGAAACAAGTAACTCATACCTCTTCTCACCCTGTACAGGTTAACGAGCTTGCTGGGCGTGACCCATCCACTGTCGAACAAGACTACAGTAATTGGGTACACAAGAACGACAAAGGTCTCATTGTTGCTCATCACAGCCTGCCGCTAAGAGCGATTGAAGTGAAGGTTGGTGGTACCAGACGCACTCTCTGAGGTGTTCTAGATTCAGGATCTGAGATCGTCGCTATGCCAAAACACATATGGGAGGAGATCGGGTTGCCAATCCGGTCAGACCACATGATGAAGATGTCATCGGCAAACACTAGCGTCGATGTGACGCTTGGTGTGCTCGAGAACCTCGCGCTAGACTTTGGTGCAGGGGAAGTCATGGTACAGGTGCAGGTACTTGCACAAGCTAACTTCGATCTCCTGTTGGGACGACCATTTCACTGTCTCATGAGTGCTGCTACTGAGGACTTTCCAGATGGTTCACAGACAATCACTCTTTGCAATCCCAATACGGGTAAACAGTTCGCGCTACCGACCCGCTCGTGGTCGGAAGGTTGTCCTCGTTGCTGCGAGAATAAGCAGTGCAATGGACATCAGTCCATAGTTGAAATGGGTTTTTAGCACTCAATGATCCATCTAACGACTGGGGAGATTTCAATAACCTTTTTGACGATACTGACTCCAATTCTAATCCCGATGATCTTCTGCTCCATTCCGATACATCGGACACGGATTCCGCTGGTATGCCCGATCTTGCAGAATGGGCATCTGACGATGACTCTAATACCGAATCCAATGATGTTCCTATTCATCCAAGTTGCGACAAACCTTCATATGCTTCCCTTGTCTCTTCTTCTACATATACACATTTTCCACTTGAGGCCCCACCCACTTATACTCGCTTACCCGTGCTTTCTATTGGACCTCTTCTTCCATCCACTGAGTACCCGTTTCTTTCCTCCACACAGGTAGAACTCAATGCAGATGTTGCTTTGGCCCTCGCGTCTGTTTATTCTTTTGACTCTATTTGGCACGAGCTGGTGTACAAGCCAGTGGCCAAGAAGGTCCGATCCGTCATCGCTCCCACGGACAAGGAGTACCGGATTATATGGACACTTCCAGATGATCTGCTTGCTGGACTTTCTCCTTTACCTACGCATCCCCCAGACTTTGTTCCAGGACAATGCTTTACACAGGAGCGCGCTGACAAACTTGATTTAGATTCTGCAAACTGGCTCTGGCCGGATGAAGTCAAACTCATCTGCTGGATAGTCTGTGATCAAGAGAAGGCCTTTGCTTGGGTACCCACTGAGCGAGGTCGTCTGGACAAAACATACTTCCCTCCTGTCAAAATCCCTACCATGCCCCACACCCCATGGGTGCACCGAAACATTCCTGTTCCTCCCGCGATGTGGACTGACACCATACAGATCATCAAAGACCGGATTGCCACTGGAGTGTATGAGCCATTGACATCAGCCTACCAGTCACAATGGTTCTGCGTTTTCAAGCAGGACGGCAAATCCCTACATCTCGTCCACGACCTTCAACCCCTCAATGCCGTTACCATCTGAGACACCTCCACACCTCCATTTGTCGAGCACTTCACAGAATCCTTTGCTGGATATGCAGTGTATGGCATGATGGACTTGTTTGCCGGCTACGACCAGCGCCCCCTGCATCTGGAATCACGCGACCTCACTACCTTCAATAGTCCAATGGGTCCACATCAGATTACTACCGTACCCATGGGATATACAAATGCGGTCCAGATCTATCAAGCGGACATGGCATTTGTACTACAGGATGAGATTCCCCTTTACACCTATCCGTTCCTCGATGACCTACCGGTCAAATCCGTGACCACCCGTTACCTCAATGGGGATGGCTCTTATGAAACCATACCCGATAATCTGGGAATCTGTCGATTCATCTGGGAGCATCTACTAATCGTTCACCGCATTCTTCAGTGTTTACAGAACGTTGGTATAACAGTATCCGCCAAGAAGTTCGTCCTCGCTGCACCCAATGCAACCATCATTGGCCATAAATGCATGTTTGACGGATGCGTCCCCCACGAGAAAAAGGTGCAGAAGATCCGCGATTGGCCCGAGTGCCAGAATCTTACGCAAGTATGCGGATTCCTCGGTGTGTGTGGTGTTCTTCGAATCTTCATAAAGGACTTCGCCTCGATCACTCGTCCGTTGGTCAATCTGACATGGAAAGGAGTTCCCTTCGAATGGGAAGAGCCTCAACAACAAGCAATGCAGTGTCTCAAGGATGTAATCTGTACCTCTCCTGCTATCCGTCGACTGGATTATGAATCCGGATGGGAAGTCATTTTAGCCGTTGACACTTCGATGATCGCGGTCGGATACATCCTGTTACAAATAGGGGAGGACGGAAAATGTTATCCCAACTGATTTGGATCACTCAGTCTCACAGAGGTCAAGAGTCGATACTCCCAGGCCAAGCTCGAACTGTATGGATTTCACGCATTGCGAGCAGTCTGGATCTTTATCTTTGGGGTTGCAAATCTCACTGTTGAGATGGACACAAAATACGTGAAGGGTATGATAAATAACCCGGATCTACAGCCTAACGCGACCATCAACCGATGGATTGCTGGCATCCTCCTTTTTACCTTTTGTTTGGTTCACATCTCGGCTACCCAACACACGGGAGTGGATGGTCTGTCCCATCGCCTGTCTTCCGAGGATGATCCACCCAAGGACAACGATGTTGAGGACTGGCTTGACAACGCATATTCCTTCTCTACCTACATTCTCAATGATCATATTCCTTTACCCGGTTGCCCCGCTAATACTTCTAGGCAACTCATCCCCACCTCTCACGCATCATATCCAGTGTCCGTCTTTATGTCCGTGTGTACAGACTCTGTTGACAACAATAATGACGACGAAACAACAATACCCCACACAACAAAGGCGACCGCAAAGGACGCACGGATAGACATCATCCGTAATTTCCTCGCCACCTGGATCTGGCCCTCTGACATGTCTGACACGGACTTCAAGACATTCATCAACTCGGTAACATGATTCTTCCTCCTCAACGGTACTCTCTACCGACAAGAGATGCATGGTCGTCACCAGCTAGTAGTCCCTATCGAGCGTCGCTACACTCTCATCAAAGAAGCCCACGATAGTCTCGGGCACAAGGGTGTCTTCTCTGTCCGAACACGCTTGTTGTTGCGATTCTGGTGGCCCATGCTGGTCGAGGATGTGAAGTGGTTCATCCGAACGTGCCACGAATGTCAGATCTGGTAGATGCAAAGACTGCACATCCCCCCTACTGTCCCCGTTATCGGTGGCCTTTTCCACAAGGTTCACATCGATATGATGGTAATGCCGTGTTCTGGCGGATACCATTTCATCGTCCAAGCTTGGTGTGCTCTTACAGCGTATCCGGAATGGTGGATGCTGCGATCTGAGAACGCATCTGCAATCGTGTCTTTCATTTTCGAAGATATTCTCTGTCGTTGGGGCGCTGTCGCTGAGCTTGTCACTGACAACGGATCTCCCTATGTTCAGGCACTCGACATCCTCACAGCCCGGTATGGCATCCGTCATATCCAAATTTCCCCATACAACTCACAGGCAAACGGCATGGTGGAACAGCGCCATTATGATGTCCGGGAGGCCATTGTCAAAAGTACCCTGGGAGGGGAAGTTTGCTGGCCGCTGCATCAGGAAACCTACATTTTTTCTGGGTGATTTAGATAAATGACAAGACTGATAGGCCTGAATGGACAAATCAATGATAGATTGACTGAACTGACTGAACTGATTTACTGACAAGCTGATAGGCTGATACATTGAATGGGCTGGTTGACTAACCAACTACCTAGCTGACAAATTGACAAACCTGACAAACCTAACTGACTGACCAACTGACCAACTGATGTGACTGACAGAACTGACTAACTGGTCAGCTGATAGCCTGATAGGCTGAATTGGCTGATTGACTGACAACCTGACTGACTGATAGACTGACATGACTGACTGACTGGTTGACTGACTGACTGATGGGATGACAGGACTGACAGGACTGACAAGATGATCAACTGACTTACTGGGTGGACTGATGGGACTGATATCACTAGTGAATTGACATGCTGATATGCTGATAGCCCTGAGAATGATGATAGCAATGAATTACTTATGAATGATAGCACTGATAGCATGCTGTCAGTCAGGCCAGACAAGTCAGAAAGGTCATTGATTTTGATAACTCAGAAAAAATGTAGGTTTGCTGATGTGACTGCTCACTCCATTTTCTGGGCAGAATGGGTAACTATCCTCAAGTTAACTGGACTCTCACCGTACTTCATGGTGCATGGCGTCGAGCCACTCTTTCCTTTTGACCTCACAGAGGCAACATTTCTCATACCTGTACCCAACACTGACCCCCTATCCAGAACCTCTCTAATAGCTTGGAGGGCCCAACAGCACCAAAAGCGATGAGAGGATATCGACACTATCTGCGAACGAGTGCTGTTGTCTTGATTCGCATCATTGCGATACTTCAAGGCACAGTTCAAAAACTGTATCCGAAGCCAAGAATTCAACGCTGATGACCTTGTCTTGGTCCGAAACACTCAGATTGAGAAGGAGTTGAACCGGAAGATGAAGCCATGGTATCTTGGTCCGATGGTAGTCCTTCACAGGACAACCGGAGGATCATACTTGTTGGCTGAGTTAGACGGCTCCATCTCGAGGCTGCATTATGCCACTTTTCATCTCTTACCTTATTTTCCCAGGTCCAAGATCACCATCCCGGTCACAGAATTGACAGGATTGGAAAATGAAGAACTTGACGAGTTCGACGCTGAGGAAGATGTAGAGCATGAGGAAGAATACGATGGCGCTGGCACGGACAACTAGTCATCCGTCCAGACTGTTTCCGTTATCCGATACATATCTGTTTTACCCCGGGTTTCGTCCAGTGATCCAACTTCAAACGCGTTCGGGACACATGCACATTTATCAGAATCTGTTACTGATCTGATAGAGCCTTACATCCATGAGCAAATAGATGCGATAGATGAGAGACAAAGAAAAGTCGAATGGCAGCTTGCAAATCGGTGTTGTGTTTTGTTCATTTTCTCCACATTTCTTTCACCTCTACTCCTTACATGTCTTCCTTCTTACTTAGGGACATCACTTGGACTGGAACTTGGACACAGACATGGACACAACAACAGCTACCAACACGGAAGGACGAGCTACCCAGGGAATTCCAAATGCACCCTTGACCGTCCTCGAACAAAGAACTCATTGAAGGCACCTTCCCCTGTTTCTTCACTGAGGCAGCCTCATCCGAGTCATCCAACACGATCATATCCTTGGGCTCGCAACAGGATATACTCACTAGACGACCTCCTCTTTCCCTCTTCTGTGTGCGACTTCCTCCACCCTCATTACCTGCGATCGACCAGTCAACTTGCTCCACTTGGATTCTTCTTGGCCTCAGCTGATGAACCATTGTCAGCAGGGCGAGCAGTGATGGCAAAGATATCGGAGATAGAAGACATGGGGGAAAAGAGATGCCAGAGAGACAAGGAAAAAAAAAAAAAAAAAAGGGAAGAGTGTGTGGTCGGAACTTAGCACATTTTAGCAATGCGTCTATTTTCGAATTCAGCCCCACCCAGTCACGTCACCAACTGGGGACAGTTGGTATTCAAGTCCCTACTGGATGTAGGAACCCGTGGTTCCTTGTGGTCGTATTCTCCCTCCTTCCCACTTTGCAGTTAGCTGCCAGCTGTCCACAAAGACATCATCAATGTTGTCCATGTTGTCTGCGACCATCCAAGTTATGTCTGAGGTTCGTCCATCTTATCCGTGTCCATCCGTTGACATCCGTATCCGTTCCATGCATCAGACTGACCTATCCGTCACGGACAACGACCTTTCATGTCATTTATCTTGTTTCGTTTGCTTACCATATGACTTTGACCTCTTTCGTGTGCTGTTGCCAGCATACATGGTCTCGGATCTGTTCCATCGGTACGAACCAGTCTTGAGCCCTCGCATAGTGCAGGGCAGATGAGCTTTTTATCGGGAACGACGTTGCGTATCTAGAAAAGGAGTTTTGTACACCGCCCGCACATGATCCCGTGCACCTTCGAAAGTTTTTTCTTAGTTACAGGTTCCACTGTCACAACGAGAATTTAGGGTTCAGATGCAGTCCAGGGTTTGCCTTGGACTATAAAAAGATTGGTACTAGCTACAAAGAAATCTACCTTTTTTCTGCCCCACTTTGTCTGATCTTGTATAAGGCATCGTTTGCCTTGTTCCTTCGTCGTCTTTCTCTCCGTATCTGTCTCTGTTGCCATCCGAGGCACAGACCTCTCGTATCCGTGTCTGTATCTGTTCTCGTCCATCCGGATTCATGCCGGACAAACTTTTACTGCGTCGGATAGTCTCGTCACTACCCCTTCTACTATACCAACCTACCAAAACCCCTTGGGATGAGTCTAACTCACACCCACACTTACACCTTTCCGTCTCTCTTCATAGAGGACACATTCACCCCCTTTCTTATCCCTTTAATGGATAGTGGCGGGGGCGATGGTGGAGTCATCATCCCAGATGGGGACTGGGGAATATCCATGTCCTCTGGGGTACTTGTGGGCCCAGGGGTCGTTGTCCCAAGGGTGGTTCGGACGGTCGTCCATATAGTACTGTCGTTGGTGTGTAGGTAGGGTGTGGACGATTGGGCGCAGTATGTGCATGAACATAGCTGGGGGGAGTCCACGAATGACATCATCGAATCCATGCTCTGCACAGGCGTCAAGGATTGCCTCTCTAGAGGCGTGGATGGCCTGTCCCATGGCAGCTGTATAGACTGGCAAGCCCCCATTGGGGAAGAGCTGCGCATGGATGGTTTGAGCGGCGGTGTATGTATGGAAGATGACCACCAGAGATTTGAGTACCAGAACATCTCTAAAAGCGGGTACTGAGGGTATGGCAATAGCGGCGGTGGGGTTCTCGAGGATGGAGGTGTAGAGGATGCAGCGCGATATGATGGGGAGTCTGTGGAGTCGAAGGGGTACGACGACATTGAGTGAGTGGGACATCAAGGGTTTTTTGTAAGACGACGATGGGAGGAGCAGGGCTCGACTCGAAGACAATGGGATGATGGGGGTTAGGATGATGGAGGGAAGGCCAGGGGGTCCCTGCCTTTATACTCCTTGAGGAGGTCCACAGTATGTCCAAGATTGGACTCAGGTTCCCAAGTGTTTTCGGAGGATGGGTATCCTTTCCACGAAACAAGGTAGTGGCGGCGACGCACAGAGCCCCGATGGGCCAAGATCTGCTCAATTTCAAATTCCTCTGCTCCATTGATAAGATCTGGCAGAAGCGGAACAAAATTTGCTCCGTGTTCCACGGTCTCTCTATATGGGATGAGAAGGGAGGCGTGGAATGTGTTGTGGATTTTCCACGTTCGTGGGAGCCACAGCTTGTACGAAACAGGCGATATTACCTGTGTAATTTCAAATGGGCCTTTGTGGTGGGGTGCAAGTTTGCACAATGGGTAGCGAAGTCTCAGGTTATGGCCCTGAGCCATACCTTATCTCCGACCCTCCAGGGTTTAAAGCGGGAGGAAATGTGTTTCCTCATGTATCATTGTGCTGTTTCGTGGGCAGCGGTGGCTTCCTTGTGAGCCTCGTCGAGGTCTCCAAGGCGTTTTTCATCAGCAAACCTACATTTTTTCTGAGTTATCAAAATCAATGACCCTGCTGAGCTATCTGACTTGACTGACAGCATGCTATCAGTGCTATCATTCATAAGTAGTTCATTGCTATCAGCATTCTCAGAGCTATCAGCATATCAGCTTGTCAATTCACCAGTGATATCAGTTCCATCAGTTCAGCCAGTCAATCAATTAATCATCTGGTCAGTCATGTCAGTCTTGTCATCCCATCAGTCAGTCAGTCAACCAGTCAACCAGTCATGTCAGTCTATCAGTCAGTCAGGTTGTCAGTCAATCAGTCAATTCAGTCTATCAGGCCATCAGCTGACCAGTTAGTCAGTTCTGTCAGTCACATCAGTTGGTCAGTTGGTCAGTTAGTCAGGTTTGTCAGGTTTGTCAATTTGTCAGCTAGGTAGTTGGTTAGTCAACCAGTCCATTCAACATATCAGCCTATCAGCTTGTCAGTAAATCAGTTCAGTCAGTTTAGTCAATCTATCATTGATCAGTCCATTTAGGCCTGTCAGTCTTGTCATTTATCTAAATCACCCAGAAAAAATGTAGGTTTCCTGATGTTCTAGTGCAGGGAGGAAGGTGGTCTTTCCTAAGCTTGGGTAGGCCCTCGGCTCATACCCCATCATCAATGAAAATGGTGTCTTTCCAGTTACCGAATGCACAGAGGAGTTGTGACAATATTCTGCCATTGGCAAAAGGTCCGACCATTGGGTGGCGTCTCCTTGGCAAAAGATCCAAAGATATGTCTCTAGCTCCTGATTGACCCATTCCATTTCTCCATCAGTTTGCGGGTGGTACGTGGAAGAAAGAAGGGGGTCATAATCCAGGAGTCTTGCCAGTTCCAGGGCGAAGGCCGAGGCAAACTGCAGACTGTGGTCAGAGATTATCTTATTGTGAAGGCCAAATCGTGGGAAAATCTTTTCGAAAAAGAGCTGTGTGACCCCACAGGTGTCCACACTCTTGTGAGTTGGAGTGAAAATCACCCCCTTTGTAAGCCCACGGTCGACCACGACCATGACTGAATCATATCCGTTGGACGGCGGCAAGTCTGTGATGAGATCGACCGAAAGTGTTGCGAATGGGCGAGTGGAGGCAACTGGAAGAGGGGTGAGAGGGGGGATGGTGGGATGGGTGTTAACCTTGTTGGCTTGGCAAATAGCACAACCTTGAATGCAGTGTCATACATAAGCTGTCAAACCAGGCCACCAATAGTGCCACTGTACTGCATTAACAGTTCGGTAGTAACCACCATGACCACCCACAGGTGAACCATGGAGACATGGAGGAGGTCGTTCCGGTGGTCCTCAGGCACATAAGCCCAATCTTTAAAATAGAGTAAACCATCGTCATATCGCCAGTTGTGAATAGAGGAACAGGGGATCCCTCGTGTACCCTCATGTAGTTTGCGCAGCTGGTCCATGACAAAGCCATCTACCACGGTAGAGGTGACAATGGCATTCTGAAGATCAAGGTTGATTCTTTTTAAAAATAGCTCCCCTGGCAACAGGGTTACTTCAGCATTGTCGCCCAAAGTATCCATATCATCCCTGCACGAGAGAGTGTCCATGGGGCCCATGTTGGCACCCGGTACGTGTTGGAACAGGAGGTCATAGTCCTGTATTGTAAGCATCCATCTAGCTTGCTGCCTAGAGAGGTTCCTGGGGTCCTTGAAATAACACAGATTCTTGTGGTCTGTGAGCACAGTTATGGGCTGGCCAGTGCCGGTGAGGTAATGCCACCACTCCTTGAGTGTGCGGATGACAGCCAGTAGTTCCCTGTCATAGATGTTGTAATTTCATTCCACCAGTGAGAACGTCTGGGATATATAGCAGCAAGGGTGTAAGTCTCCATTACCATCCTTCTGCATCAGCACGCCCCCGGTCGTAGTGAGCAAGGCGTCTGTCATGACATAAAAGTCTTTTAATGTATCCGGCATTGCAAGTATGGGTTTAGATGTGAAGGCCGTTCGGAGGAGGTCGAACGCCTTCTGTTGCTCGTGCATCCAGGGCACGGCTGCCCTTTCTTTGTCAGATCCAAGATCGGCCTAGCAATTTCTGAGAAGTTTGGAATAAACTTGCAGTAAAAGTTGCAAAACCCTATGAATGAGCGGACTGCGTGAACTGAAGTAGGTGGTTCCCAGGTGGCGATTGCCGATAGCTTGGTAGGGTCCATCGCAATGATACCCTCTTGGACGACCATCCCTAGGAATTCAACCGAGGATGCATCAAACATACATTTTTCAAGTTTGAGGCCGAGACGGTTATCCCGCAACCACTCCAGAACTTGCCTCGTTCGTTGGTGATGTTCCTTTAGATCCCCAGAGTGGATCAACATATCATCCATATAGATGATCAACCATCCTTCCGCTACCATATCCTTGAAGATAAAGTCCATGAACAACTGGAAAGTCGCAGGACTGTTGCACAGGCTGAAAAACATGACGAGGGGCTCGAAGAGGCCGAAGGGCGTGATGAATGCCGCCTTCCAGGCGTCTTTAGTCTTGATCTGGACATTGTTATACCCCCAGCGAATATCCATCTTCGTGAAGTAACGAGATCCCTTGAGCTGATCCATCAAGTCTCTGATGAGCAGGAGAGGGTATGCATTCTTAATGGTATGCTCATTGAGATAGCGGTAATCCTGGCAAGGGCAAAGATTACCATCCTTCTTTGAAACAAAGAAGAACAGGGAAGCCATGGGGGAGTTTGATGGACGAATATGTCCAGCTTTCAAGTGTTCGTCAATAAAATCTTTACATGCCCCTCGCTTCTTAGGGTTGAGTGGGTAGGCCTTGGCAACCTTGGGTAGAAAAGAGTCGTCTAGATCTATGCCATGATTGAACAACCAGTAAGGTGGAAGGGGACCATTGTCCTTCTTTTGGAAGACGTCCGCAAAATCTTGGAAGTCCCATGGGAGTTCATCAGCAAACCTACATTTTTTCTGAGTTATCAAAATAAATGATCTGTCTGAGTTGGCTGACATGACTGACAGCATGCTATCAGTGCTATCATTCAGAAGTAATTCACACTATCAGCATTCTCAGAGCTATCAGCATATCAGCTTGTCAGTTAACCAGTGATATCAGTCCAATCAGTCCAGTCAGTTAGTCAATTGATCATCTTGTCAGTCTTGTCAGTCTTGTCAGTCTATCAGTCAGTCAGGTTGTCAGTCAATCAGCCAAGTCAGCCCATCAGTCCATCAGCTGATCAGTCAGTCATCTCTGTCAGTCACATCAGTTGGTCAGTTGGTCAGTCTGTCAGGCCTGTCAGGTTTGTCAATTTGTCAGCTAGGTAGTTGGTCAGTCAATCAGTTCATTCAATATATTAGCCTATCAGCTTGTTAGTAAATCAGTTCAGTCAGTTCAGTCAATCTATCATTGATTAGTCTATTCAGGCCTGTTAGTCTTGTCATTTATCTAACTCACCCAGAAAAAATGTAGGTTTGCTGATGTTCCTTCTTGGTTTTCTCTGCTGATTGGGCCAGAGAAGTCAAAATAGTAGTTTTTCTGATGGAGTGCCCGTCTAGCTTGTTTTCTTCATCCTCCTCACAGTTTATGAGCTTTGGCATGTCCTCCTGCTATGTGGTCGGGTCCACGTCAGGTACCATCAGGTTGCGTTTCAGGTCGACGCATTGCTTCCACCACAGAGCTTTGCATTTCCGTAATTTGCGTACCTGGCATTTGTTGTTGAAGACAGTAATAGTGTGGGCCGCAGCTGCTCTGTCATTCCTCCAGCACGTGCACTCCTGTATGGTCGGTTCCATATCTCGGATGCAGACGGTTCCTGATTCCCAGTTAATCTCCAGATTTCGGTCCCAGAGCCAGGGCAATCCTAGTATCAAGTCATCCTTGCCACAGTCAATAACAAGGAAGTCTCGGAGTTTGGTGGTTTCTCCGAGCTGAATTATCACTGATGCCTGTTTGCGTATCAGGCTGTTTTTGTTGGGAGTTCCATCAATGTTGCTTGCCCGCAGGGGAGTCTTGAGTTGTGTAGTGGGAATGTCGCACGCCACTACCATAGCATAGTCAATAAAGCAACCTGTTGCCCCGGAGTCAATAAGGGCTTTTGTGTCAACGCTTTTGAATGCAGTGTGGTCAGGTGGGTAGATGGTGACGGGAATAGATATGGATTGCAAAGAACCACCTGACACAAACACTGGAGAACATCTAAAAGAAATAGTATTGGCAGAGAATGACGTTGACCCATTCCTGCCCTTCAAAAACCCTGGTCAGTTCCAGGTGTTTCAAGCCATGTGTCCTGGCCAGGTCCAGGTATCGCACATGCTTCTTCGCAGAAACCAGACATAGTCTGTATGTGGGCTCCACAGAAACTGTTCTTTGTTGTTTGTGGTTTGGCATGGTCGTTTCCACGTCCAAGCGACATGTTCCAGTCAGTTCCAGATATCGCATGTGCCCCTGCCTCTTCGCTCACTCCTGCTCGTGCCACTCTGATTCTGTGTTTGACTGTGTTTCTCAGAGCAGTTTCTTGCGAAGAAGGTTGCAGTCCAAGCCCCGTCCCTTGACCCATGGGAGTAGCTGCATCCATGTCCACCAATGATTGGACATCATCATATGGGTACGTGCCAGGATAATGATCCTGGGCTTTCTCTGAGGTGGCATCCCAGAGCTCCGCCGGCGTGATAGCAGAGAACCTATTGTTCCATGGTCCAGATCATACAGCCCTGGCTCGTGGTGCTGCCCTGATCGCTTCCTTTTGGCACTCTTGGTAAGTGGCCGTTCTTACCTCAGCCATGGCCTGGTAGCCTTCCTCCTTGTCCGCGGATGAGCTGCCCTCCCCGAAAGCAGTTTTGAGGATCTTTATTGTGGCGCCTTTCTCAATGCTCCCCATGTCATTGAGGTAAGCCAAGAGTTCATCATCCTCCTCCGTTGTGGTGGTGGTTCATGCCCGTCGTTGCGGGACTTTGTAAGTAGGACGTGCGGTTCGTCCGGAGGATGTGGTTGGGCAGGGACGTGTGGTCCGGTCAGTTCCAGATCCCGAGTGGTTGGAAGACCTACAGCCAACCTTGTGACAAATAAAACATTGGTTTTTCCACATATACTCAGTGTGCTGAGTCGGCGACAGACGCACGGCATCTACATCCATTGCATACGGGTCTCTGTGCAATCAAGGAGAGGGAGCCGGTATGTGTGGCACTTCCTTTTGTAAATCTCCAATCCTCCTCAGTTGTTGGGAGGGCTGGCCTGCCTTTTTTATCCATTCCTGGTAGCTGTCTGGAATCTTGTCGCACGAGAGGATCATCGTGGCGAGTCTGGGGCTGAGGCCATGGATAAACCACTCCACAAGCGCATGCTTGTCAGTGATACCTGACTTCTTGGCAAGAAGTTGGAATTGCAAGGTGTAGGTGGTGAACCCATCGCTCCACACTCCCTCAGTATCCTTTCCAGCAGTTTGACGGAGTTTGGAAAGGTCTATCCTTGCCTTGGCAACTACATTGTAAGGGGAAAAGGCGGTCTCGAAAGCTTCCTTAATTTTGTCAAAGGTCTTTTTGTTGGCGTATCCAATGCGTGATCTTGTCGTGCATTCCAAACCTTATACAATTCACTATATAGCTTCGTGTTTCATCTCATATGCTCCCTCAGTCGTTTGGTCACGACGTCTGAGGGTAAGCATCTCTGTTCGTCTACGATACATCTATACTCACATGTTCGTAGTTGACTTTGTCCAGGTATTTAATCTTAGTCGTTTGGTCACGACGTCTGAGGTTGACTTTGTCCAGTTCTTACACTTTTCATCATCGGCAATAGCCGAGTTTGTGAGCTTCATCAGCCATCCTTCAGCGAACGTCTTTCCCCGGCCCTTACTTATTTTGTTGAGGAAGGTAAGGGACTTTGTCGTGTCAGAGAAGAGTGCTTTGTTGATGGTGAAGTATGCGTTCATCGAGAGGAGCCATCTGTTAGCATCCTCTGCCTCCCCGGAAAAGTCTTCGGGAAGGCTGGCCTTTATTTCTGATACCATTTCGTCTTCTGGAGCTGGGTCAATATCAATGTCCACCTGCACAGTCAGTTCCGGGTCAGGGTCATCAGGAAACTAACACATTACTTAATTACACTTATACACTTATCAGGTACTTAGCATGCGTCAACGTCCGTAAAGTGGCAATAAAGTCAAAATAAAGTGCTCGTAAGTGACTAACATGGCCCAGCCATGGAATGCCATGACAAGTAGAGCAACAAGTAATGCATTTAAGTAAATATGCCCATTACTAAGGTCGAGCAGACATATAGTGCATTCGAAATGGAGGTCTTGGAGAGTGACACAGGTAAGCCCGTACCTGTACCGGTGTAGTACCAATACACGTGTAACTCATGGGTACTGTAATGTACGGTACCTATCATGGGTAAGCGGGTACTTACCATGACGGGTACTTACCCCTGGGTCATGTATACCACACGCAAACCACACAAACAACCACACAAACAGGCAGAACAAGGCTAGAGAGCATAACTCACATGAGGAGGCTCAGATCGAGCCAATCAAGCTGGGGAGTGAAGCAGTCGTGTAGAATGAGTCCCACAGAGATCCAGGATAGCCTCAGAGTGACGGGAATAAGCGCGACATCGAAACGAATGCACAAAGTTGACATACTGGGTCAGGAGACCAGGTGGAGGTGCAAGGCACGAATGGAGACATCGGGTGCGAACCAGAGCGCGGAAGCCATGCGGACAGCATCCATATGCAAGGAAAATGATGTGGAAAGGGGGCCGCAACAAGGGCAGCACACCACGACTCGAAACGAACTCGCCAGCTGAAACAAGGCAAGTCAGCACGGAAAGTGGAAGCGCTCGAATATGGGCGTACCTGAGGCGTCCAAACCACTTCCCAATCATCCCAGACGACATACAGAGCCCGCCAACCCACTGCGTCGCTTAGGATGACTAAAATAGCCGATATACTGGACCAGGAGACCAGGTTCAGGTGGAGGACGCAAACGGAGATATTGAGCACGAACCGAAGCACGGAAGCGATGCAGATGGCATCCATATGCATGGGAAACGATGCAGAAAGGGGGCCGCAATAAGCGCACCACAGCGCGACTTGAAACGAGTCGAATCGAACTCGTTAGCTGAAACAAGGCGAGTTAGCATGGAATGCAGAAGTGCTTGAATATAGGCGTATCTGAGGCATCCAAACCACTTCCCAAGCACCCCACCATCAGCAAACCTACATTTTTTCTGAGTTATCAAAATAAATGACCTGTCTGAGTTGGCTGACATGACTGACAGCATGCTATCAGTGCTATCATTCATAAGTAATTCATCACTATCAGCATTCTCAGAGCTATCAGCATATCAGCTTGTCAGTTAACCAGTGATATCAGTTCAATCAGTCCAGTCAGTCAGTCAATTGATTATCTTGTCAGTCTTGTCAGTCTTGTCATCCCATCAGTCAGTCAGTCAACCAGTCAGTCAGTCATGTCAATCTATCAGTCAGTCAGGTTGTCAGTCAATCAGCCAATTCGTCTATTGGCCCATCAGCTGATCAGTTGAGT
Source organism: Boletus reticulatus (assembly GCA_038093535.1). NCBI lineage: Eukaryota > Fungi > Basidiomycota > Agaricomycetes > Boletales > Boletaceae > Boletus > Boletus reticulatus. The sequence continues at coordinate 82,222 of JBBPSJ010000010.1, forward strand.
CATCTCTGTCAGTCACATCAGTTGGTCAGTTAGTCAGTCTGTCAGGTGTGTCAGGTTTGTCAATTTGTCAGCTAGGTAGTTGGTCAGTCAACCAGTTCATTCAATATATTAGCCTATCAGCTTGTTAGTAAATCAGTTCAGTCAGTTCAGTCAATCTATCATTGATTAGTCTATTCAGGTCTGTCAGTCTTGTCATTTATCTAACTCACCCAGAAAAAATGTAGGTTTGCTGATGACACGATATACAAAGCCTGTCAACCCACCGCGTTGTTGAGGGGCCAACAGACTTACCTCCAACGGGGCCGGGCAGCACGACTGGTCTGACGATGCGCGGCCTCACCTGCGTCGTGTGACTTTATTGAATAAGCAATGTTGGTGTGCTTAAAATTTCTCTAAGTCCCTCTAGCATTGGTATCACTCGAACCATCGCGCCCGCCCTCTGACACGATTCATCAAGTAACTATGGTATGACACACAATGTTTCAGACTTCGGCACTCCTCAGAGCCCAACGTTCACGCTCAACCCAACAACCTGACAAGCGTCGAGGTTTGCTGTCTCGTTTAAAATTTTCCATGGCGCTCAAGCTGCCACTCATTGGCCAGGGCGACGTGTTTGACAACGTCCTGACCGAGACACAGCACATCCCCGAACAGATCTGCACCGCCTTTCATGATTTCATGACTGACGTGCTCGAGAGCAGACATTTACAGTCGAAACCAAGGTCAAGTGTATACTCGCCACGCTCATGCTCCAGATCCGTTCCAGACCTCCACCCGTCACCAATCCAGGATCGGAAGCGGACACCGCCTGTGTGTGGTGATTCGAGGTACCCATGTTGCAACGCGAGCGAGAGGCGGTGCTTAGGTACTTTGTGTTCCTCCAGTACCGCAACAGCAAGGCATACGAGGTGACCATCAGACGGGTAACCCACTGTAGCATCGTCGGGGAAACAGTCGTCCAATCGCAGCATGCATGGCACTAAGTTCGGTGACACGCCGTCATGGGCAGCTTTCATGCGTTTCTCTAACGTGATGGTGGGCGGACATGGTGTCGGTTCAAAGGGTTCGATTGCTGGTGGTTTTTGGAGGTGGAGAAGTGTTTTGGTGATGGTGCCGTCTGGATTGACATTGGCATTGAATCTTGCTCCGTCATTCACCTTCACAATGCCTCCCTCCTCCAACGTAACAAATCGTGTCCGGTGTGAACCACCCCCGGGCCCACAACATGAAGCCTGTGGTCGTGGTTTACGAGGACCTTAAAGGTGCTTGTCCCCTCTCATTTTCGTCGTGGCTCAACTGACCACTACAATTTATCTAGACCAACATCCTCATCAGCGATGAGGGGCACGTGCTGATTTCTGATTCATATCCCCCTTCATTTTGACGGGGCAGCTACAAGGAGCCTGACTGAGCGAGTGAAGTTGCGCACTCCGGCCGAGATCACGGCCATTATTGATGCCGCACGAAATGCATCTTTACCCTTTGGCCCAGGAGCGAATCGTGAGGCATCCAACCTGTCCTTGTCCACCATGGTTGCAACCGTGCACAGCAACCCATACGTGGGCATCTGTAAGTCTAACCTTTTTGCAGTACCATAGCTAACGGTAAATTTGTGATGTTTCTAGAGCTTTTACTTGGTTTTCCTCACCGTGAACGTGCTTGCGCCTCCCTCGTGGTCTTCTCAGTTTTCCCAGTGCTCTCGAACCATTCTATTTGCATGACTGTCTCGCCATTTTCACTCCACCACCGCATGTCCAATCACCTTTGATACCCGCTGTGGGGCAGCCATATCTTATTTAACCGTCGTGCTTCACCTACCATTTCACACCCATTCTGTTCGGGTTCCATACCACCCTTCACAGCTTTGCCATGCCATTCCTTTCGCCAAATGCACAGGTTTTTCTCTCTGCTACTTTTTTGTTTACTTGTTGTATGGCAGCCAGCGTGTTGGGGTGCCATACTTAATTTCCTACTTGTTTTGTAGCTTATAATTCATCATGATGTGCTTGTTATATCATTTGGATGTGAGAACAAGCAAGAAAAAAGCAGGTTCCAGCAATGCAACCTACTGGAAAAAGTAATATTTACTTGCTACGCATTTCACTTGATCCCACTTAATCTACAGTGTAAGTGGTTATAAGTGAGCTTAAGTAACACATCAGGAAAAAAGACCAACACTATATAGTACTATATTGTCTATGTAGCCTTTGTAGTATGTGTTGTCTTCCCCCCTGTACATAAGCTACATAGCATGGTCCCATATCTATATATTACTATGTAGCAGGTGAATCAGTTCTCATTCTCGTGCTATATAAGCTATGTAGTTAGAGTGGCTGACCATAGCTTAAATGTCACACTCAACAAAGCACGACATATACTATATTGAATGAGATGTAATCTCGAGAGGTCACAACAATCTAGTATATATCCCCATCCTCATCCTCGTCATCATGCTAATCCTCTGAACCCTCATCATCCTCATCCTGCTCCTTACTATCCTCGACCTGCTCCATATCAATATCTTGGTCAACTATGTTCTCGCTGCCATACTTTTTGACCATACGAAACATCAGTAACCACAACCATTGGTGACTGTGGCAGTAGTACATACATGTTGGCTGCTTATTTGAAAAATTCGGCGACGAGGTTGGTGGGTGATAGCTTGGCAGATGGGTGCTTGTGACATCACCATTGTGTCATTGTCATTACTGTCACGTAGTCGCGAGGTAGGTATTGGTGGTCATGAGCGCTGACTGTCGTTGCCATGTGCAAGACCCACTCACCGCTGTCAAAACAATACACCGGGCATCATTGCCAATGTCGTCACAGCACTGTGGTGGGATTTCAGCTTCATCCGGTCTGGGGACCCATAGATACATCATAGTAGCTTACAATCGCTGATGCAGTTGCGGCGGTGCTGATGTCAGCCTGGGGATCCGTAGGTACTTCGTTGTCAGCTTGATGATTGTCATGGTGGTGTTGCTGACTCGAATGCTGTCGCGGTGGCGATGTTGTTAACATGGCTTTGCCACCATCACGGTGTCCTCATGGTCATGGTGGTATGGCCAACTTGAACTTGAATGCGTGCATCAGCAAACCTACATTTTTTCTGAGTTATCAAAATCAATGACCTTTCTTACTTGTCTGACCTGACTGACAGCATGCTATCAGTGCTATCATTCATAAGTAATTCATTGCTATCAGCATTCTCAGGGCTATCAGCATATCAGCTTGTCAATTTACCAGTGATATCAGTCCCATCAGTCCACCCAGTAAGTCAGTTGATCATCTTGTCAGTCCTGTCAGTCCTGTCATCCCATCAGTCAGTCAGTCAACCAGTCAGTCAGTCATGTCAGTCTATCAGTCAGTCAGGTTGTCAGTCAATCAGCCAATTCAGCCTATCAGGCCATCAGCTAACCAGTTAGTCATTTCTGTCAGTCACATCAGTTGGTCAGTTGGTCAGTCAGTCAGGTTTGTCAGGTTTGTCAATTTGTCAGCTAGGTAGTTGGTTAGTCAACCAGTCCATTCAATATATTAGCCTATCAGCTTGTCAGTAAATCAGTTCAGTCAGTTCAGTCAATCTATCATTGATTTGTCCATTCAGGCCTGTCAGTCTTGTCATTTATCTAAATCACCCAGAAAAAATGTAGGTTTCCTGATGTGGTGGCAAGCAACGATGAGTGAGGTGTAGGGTGAGTGTTCAGACTTGGAGAAAATTTCGAAGTTGCTTACTCATGCTTACTCAATCAAGCCGGCCCTCAACGACGGGATGTGCCACCTGCAAAGTACCATGTCCCTCGAGTCACTCAACACCCTTGTGCTCACGTACAAGCATGGATGCAATGTGGTGGATTGGCGTGGTCAGTAGGCCATCCGGGGTAATTGGATGGTGGTTTGGATGCCTCAGGTATGTCCGTCTTCGAGCGGTTGTGCTTTCCGTGCTGACTTGGCTTGTACTCAGCTAGTGTGTCCGTTTCGACTCGTTTCAAGTCGCGGCATGCTGCGCTCATTGCAGTGCCCTTTCCGTCACCATTTCCATCCATATCAATGCCATCCGCATCGATTTCGCACTTCAATTCACGCTCGACGTTTCTCCTCACCTCCTGGAGTTGTATCTGGCCTCCTGGCCTTCTACCTCGACATAGCGTGCTCATTTCGACGATGCGCTCGTTCCCATGGCTCCAGGGATATGTACCATCATTTCCGCCGCCTTCAACAATGTCTCCGTGGGCTGGATCGCCCTCGACGACTCTCGACTTCTCCTCCTTGTCCCCATGGACTCCTGGGGGTCTATGTTGACTTGCCGTGTTCGCGTCACCATCACACTCATTCCTGCGGCTCTCAGGGCCATCCTGGACCCTTTGGTGACCGCCTTGCATGACCGCTTTGTGTCCCGGCTCGATTGGCTCGGTCCGAGTCTCCTCAGGTGAGTTCTCCTGCCAGTGCTCACTCGGTTCTGACCGTTCACGCTCGCGTTCTGATGTATTGTGCAGCTTGTCTGTATTGTCCCTGACGTCCTTATCCCTCCCCAACACTCCATTCATGTCTGCTTCAGGTCCTGTGAGTTCCAGCTTGAATCTCGGGTGCTCATCTCATTCTCGTGCTACCTCACCCTCTCACCTAGGCAATAGCATGGGTCTGGGTAACCCGCACGGGTAGTGGGTATGGGTATTGTCAGGGTACGGGTGCGGGTACTACTTTTGGACACCCATACCCTTACCCGCACCCTCACTGTGGGTTGACAGTCGAACGACATAAATTTACCTACTAAACATGTATAGATTGCCAGTCCCTTACTGCCATAACCAAGGTCATAGCCTTGACACAACAAACGGAATGAAAAAAAAAAGACAGGTACCCGCCACTCTCTTCTTTCTGCAACCGCAGGCCAACGACACACTTCCCATCAAGATGTCGAAGAGAATTCCCAAGCCCTCGGAGAAAGGAAGGCTCATCGCTGAAGAACGCGCCACCGTGAACAAGAAGCGCCAACATAATGGCAGTAGTGACGTAACAGGTCCCACATTAGAATCAAAACGGGCAAGGCTTGCCCAGGCCAGTGGTCCCGCGGGCTCCGGTGAGACCACACATGGCCCGCAGCGCCGAGAAACAGCAGAGCGTCGCACAGAGTCACCAGGCATAGAGTCTGACTCAGCGTCAGACGTGGTTGAGGTAGATGCGCCAGTTGTATCCAAAACACCCAAAGAGGAACTTGGTTCGTGTCTAAAAAAACACGTCGCAATGAGGCTTACCGTTAGGCATAGCACGTCTGCAAAAGGAATGGATATCACCTGTATATGCATTCTTCAACCCGACACCAACTATCCGTGAGATCGATGGGCGCCGTGTACACGAGTTTGCCTGTAGTGCCCGTGGATGCAAAGTCAATGTTCGACGGTACTTGGATACCAAGGATGCACGGTCCACTGGAAATATGAGGAAACATGTTAGATTGTGCTGGGGGGCTGAGATACTTGACGCCGCGGACAATGCCAAGGATGCTAGTGAAGTACGCACCAATATTGTGGGGAGTGTACAGCGGACTGGCTCCATAGTGGCTGCTTTTGAGCGTAAGGGTAAAGGAAAGATATCCTATAGTCATCGTCAGCATACATGTTTGGAGACAAGGTAAGACCTCAAGCTCTGTTGCATTCATCTCATCTGATGTCCATTGAAGGGCCGAGATTGTTCGTTGGCTTTCGGAGAATCAGCGGCCGTTTTCAATCATTGCAGATAGAGGATTTCAGTCCCTCATGAAGACGGGCAGGCCAGAATATTACCTACCTTCGCCGGACACAGTCTCATGTGATACCAAGCAAGTGTTCGCACGAACACGAATGCGTATTGCTAGAATGTTACAGGTTGGTGAACATAAACATAATCGCATGACATACAGCTGAACCTTACTAGGAATATGACGGACGGCTCAATTTTACTACGGACGCGTGGACATCTCCGAACCACCATTCGTATGTTGCAATTTGTGTGCATCTACAACATAAAGGGAGTCCCATGTCATTCCCATTGGATATTGTCAAGCTAGCAAAGGTAAGAGTGACATACTGGACACATGACTGTTCTGACTGGAATAAACCAGTCCCATACCGGCGCAGCATTGGCAATTGCATTCGAGGGAGTCCTGAAAGATTTCGGGATCACAGACAAGGTAGACGGTCTAAATAAGTGACTTATGAAGTTCTGACTCGTTTAGATCTTGAGCATCACATGCGATAATGCCGCCAATAACGGCGTGATGGTAAACAAGCTCAGCGACCGCATCCCGAGCTTTGGTGGTGCTACCAGCCATACTCGGTGCTTCTTGCACGTTGTGAATCTTGTAGCTAAGTCATTCATACGTCAGTTTGATGTAAGTAAAAAAGAAGCGGATGCTGCACTTAATGGCGGTGGGCCCAGGGAAGCTGCCGAAGCTCTTGCCGAGTTGAGCGCTGAGGTTGAGAACGAGGATGGAATGGCCAGCGGTGAGATTGAACAAAGGAACCCGGATGGTGATGGAGAGACGGAGATCGACAATGACGATGGGTGGACCGATGAGGTGGGATTGATGGGGGAGGATGAGCACGAGGAGTTCACGTTGACAATACTGCCGATCAAGTTAGCACTGGCCAAAGTATGGATGGCTGCTCTATTGCTCACCTGCAAGCTAATTCGTCCCCTCAGATTCGCAAGCTTGCATTCAAGGTCACCCATTCTTCAACCGTGATTCTTCCCGCATGGAAGGAGCTCATGCGAGAGCTGAGGATCACCGTGACCTTCTTGCCGCGCGATGTCACAACCCGGTGGAACTCGACGCTGGACTTGCTGGACTATGCGCTGAGGCACAGGAAGGTGGTGGATGGGGTCACCCAAAGGAGAGACTTGGGATTGAGGAAATATGAGGTGTTGGATGAGGAGTGGACGATGATAGAGCAGTTGCGCTCGGTGCTCGAGGTGAGTTGATGGGCCTCCAGGCTGCTGCATGCTAGTAACCAAACAAACACAAACCTAAACAACCACGCCCGTGCTGCCCGCCTTGACCAGATTCTCAAGGACGCAACACTCTATTTCTCCCGTGATTTCCCCAATCTGCCGTCTGTCATTCCAGCAATGGACAGCATCGATAACATCCTAATGACACATGCTCGAAACATGGACCTCGCTGCACCCGTGCGCTCAGCCATCGCTATTGCAAAAAAAAACATTGAATAGGTATTATGAACTGACGGACAGCTCTGATGTTTACCGTATCGCTATGGGTGAGTTGCCACTACTTATCATACTTGTTGGATACCCAACGACAATCTTTCGACAGTCCTTCATCCCCGCCACAAACTACAATACTTCCGGCAAGCGAATTGGGAGCAAGACTGGATCAACACAGCTGAGGAGCTTGTACGCGAGGAGTACAACCACACATACAAGTCTATCGCCGACGACCCCGACCGGGCCCAAGAACTGGACAAGAGTGCTGAGAATGGTACCAAGAAGGTCAGTCTTGCACATTTAGGCTGTCCGCGTCGGATTACTATGCTCACAACATCTAGTCAATCAACTTTTTTGACAATCTCGTTGCTCTAGCACCCCCGAAACAGAAAGATCTGCGCTCCGAACTTGACCAGTACCTGTCAACCGATGTTGAACATGTCACCAACCCGCTTCTTTGGTGGTACAAGCATCATGGCCAGTATCCACACCTTTCGCGCATGGCGCTGGATTACCTCACAATTCCAGGTATGCCCGTGTGCTTGAATGCTAGAGACCGGCCGCTGACTATATAGTGTAGCTACCTCTGTTGATGTCGAAAGACTTTTCAGCCGCGGTCGGCTCCTCCTCACACATGTGCGTTCACGTCTCACAACTCAGTCGACACGCGCTCTTCTCTGCCTGGGTTATTGGAGTCGGATGGGCCTCATCAAGACCGAGGATGTCCAACAGGTTGTGAAACTTCCGGATGTCGTTGGCAATGAGGAGGAGCTTGCAGAGGGATGGGATGCAATCAATTTCGACAAGTAGTCTACACCTATAGTACATCACTCTGCATTGTACAGGAATATACCCTAACCCGTGGGTATACCCTCAACGGGTGTATCCATGGGTATTAGATTGTCTAACCCATATACTTACCCATACAGTGGCTCAAAAAACTGTCCCAATGTTTGCATGTTTTTCACTAAAGTCAATAACCCCCGATACCCCCTAACCCCTATCTAACATATGAGAGTATGAAATAATGTACTTACTCTTGGCTTTCTATTGGCCCAAGGATCAAGGGATTTGAATAAGATTTGATGAAATGGCACCCATTTCAAAATGACAACTCATTGGGACAGTTTTTTGACTTTACATTCTTATTACATATATTAGATCCTGGAATGCTGTAAGATGGTGACATACCTTATGTAATGACTATATTATGTCACTATTATGTAATTGATTACTCTACAGCATAGATAAACCCTGCCATCACAGATGAATTCCCTCATTCCCACCATAAAACATCTTTCTGCTCCTAAAAGAGACAACATCATCTTTTGATCTTTCCTGCAGGAAAATTGCATCTCAAACTGGCATAGGGAAGTCTACTGTGGCCAGGGCCCTTTAGGAAATCCAACTAGAGAGGGAAAACCATCATGGTGGCTGTCTTTCCAAATTCTCTTCTACCAATAAATGTGCTATTGTCTAGCAAATCCTTACTGGGAAGGCCAGCAATGCTGTCTAGGCCACTCATTTCATTGATACCATTATCAGCACTCCTATATGCCAATATACAGTGAGAAATACCCTCAAGGAGGCCTCTCTAAAGGCTGTGGTAAAGCAAAAAGTCTCTTCTCTCTGCTAGTCATAGAAAGAGGAGATTTCCCTTTGCTTTCAAGTACCAGCATTGGACTGTGGAGGACTGGAATAGGGTAATTTGGTCAGATGAGACCAAAATCAATAGAATTGGGTCTGATGGGCAGGAATATGTATGCCAAAAGAAAGGAGAGGGGCTCACTTTCAAGGAGGTCAAAGATACAGTCAGGTTTTGAGGAGGATCACTCATAGTATGGGGCTGTATTGGATGGAATGGTGTGGGAGTTTTGAGTGAGGTTGAGGGGAGAATGGATGCTGAACAGTATGTGGCCATTTTGGAGGGAGGGTTGCTGCAAAGCATGGAGGAATCTGGAATTTCTAAAGATGAAGTCATTTTCCAGCAGGATAATGATCCCAAACATACCTCCAGAAGAGCCAAGATTTGGTTTAAGGAGCAAGATATCAAGCTTCTGGATGGGCCTGCTCAGTCTCCAGACCTCAACTCCATTGAACACACTTGTGGTCATCTCAAAAGATGTCTTTCTGGTTATGAAAGGGCTCCTATAGGGGTTCATCAGTTATGGGATAGATTGGTGGTAGAGTGGGGGAAGATTTCTGAGGAGATTGTCATAAATGGATAGAAAGCATGCCTAGAAGGTTTCAAGCAGTTATTAAGGCCAAGGGAGGTCATACCAAGTACTAAATATCCTATCTTATACAAAGTCAAAAAACTGTCCCAATGAGTTGTCATTTTGAAATGGGTGCCATTTCATCAAATCTTATTCAAATCCCTTGATCCTTGGGCCAATAGAAAGCCAAGAGTAAGTACATTATTTCATACTCTCATATGTTAGATAGGGGTTAGGGGGTATCGGGGGTTATTGACTTTAGTGAAAAACATGCAAACATTGGGACAGTTTTTTGAGCCACTGTACATCAGCAAACCTACATTTTTTCTGAGTTATCAAAATCAATGACCTTTCTGACTTGTCTGGCCTGACTGACAGCATGCTATCAGTGCTATCATTCATAAGTAATTCATTGCTATCATCATTCTCAGGGCTATCAGCATATCAGCATGTCAATTCACTAGTGATATCAGTCCCATCAGTCCACCCAGTAAGTCAGTTGATCATCTTGTCAGTCCTGTCAGTCCTGTCATCCCATCAGTCAGTCAGTCAACCAGTCAGTCAGTCATGTCAGTCTATCAGTCAGTCAGGTTGTCAGTCAATCAGCCAATTCAGCCTATCAGGCTATCAGCTGACCAGTTAGTTAGTTCTGTCAGTCACATCAGTTGGTCAGTTGGTCAGTCAGTCAGGTTTGTCAGGTTTGTCAATTTGTCAGCTAGGTAGTTGGTTAGTCAACCAGCCCATTCAATGTATCAGCCTATCAGCTTGTCAGTAAATCAGTTCAGTCAGTTCAGTCAATCTATCATTGATTTGTCCATTCAGGCCTATCAGTCTTGTCATTTATCTAAATCACCCAGAAAAAATGTAGGTTTCCTGATGTACCCTGCGAGATGGGTGTCAACCCCCACCGGGTATGGGTACGGGTATGATCACTGGCACCCGGGGGTATACCCGTGCGATTGCCTACTCTCACCTCTCACCCTCGTCCTCACCCGTCTCGCGGCGGGAACGGATGACAACAAGGGGGTGATGCCATGCCCTCTTCCTTCCCAGTCCCCTTGTCCTCGCCCATCTCGCAACGAGAATGGATGACAACGAGGGCAACAACAACAATGTCGGTGATCAGCAAGTGCTAGAGTATGCTGTGTCATTCGTGAGTTAGGTCTATGATGTAATTTAGGTCTACAATGTACTTTGTAACACATGGAAAACACCCAACTCATAGCATGTATGTACTATTATTACCAATTGAACTCGTTTGGGCTGAAGTCACTGCATAGACACTGGTAGTCACACGAAAAACTTAAACCTGCAATGTAGTTGATGTAGTTATGTGATGCATACGTCTAAGGCACTGTAGATGACATAGTACAACATGGACTACATAGTTGTGGCAGTGTGCTACAGCCATATTCCCTTTTTGCAGATGCATGTTAATTTGCTGATGGTCGTGAAAGACAAGGGAAGGTTCCTCGTCAGGAACGATGTCGGGGATGGAGGGGGCAGCTAATTCAGATTCGGAAGGGAGAGCGTTTGCTTCTCTACCTTGACTTCTGTTGAGATCCACTAATTGCCTCTGGACTTGCTGGTAGTGAGCGATTTGCTCCAGAGGGGAGTATTGGTCAACTAGGGTGAGATGGAAGGGATGTCCATCGGGAAGAAGGTGGATTCGAGGAAGTGACGGTGAAGACACGGTGGGAGGTGAGGACGGCGGGGAGTCTGAAGGTGCTCTGAATCTGCCGATGCGGGAAATGTCGGAAAGGGGGAATGTCCTCTACGTGAAAGTAGGGACAAGGGGAAAAGCTAGTTCTTTTGTAACACACAGCATAGTATTGACGTAGCGTGCTGGGATACAGGGCGAAGAACGTGCGAGGTGACGAGGAACCAACTCAAGGACGAGTGCCAAGCTTTGAGACGATGCGAAGCCTGAGCGGGTCTCTTCTATCCACAGGTACCTGAGAGGCTCTCTGGGACTCGAAGGAAGTGAGACTAGAAACAACGCTGGTATTGCATAGAACTAGCTTAGGGAAAATATAGGGAAAGATGAGAAGTATTTATATGGTAGGCCCCTAATCTAGATGAAAGGGTATAAATGGGATGCGCAGCATCCGCAGTAAAGCGCAGTTGAATGTGTGGCTATCCACAGTAAGAGGCTATGAGTGTGCAGCACGAAATAGCAAATAGCAAATATGAAATAAAAGGCTATGCCACTGCCTTACGAAGTCCGAATAAGGTGACAGTGGCAGAGATGGAATGAAGGACTAGATATAGGTATAGGCGGGACGCCGTGTGAGCCAAAGGGGAAAGAGATTGAGAGAGCGTATCTGGTAGTTGTGGAGGACGACTCCACTACGAATACAACCGTGTACGGTGAGAGGACGAGTCTGTAGAGAAATGGAAGATGAGGACAAGAAAAAGACGAAGAAAAAGAAAAAGAGTACCCCCTTTGTAGACCGTAACAATACCAAGGTGGTATAAAGAGCACTTAGTGTTTGGAGGTCCAGTCTTAAGACCATCTTGTTTCCTGATTTTATATGAATGCCCTGAAGATTACATACATACTGTATATGCTACTCCTGTGATCCAATTCCCACAGTCCAAGGACTGACCCAAATGTCCAACCATCATTACCACACCATTAATGGTCTTCTCCAATGTCAAGACCATTTTGGACTGGTTTTCTTTTGGTCTAGTCCAGTTTTTTTTTTGAAAAGGCAAAAAGACCAGACCAGACCATACCTTGAAACACTTGAAGTGCCAACATCAGTAAAACACCAGTTTTCACACAGAGCATAGGAGTAGAGGTCTGTACAGATCTATATACATTTAAGCATAGGCCATGCATGATTGGCACGTCCCACTGTGGCGTGCACAGAGTGTAGGTAAGTAGAGGTGTAGACTGCGCGGACTGGTGGAGGCAGCATCAGCGAAGCAGAGCTTCCGTGCTGGTCAACGCAGGACGTAGCGCCGAGAACGGGATGGGATGGGAGAATGAGATACAGGTATCTAGATCAGAGAGGAACAAGAATCTCAAGGGAAGATGTCGATCTGAAGACAGTGTCAGAGTGCGTGACTTGAAACACGGTGTCTCATGTCCGTTGAGCTAAACTTGCAAAATTAACATCTGGAAGCCAGCTCCGGAATCCCACACGCTAGCTGCAGTACATCATGGCGAGTAGATGTGCAATGACATTCTGCATGTGGACAGCACAAAGATATTTACCCCGGTACAGTTCGAGCCATGTCATCAACATACTGTGGATCATAATCATACGACGAAGACTGACCACATATCGTGCCCCCAACCGCGTCTGGAGCAGGTAGTATACGTGAGTATCAAAGAATGTTACGAACCAGAGGTCGAACCACCGTGAGGAATGGTCGGAGTCCAATGAAAGAAAAAAAATCGGCGGTCAATATGACTATCCCGAGTTCAGTATTGAACAGATCAAAATATCAGTCGATGAGGAGCATGCGTAGTGCAACGCAGGACGATCTACACCTTGCAGTGTTACCTGGTGACGGAAGAAGGTTTGCTGTTTCCAGTAGCGTGGACTTGTCTTCATTATTGGGCGTAGATGCATGCTGTCGACGGGCACTAGGTTGAACAAAGTCAGAGTCGAGACATGATGGAGACACGGTGATTCGTCAAGCTCCCAGGAACCACAAAGGAGGAACCCATATGTAACACAGCACTCCATCAAGCAGAGAGATGTTGTGATCGATGGCCACAAGGAAAGCGGGCAATTCCTTAAGAGCCTCGAAATCGACTAACGCGAAAATCTTGATCAGCTTTATAGCTTGGCAGTGATGTCCAAACGTTTCCATACCAGCGTTCCGTCGCTCTCACACTAATCTAGACTTCTCAGAAGTAAAACTGGCTCACTGCACCTCTCAATCGATGCGCGGGAAAAGACGACGTGCAAATCTATTGAGCGAGTCGTCGACAGCTTCTAGGTCTAGGTTGGAATATCAGTGATGAGCCTCTGCGGGCTTTACATCTGCCTCCAAGAATGACAAGAATGCCTCTGCGCCGCCTCCGACTTCCTCTCCTGATAGACCAGTGTGTTTGACGGCTTCAACATCTGCTTTTGTGGGTTCAGCGGCGTCGTATGCGGCGAGTTCTGCTGCGAGGTCCGCAGGGAGAACCGGAGGCTTGGGTGCGGTAGGTGATGTGAACACTTTCACACTTCCGACGTGGGCATCCTTTGCCTACAGGATAATCAGATACCCAATGCAAATGACAAAGGTGAACACGCACAACGACGGGTGGTTTGTAAGATTTGAGTTCTCTGATGTAAAGGTTTTGGACGAGGTCTAGCGTATGGGGAATATGTTAATGCGATGTTGGATCGGCGAAATGCGGAAAGTATACCCTGCCGCGTAGCTGAGGAAGAAAAGGTGCGTGTACCGCGGGCACTTCGAGACTGTCAAGAACGGATGAGCACGATGGCGACGACAACGGGGAAGACTGAACTGACCAGCTGGGTGAGGAGACGGACCGAAGACATGACTGCAAAAGAGAGAGCTGGAATGTGTGTGACGTGACAGAGAGTGACAGGACCTATTTGGATGTCACACATTGCCTATGTCCTCACTTGCGCCGACTTTCGGACAACGACATCCACGATGCTTTCTATTGCTACTCACCGTGTACCAGCCACCATCGCTACCCGTGCCACTCTCGTGAGGGCGTACACTTCCAGTATCAGGGAAGGCAGCGTTGCGCAAAGCAGAGAGTTTGGGTGGGTGTCTTCCATATGGTCTCCAGTGGGTATTGACAATGTCAATCCCACAGAAAAAAGGAGAGGGCTCATGAAGGTAGGCTTGGTCGATGGGCATGACTGCAGAGGTTTGACGCATTACAGACGAATACACACGTCGACATGACGCCGAGCTACTTCGCAAGCTCAAGTCTCAGGTATGCCGAATGTGTTGTTCTCACCTTCAGTCATACTCAAATGCTCGTATAGGTTGAACAGAAGAAGAAAGAGCTTGTACGTCGCAATTTAGCTAACAGCTCAAACTGTCTTACGCTTCGTCAAAGAGTGCTAACGAGCGTCTGCAGGCTGAACTCGAGTCCAAGATGAAAGATACAGAGTCCAAGTAATCATATGCCCTCTACCTACCCGTGTTCATTGGTTTCCTTTACAATGCATATTCTTGGGCCTGAATGTCGTGACGTAACTTACAGCGTGTCATCGCTTGAGTCGAGTACTTGACGTGTAGAATGTCCGATCTTCGCTCCGTCGTCAGGATAGCCATCGTGCGCTACGACTCTCGCCCCCAATAATATGATCTGACTCTTTCACACAGGCTCTGACAGCTCTGAAGCACAAAGCCAGGGATCAGTCGACCGCATGTAAGTGTAGAAGCATTACTGGCCCGAGTCTACACTAAGTGACGGTCCTTCCGACAGCATACCTGCTCGATCTCCAGTCCTGTTTTCCAGTCGCGACCAAGAACAATCGGGATCAAGACTGGCGGACTTATGCGCTCGAGCTCGAGAAACATCTCGCGGTCCTCAAAGCTCAACACGATGCCGATCAAGAACGTACGCTTTTTCTTCCTTACCTCGCAGCTCACACGCGTCAAACACGCTCCTAGTGCTCTCAAGACTCCCCACCGACGCGTCTCAGGCAGCCTTGATCTCGGATGCGCCCCCTCCCAAGAAGAAGAGCAAAAAGAACCCCACCAAAGACCACCACGACCCCGAATGGAGCTGGGACCAAAGTCGTGTCGGTAAGCCCGTGTCGTCGACAACGCTAGTGCATATATGCTGATTTTTGTAAGACTGGTCGCACTTCCTGTCATCCCAATACCCTTCGTCGCCATCGCTCATCGCAGCGCATTCCTCTCTCAAGGGCGCCCTCGCTGCTCCCAATACAGACCCTCTTTCGTATACTTCACGCCTCACCGACGCGATCCTCCGCACCCTCGACACCACGTACCACTTCTTGTTCTCCGCCCCGAACCCCAGGCTGGACTCGCGTACCCAAACTCCTCTTGGCGCGCCCGTCCAACTCCAACCTGAGCATATAGATAGCACGCGCATGGCCCTCGTGTCACCGCTCCTCATGTACGTCCTCCGGACAGCCTTGCACACCCTCGTCCGCACCGTCCATGACGGCACCAAGTCAAAACGTCCGCGCCAGCGTCCACATACCACTGCCCTTGTCACGACCGACGCGTACGCGCACATCGACAGGGTGCTCGACGGCCTTCTCGAGTGCGTCCTACTGCCTCTCCTACGCGCCATCGTTCCGCTTTGTTCCACGCGCTTGGCGCCTCTTGTTTCAACGTCACTCAAGAAGGACAAGGACAAGGCTGGTCGGGGGGTAGGGAAAGGAAAGGACAAGGACAAGCGCACTGGCGCCAGTATCAGCTCCGTTGGTCTCGATCCACCAAGGACATCTGACATGCGCACCGACGTGTTCGCCCTTATCGGTACGTCACTCGAGGCACTAGACACTCTCCCTCCTCTCGGCGGTAGCGGGGACACCAGTATCGCACGCGGTATTAGGGACCGACTCGGCCTCGAGACGATCCGCGAGCTCGAGGCGCTGTACGCACGCCCTTCCCAACCCCCTCCGCCCGCGGCACCTCCAAGCCAGCCTTGCTCTCAACAACCACAACCATTGGCGGCCATACAGTCAGAACCACCCCCACGATCGACAACGCCAACATCACTCTCTGCTCAGCCTCAACCTCAACCCCAGTCCGAGTCTCAGTCTGATCTGTCTCGATCCCAGCCCCAACTCCGGCTCGGGACACACACGAAACACCGTGCAACTCCCGAATCACGCACAAAACGCCTTGAAAGACTTGCCGGCACGCGAGCAGAGCGCATCCGAGCGCTCGCCACGAGGGACGCCGGGTGGTTCCTCGCGAGCACGCTCCATCTTTGCGTCACGCACGTTCAGAGTCCAGATGGGAAGACTGAATCCTCGGGGGACCTACTCAGAGAAGCGCTCCTCGATCGAATCGGGAAACTCGTTCGGTCCGTCAACTTGGATGACACGCGCACAGGCCATCGACCAAGCAACTCCAGTGAAGACCCCAACGATCCAGCCAACGTGGCCGATTCTAAATTCGCCATCGACCCCGTTTGTCAAAACATGTTGCTGGCCATCTGTGAACGTGCCATAGGCCACTTGGCATCGTCCTAGACACGTTTAGATACTTAAAATGTGACCTTCAATTCAGGCGTCTACGCTCTATGTACGCTGATACATGTAGCACTAGTGATGAGTTGTACAATATGCATAGATATAACGTGTGCATTGCCGAAGAGAATGAATGGATGAAAACCCTGAAAACCAAGCGCAAACGCAGTACGAAACCCAAGTTACGAGAAAAAGTACAACGACTTGCGAATCGTCTCCACCTCAAAGTTGCCCTTTTTAGGATGTGGCGGGATCAAGTGCGACAGCTTGATAAACTTGTTCTTGAACGCCTCTGGCACGTCGTCGTGCGCTGCTTCGCTCTCCATGTCGTCGTCCAACTCTACTTGAATGCGTTTCGGGGCCGAGCCCCGTGGACGGCCACGAGCGCGCTTGACGGGTGTACTGGGTGCATCGGTCGCGACGGAGGGGACAGCAGTAACAACGTTCTTGTCGTCCAAGGTGATGGTCGAAATCGAGCTCCCCTCAGCGTCTGAATCGCTGACGTCCAGCAAATTGCCAACGACTGCGTTCTCTCGCTTGAGCTCCGCAGCCACGTCCCTGCTTGCCGAAATGCGACATCCCGCATCCAAGAGCATCTTGAGCGTCGTTTCTTTTCGAATCGCCGATAGGGGCACAAGGTGGTTGGCATAGCGCTCCCGGAACTATTGCACCAAGTAAGGTTGAGCAAGGAAAATGAAAATGGGGACAAGGGCTCACCTCGGCTTCGAGTTTGCGGAGTATATCGGAAGAGTGGAGTGCGATGAATGTGTCCCGAATCACTTCCGACATCCCGTCGATACTTGATGCATGCGTCCAGTAAGAGTCGTGCACCGACGCAAACGTGATGCCTCGAGTCTTTGAGGGTGCCCATCAGTCGTCTCTCACCCTCGACGTCTAACAAAACACTTACCCTGCATTCCAACGCGGTCAACATCATGTGCGTCGCATCCAGAGAGTGAATAAAGTTGGGTGGGAAGGCAGAAGCTTGCTTGATACCATTGACGGCGGCAGGAGCGGTGGGATCTGAGATGTACACCGTTTGCAAGGACGTCATGATCTGCTTGCGCTTCGCCTTGCGATAAGGCTGTACGATTGGCAACCCCAACGGCGTTGTCCATACCACCGTCGCCATTTGCTCCTTCCGTATGCGGGCCTCTACCGTATCTGCCTTGGCATTGGCACGTTGAGGTTTCAGGATCTCAGGGAGACGTTCCTTAGGAACGCCCTTAGTAATCAGTTTGGCACAAAGGTTGAGCCAGTTTTGAATGGCTTTGGCACCCGAGAAGAGGTCACCGATGCAGTGGAGGACATTCTTTGCAAGGTAGGCAGAAGCCGCCCAGCAGAGCTCCTCAGGTATGTCTCCCCTATCTTTCAGCTGCTTCTCAATCTGCTCGCGAGCCCCGATATAAGTGACGCCATACACGGTCGTCATGACCTGTATGACACCAACAATCAATATCCAACGACGTCGAGCGACGAAAAATGCAGGGCACGCACCGTTTGCTTGACCACCTTGCGAGAAATTTTCCCAAACAAGAGTTGTGCGATCTTGTCACCGTTGTCGGCGTCTCTCACAACGATCCTTTCGACCATGTTGGCGACATAAGTGTACACGTCCGACGGTCGGTCAGTGGCTGCCAGGTTGACCTGCGCAGCACCCTTGCCATCACCTCCAAGCGCAGCGTAGTGTTGTAGACCATTACATGTACCGTCCTGGTGAATGGGAAGCGTCGACATGTATGCATGGGGGTCTTCTGATTCAAGAGCAGCGCGAAGCTCCATGCAGGTGGCAAGACATTGCCATGGATCGTCTGCCTTGGTCCACCAGCGCCGACCCTGAGCACAAGTCAGATAATGTAACCCGGATGACAGGATCGACCCACCTCCAGAGGATTCTCGGCACTGTCGTAAATATCATCAAGGTGGTTTGTGACAAATGCCACACGCTCGTCGAAGCTCCCCTTGTCAAACCCGTACAAGTTGGCAAGATGAATCTTGAGCCAACGGAGACCACGTTCTCCGAGAGGTTTTGCGTCTGCGAACATTAAAAGACCACGAGCCAGGTCATCGCCAATATGACTCAAGTGAGGGGGGATTGGATACGCTCGTCCACGGAAATCGAGGTTATGGGGTAGGTAGAATATGTCTCCCAAGAACTACGATTCGGTCAACACAATGGTTCAGCATACATCCAAGATACTCACAGCGCGGGAAATTTCAATTTTATAATTGACGCTGCAGCGCTCTGAATGGTTGCTTGCTTTATCCTGGACATGACTCCTGAGACGTTGACTGTATATAGATTTGGCTTGCACGTCCGTGTCGTAGTTATCCGGTTTCTCAGGCTCGGACTTGTCGAATACTGCGGGAGGAATCTTGCAGAGCCTTTCACCGGAGTTCCACACTTGGAGAACGACATCGAAGATGCTCCTGTTGATCTGCCAAGGTGTACTACCGAGGACATCCAGGCCAGCATACACGAGCTCGAGGTTACCCAGAGATGATGCATGTTGTAGGTAGCTCTGTTGTTCCTGACAGTCCTTGAAACGCATGACCGAAGCTAAATCCCCACGTCAGTGGACCTGCCTCGCAGAACAAGAAAGACACCAACTCCTGTTATAAATGTACCCGCCCTGGTCGGCAGCGAGCCATGGCTTTGGTTTAACAAGCATGGGAAGGTGGCGAGGATGGAGGGTTTCGCGCAATGGGTCCTTGGCAAGTCGGTCGGCGACGACAGGATTCAATCGGATGACGCCCAACTTTTGACCGCGAACGTATTCGTATGCATGGTAAAACGCGGGCTGCATCTCCTTTCTACATAGCGATTAGCCCCTTCTCGAGAGAGAGAAAGATAGACCTACAGCTCCTCACCGGTCCGTTTGTCGAGTGCCGTGCGTTCAACAGTGGCAACATCCATCAAACAATCCACGAGGATACTGCCCACCCGCACACGTAACAACTGCGTCCACTCTGTCGTCCACTCCTCGTTATCCTGGATATACTTGGCTGCTGTGACTCGCCGTGCGTGCAGATCCCTGTAGCCTAGGCCCGTGAAGAAACTATGATCACCGACACGATGCAACGAAGGTATCGCAATATTATTGCGCTTGCACATCTGGGCTTTGTACTCGTTCTCGACTGCACGCCCAACGGTGAGGAGAGCGCGAGCTAGCTTCATACCGTCAGCGATGCCACCAGTGCTATTTAATCGCATCACTTCGAGAATGGTGATAAGCGAGAGCGTTTCGGGCTTCACGAGCGATAAGAATGGTCCCAGACGGGTGGTTCTCTCTCCTAGATAGTTTCAACTTTTGTATCCCCTCATCACAAGTCGGCACGTACGAGTTTGCTTTGCCTCGGCAGCGATAATGTCTGCAATCTCGGTTTCAAGGCGAGAACGAAGCTTTTGATGCCAGTCCCACATCCATCTTTGAAGGTCTGGGCGTCGAAGACCTAGATCCATATGGCCTAAACCCATTTCATCAAAGACTTTGGCCTCGTGCTTGAGCCTCTGCACGGCGACATCATAGACAGACGCTTCAAGCAGTTTTTGGCGCGCGGCGACATCTTCAGGAAGGACACGACGAGCGAGGGTAACCTGTGCCAAGTGCTTGCGCAGGTTGTCCAAGTTGAATGGAATCTCTTCTACCGGAGATGAGCGAACAACGTTGCCATTCTCGTCAACGATCTCTTGGAATACATCCTGCGACAGAATCAATCATGACACAAGTAACCGACACAGGCTATCGACTGACCGCGAGTTTCTTGACTGGCATGACCTCCGGCACGTCGTTCAATGGATCCAGACGACCAGTCCCCATAGCTTCCACCTGCCCTAGTTCAGCTATGACCGGCGACATGTTCATCTCGATCGCTGCCTTGGACAGCAGCCGAATGACTTCCGACGCATCGTCAGATGAAGTAAAAACGCGATCGGATATGACGTCTTGAACGGATATTCCACGCGCCGAAAGTCTATTAAGCAACTTCCCCGGACTTGCTGACATCGAATCATCAAGGTTGGAGAATCTGCAAATGGTTGTAAGACGCGTAGACACGTTATACGACCATCCGTCTCACCGTAACCGGGCAAGGAGCATGATTGCATAGGTCTGCGCGGTCGGATGGATATTTTCGGATCCGTTTTCCATGGTCTCATACAATGACCATGCCTCCTCCACCCATAGAGCCTCATCGTTTGGCTTGTTTACGGATGCCATTTCGACATAGGCTTCCAGAAAAGAGTTGTATATCCGTGTCTCTAGGAGGGACTCGGCTGGGGCGTACTTCCGTAGTCGCTCAAAAATTTGCTTTGCGCGGGGCACGTCGTAAAGATTGTGTAGACACGCGTCCATGACCGCGAGCTGATCCTGGGTAGGTGAGTCGGGAAAGAAATAGGTGCTGAGCGCGGTAGGGTTGGACTGATCGGGGAGAGGGGTAGGTAGGATGGTGTAAGGAACCCGACGGTGCAAGAATCCGCGCATATCATTGACAAAAGACATGCCCTCCTCTGTCAGCGGGTCCCTCTGTGTTGTAAAGCGGAGAGCGTCCGGATGAGGGACCTGGAGCTGGGCGAACGCGGCATTGGCCTTCTTTGAGGGAGTCGAGTAGCGTCGAGCTGGTCGTTGACGAGAGTACGACACCAAAGTCGTCTCCAGTTTGCGAGCAGAGTTTCGAGGTATCATCCGGGTTCACCTTGTCGTCGTCGTCGTCGTTCTTCCACTCACTGTTGGCGAAAAAAACCTTGGATTACAAGTTTCTCACGTCAATTAAGTAAGTAATTAGGGTTCACGCCGCTTTGTCCTGTACCAAGTCGTGTCACACGACGATGCTGTTTCACGATGATGATAGCAAGATACCTCAGAGAGACTGGTCGTGAACTTATTCTCTGTTAGTTTACATGTTGAAAGTCTACAACTCTGCCACCTGCTCCTCCAACCATTTCCAGAGCTTCTCGTTAAGCTGGGGATCTCGTGCATGGGCACGAGGTATATCGACGCGTCCCCATGGAATAAGATACTATAGCGATCATACTCAACTCGCGTCTCGAGAACTGACAGACTGGATCCAACCCACCTGTCCGCCGAGCGTTGCAGCGTCCGGAGCGGTGCCTGCATAGAGTTGAGTGATAGCACCATGTGGAGCATCCCAGAACAACAAATCCTAAAGTTGGAGACCGGCGTTTCAGTATGTATTTATGCAACGAAACAAAAACGTACGGGGATTCGCTGCAAAAAGCTGTGGAAATGTCGTTTGAGATCAGTGTTCACTAGTCCTGTTAGAAAAATGTACGCATGAAACTCGTGCAGGGAATGACAAGGCAAGGAACGACGGACCCGGATGGACAGCGGTCGAGATGATGCCTTGATCATGATACCTTTTGTGTAACTCAGCGGAGAAGATGATGTTACCCTATGCATCGTGAGGGACAGATAATTCAGCAGCATGGGGAGTCTTAACCCACCGTCTTGCTCTGTCCATACAATCTCACTGTGTCATCAGCCCTCCTCTCCGGACCATCCGTAAAAGTGTCAAACTGGAGCTTGCCGAACAAGTAACCTTGCGACGCTGTGTTCACGACACGAACGGTTCCTTCAGGTGATGATTCGGCGGTAGATACGAGAATGGGCAACAGCAGTTTCGTCAGGTAGAAATGACCGAGGACGTTCGTTCCAAATTGCAGGTCATATCCATCAGCTGTAACCATATCAATTGGCGGTCGCATGATACCACTGATGTGGCCATGAGCCAATCGAAAAGGGTAGCCAACGATGTACGTACGCATTGTTGAAGAGGATATGAAGTTGGGTTTCTTGTCTGTCGAGAGAAGATAAATGTCCTGATTCAGATAATCGAGAGCACGTTTGCCCGTACCGCAAGAACTCTTCCGCCGCCTGTTTAATCGATCTCAAGTTTGCCAAGTCGAGTTTGAGAAGGTGGGCATCTTTCCCCGTGAATTCCTTCAGCTCCTGCAGAGTAGACTCGCCCTTGGACACGTCACGACACGCAATCCATACTTTGGCGTTCTTTGCGAGCAAGACCTGGGAGACAACGGACATAAACACGGTGGCGTGGACATTAGTTGAAAGCCTCACCCTCGCAGTCTCTTTACCGATCCCTGCATTTGCACCAGTGACAAGCGCGACTTTGCCAGATAAATCTGGAACGGACTCTGCTGTGAAACGAGGCGCAGGTGTGAACAAGTCGCGCAAGACCGAACAAGTCGAATTCATTACGACCGTAGTAAGAAGGCCTCAGAGCCGATAGGCAAAGTACTGGCGAGTATTTATCCACTCCGTACATGACTTGTCAATTCCTAAATCAAAAGTCACGTCAGCCTGAGGCTCAGGCAGTGTCCGACTCATACTCGGAGACGATTGCACCCGTGTTCGCATCAGGCACCAGTTTGACACATACCATGGCATATGTGATGACAACTTCAACGATAGGTCCTCCAAGCCTAATAAATCAAAGAACATTACTATAATTATGGACGCGGAGGATGGCACTTTACCTGAAACCCTATGCTTGTCGAAGAGTCTGGTAGAACCATCCGAAGCTGGGGTCGCCAGGTCTGACGTACAATTTTCACCGCCCGTGTCAGAAGGCTCCAATCGGTCAACCCATGTGATTCTGCATTCAAGGCCCGGTTGATTGGTCGTCCAATTTCGAGAATACCGTCCATATATCGGATGTAATTTCCCAGATTTCTGCTCTCAAAGTTTCCGAGGGCTTGGACATCTACTAGTACACATACAAAATGTCTCTCAAGTACTTGAAATATGCCTATACGTTCTTAGTCCAACCACATCGCAGACAAACTACAAGACACTCGTTCATCCAACCCGCACTTCTTCATTGTTGCCCTCTTTGAAAAGTCTTCATTCAACCAAGTGCAACCCAGTCGCACGCACGCATGGATTGACTGAGGTACCATGGCATCCTGATAACCGTCTCCTTGTGTAGCTCGTTGACCGTGCATCTTTCGCTACACAACACGAATCTCCCCATCCCTCCCTCCCGTCCTGTGTATAGGCATACCGTCGGTGGGCGTGCCGCGCGGAAGTAATACACTGTAGCAGATACAGTGTCGATGAGCGTATACAGATTGTCGTCCTCCCTTGCGTTCCATCGTTGAGGCCTGAGGGCATTCAGTTGTGCTGGGTCTCCACGTCTAAACCGACCCGTTTCAGTTTGGGAAAAGGGGGTACCGCAGGCGCTGTAAAATGTTCTTGGCAAGGCCTTGATGGCGCCTCCGTACATGAGGCTAGAAGCATCTTTGGCAGAAACCAATCCCTTGACACCCACCAGCCATGGCTGTGCATGCACGATGCGTCCAGAGGTCCCATATGCTACCAGTAGAGGTGCGAACAGCATCAGAATGAGTGCGACGACAAGGGTAACCCATGCGATAGGATACGGTTGCTGACCGACAAGACGTTCAAAATAGCCGTCCACCGACACCAGTGAGATGCCAATGAAAAGAAGCTCCCAGAAGATATTTGGCAAGTAAGTGGCGATCAGCCGAGTCCACGAGCGTCGCGTGGCGAAAGCGACCGAGGGAAAATCCTTCCATCGAATGGCGGCGGCTCGACAACCCCCAAGGACAATGGATTCCTTCTGTGTCATTCCCACCACCTGAACTTCTGGCTCTATGTCCCATAAGTTCGCTCCCCATTCGTCTTCCTCCGCGTACCAGCAAGCATTGTCAGGGAGAAGGGAAGGGAGAAGAGAAACCATGCGCTCTACGATGCGGTCATTGTCGTTAGCCATCGAAAGCCTAACAAGTGCTTGTAACTCCGTCTCCTGAAAGTGGGGATGGATGCGATGTTCGAAGAAGCCCATGAGGGCATATACCCTCTCTGCCCTGAAGTATTGTGCAGCATTTTCTTCCGCAAGTCGCTCTAAACTGCCGCTCGTGCGTCGCCAGAGGGCAGACTTGAGCCGTGAAAGTCTTTCCAACCTCTCCAACGGATCTCTCAGTCCGTACGCATTGATAACGGCAGACTCCTCAGCGAATCCAGGATAGGCGCAATTTGCGAGCTGATGAAGGGTAATCGAGGTGACTTCTCCCCCCTTGAATTTGTAACGCAGCTCGCGGCTCAAGAGTGCTTCGGGAAAAGTCCAAAGACGCTCTCCGTATGCCAACCATGCATTTTCCTCCGTGACTCCATCAGTGGGACAGAGCATGATAAGCGTGAACGTGGCCCCACGATAGACATCCGCCATACGATACACATCCTGGTCGACCTCTGCCGGTGACGCATCCGTTGACTTGTCTATCAACGTAAGGTCAATCCAATAGGCGGACAGATGAAGTGACGCTACGACGGCCTCGACATCTGTAATGAATGTCGCCTTTAAAACGGTTGTATTTTCCTCGGATGTACCCTTGGGGACGATTTCCTCGTATCTGTAGGAGATGGCGACGTATTTCTGTTGTCTAATTATGTTTGGGTCAGAGCAGACTTGCCAGGACCTCGACGCAGGGTCATAGATGACGAGTCGACGAGGGTGTGTGGAATGCGTGATTGCATGGACGGGCTCCACTCCCAGTTGGGCTCTTCGCAGAGAATACTCGCGAGGGGAACGAGCAACCCAGAGCTGACCATAGTATCGTGACAGGTAGGCAGGATAGTATTCGGTGTACTTTGGCACATTGAATGGCCATATAAGCGTGAGTGTAAACCAAGCCCAACGCATCAGCCACTGCGGGACTTCCAATGGGTTACGTGGTAGGTGGGCGACGAGCCAAATAGCGAGTTTCCTTGCTTTTGGAGTATGTTCTCCAAGTTTGACTTCCGTCCACTCCCTATTCTGACGCCTGGGATGGACTGCTTGGATTACGAGTGGTTTGCACCTGCCGGTGGTGGGGCTGACGTATCGCTGCCCCGTTCCGTGGAAAGAGGGGCGATATTGATTATCATAGCAGCTAGCACGCGAAGAACCTTGGTGGACCCGCGACATGGGAAACCGACGAAATCTACGAAATATTCAACAAGACACCCGAATTTACCAGATGGGGACTGACCTGTACACTCGAAGTAGGAAAGTTGATGATTGCCCAATGTATTTTCCTCATACTTATAGTGGCGACGCACAGTACCAGATAGTGAATATGCATGTGGATGGCCGCACCATCGAACCTTCGCCACGTACCTGTCAACCGGCGGAATCAGTGGAATCAGCGAAGGTATGGACAACAGCAACGCTGATATGAAAAGAAGGATCACTTTTTTTGGCAGACCACAGCCCTTTGCTACCTTCTACGCAGTCAGCCCCCTTGAGCTCATCCACTTTTCTGATGAGCCATCGAAGTCACCGGATCTTGTTGAGGAAGATGAACTGATGGATATTGCGCTCAGCTCCTAGTAGTCATGCTGGGTCCGACATACAGTACAGCAGTGTTCCTGTATAAAGATGGAGGCCTTCAGTTAGAGCTACATATGTGTAACAGTAGCACAGGGTAAGGAAGGAGCAAATTTACTGCGGGTGAAGCGAAGCGGGCGCAATCATTTAAGTGTGCACGGTTTGTTCCGCCTTCATTATCTGGAACCCATGCAACTCCTCGGGGCGCCAAAATAGCGGATTCTAGGCCATGCGCACGACGATGCGAGCACATGGACGATGGCCTCCTCGAGATCTCTATCTGGTTTTGTCAGATGGCAAGATAACGTGCAAGATTGTGTAATTTCTCAGAGGATCCTCCCGGATTGCATTATCTCGGTCGTAACTTGTTTTATTCCTCATGCTGATTTGGAACGATAGCACCGTGATGATAAATTGCACTGTACGGAGCAAAGTGATGAAGAAGTCAAGAGCGTAACCTACAGCTTTGCAACCTGTTCCTCCAACCATGCCCAGAGCTCCTTGCCGAGCTCAGGATCTTGCGTATAGGGATGTGCTTTACTGATGCGTGCCCAAGGAATGAAATACTATATGAAACAGCAATTATATTTAATGTGTCTTGAAAACCGAAGGAGGACTCAGCTCACCTGTCCACCGAGCGTTGCGGCGTCCGGAGCTGTGCCTGCGTAGAGCTGAGTAAGAGCACCATGCGAAACGTCCCACAATAACAAAGGCTAACGTTGGGAGATCGAATCAGTGTAATATATTATGCAACAAAACGAAAGCGTACACCAAGTCGCTGCAAGAAGCGGTTGAAATGACGTTTAATCTCAGTGTCAACGAAGCCTGGTGAGAACGTGTAGGCATGAGACCTGCACAGGGAATGACAAGGCGAGGGAGACAAACCCGGATGGGCAGCAGATGAGACGATGCCTTGATCACGATACCTTCTGTGTAGCTCGGTAGAGAAGATGACGTTGCCCTATGAACCGTGAGGGGTGGATAGTTGTGCAGCACGTCGAGCATTAACTCACCGCCTTGCTCTGTGCGTACAACCTAAACGTATTGTCTGCCCTCCTCTTCGGACCATCCGTGAACGTGTTAAACCGGAGCTTTCCCTGCGCTTGAGCTGCTGAGGTCGTGTTTACGATGCGGACGGTTCCTTCAGGTGATGATTTGGCGGTGGATATGAGGATAGGTAGCAGCAGCTTTGTGAGGTAGAAGTGGCCGAGAACATGCGTTCCAAATTGCAAGTCATATCCATCGTCCGTAACCATACCGATCGGTGGGCCATACACGCCACTTGTGCACCAGTGAATCAAATGAAGGGAGTAAAAGAGGGAGCCATTGGTACGCACGCATTGTTGAAAAGGATGTGAAGTTGGGTTTCTTGTCTGTGGAGAGAAGATCAGCGCCCGGCTGAGATAACCGAGGGCATGTTTGCTCGTACTGCAGGAACCCTTCCACAGACTGTTTGACAGATTTTAAGTTGGCCAGGTCGAGTTTGAGAAGGTGGGCGTCTCGCCCTGTTAGCTCTTTCAGCTCCTGCAGAGCAGCCTCGCCTTTGGACTCGCTACGACACGCAATCCACACTTTGGCGTTCTTGGTGAGCAAGACCTGGGAGAGAAATGGGCATGAGCACGAGCGTGGACACCGAGAGTCTTACCCTCGCAGTCTCTTTACCAATCCCTGCATTTGCGCCTGTGATAAGTGCGACTTTGCCAGACAAGTCTGGAACGGACTCGGCCGTGAAATGAGGTGCAGGTGGGAACAGGTCGCGGAAGATTGAATGAAGTACACCCATTGCGACTGGGCACTTTGGTGTCGTCCAGGGATCGAGTATGGCTCGGAACTGCTGGGAAACGGCCACATTACGGTGACCCACGAGCGTGGGTTACATTACCATAATGTGTTGGCACGCCGCAGGCAATGTTCAGCCTGAGATGCTTCGACCCTTTCTACCTCCGAGTCTCGAGTTGTGTCTTGAAGACCCAGGGTAAGTCCGCCAGGCAGCTGCCGCGAATCGGCATCGTTCGGAGCCTCAGAGGATCCGTTGTTCGCTGTGAACGATCCCAGCGCTGAGCCAAGAGCCGCCGACGAGAATACCAAGCGCGGGTCGCTTTGAATTGGTTTGTCTGACCGTTGTTGAAGGATCCACTGAGTGACAGACTGCGTTCTCGGAGTATGAAGAGACCTGCCATGGATTTCGGTAAGTGCTCAAGTCACCATTGACAATTGTACCCCTCACTGACTGGGTCATTCACAAGACCGCCATGGCCACGCGGTTCCGTCGATTAAACAACGATCCGTCTTCCGTCCAGTGATGTCGAGAGTGCCGATACACAACTTGTACAGGTCAAAATAGCCTTCACAGCACAAGATGTTAAGGCTATGGACATGATCCTAGTAGATTGACAATCTTGTGACGGCTTGTTTCTGCATGGAGGAGTGCTCGGAGTGGTGAGTATCTCGCAGGAAACCGTCATTTTTGTCAAAAGTATTGAAACCTGACAGGCTGACCGCGTGGGTATGGGCCTGCCCGGAGTAACCTCGCCGAATAACCTCGTCACTCGGTACCCAGTGCGACTAACTAGGAGTGGAATCTCACCATCAGATTGCAGAAGGTTGTCGCCAACGCTCGTTTCTCTCGTTGTTCGCCTTCTCGTATCCTCTCCGAAGCTCCTTGATGCAACAACGAAGGACCCGTTATTGTCATCCAGTACAGCCGCGATGTACTATGCACTCGACCGGGATCCCATTGATATCCCGCTGGGAATCACGAGCGACCATCACAGGTATCATCATACACAAGGCCAGGGTGAGGTCGTCTCACCCATAATGGATGTTCCCCCCGTGTTCGTAACACCTATGGCCCACATTGTCCGGATAAAAGCCAGCAA
Source organism: Boletus reticulatus (assembly GCA_038093535.1). Classification (NCBI taxonomy): domain Eukaryota; kingdom Fungi; phylum Basidiomycota; class Agaricomycetes; order Boletales; family Boletaceae; genus Boletus; species Boletus reticulatus. Next base: position 111,052 of record JBBPSJ010000010.1, read on the forward strand.
ATGGCATCTTCGAGAAGGGTGGTGGATGACGATGTCCTGACCCTCTTCGTCGTCGACAGTGGTGTGGCACGCAGAGAGGTCTGTGGGATCTTATATGCTGTCCTTGGCCCTCAGGTGACTCGTCGGGGAGCACGGACGCGGGTTCGAAAGGATGCTTTGGTTGGGGGTTTCATGGCAGGCGAGGAGGGACCATTGGTCCTTGCAACAGTGGGATACAGACCCTCGATGTAAGTGAACCCCGTGAACGGTGTGATGCACTGATATACTGGCTGGCTCGGACTCCAGAGCCAATGGAGGGGGAGCGTTGTCTCGCCAAGTTCAATGAAGGGTGGTTGCTTTGTGGAACTGACCACCCCTCGCGATGTAAATATCGGAGAATGTTTTGTCGTATGTATTTTCCAAAATTTGAACCTGTCAAGTGATCTCCATTGCGACTGAAACATCCGAAACGACCTGACATGTGTGACATGGATATGTCAGGTTTGAGTCGCGTGTATACCATGATGTCCGATTAGACCTATTCACACATCTAGGTGCTAGTGAACGTACGAATGTATATCGCGATCGTGCTACAGGACGTACGAGTACTACAAGTATCAGGGATCGCTTTCCGAGTCATTCCGTCCGAGTCATTCGAGCCTGCCGGAGCCGGATGGCGAAGGTTGTAATCGCTGCGGCAGCTCTCTCAGACTTATATTGGTCGTGAACTTATTCTATACCCATATTCCTCGCTGATTTAGAACGATTGATGACAGAGTGTATTGGGATAATCAATTACACGTTCCAGAGGGAAGTGGTGAAGGTAACTTGAAGCCAGAGCGTCACTTACAACTCTGCCACCTGTTCCTCCAACCACGTCCAGAGCTCCCCGCCCAGCTGAGGGTCTTGTGTATCGGGCCGTGGTGTACCAACGCGTGCCCACGGAATGAGATACTGCATCAATATTCAATTCGCGTCTCGAGATCCGACGACCAGACTCAACTCACCTGCCCTCCAAGCATTGCAGCATCCGGAGCAGTGCCTGCGTAGAGCTGAGTGAGAGCACCATGCGAAACGTCCCACGCCAGCCAAGGCTAAAGTTGGAAGTCGAATCAGTGCCTCAGCGTGTAACAAAGCATTTTATGCAACAAAAGCGTACACCAAGTCGCTGCAAGTAGCGGTTGTAACGACGTTTAATCTCGGTGTCAACTAGGCCTGGTTAAAACATGTACGCGTGAGCCCTGTACGAAGAATGAGAAGCCGAGGGAACGACACACCCGGATGGACAGCAGTTGAGACGATGCCTTGATCATGATACCTTCTGTGTAGCTCAGCGGAAAAGATGATATTACCCTATGTATCAAAATGTATGAGGATGGACGTTTCTGAAGCATGTGAGCATCAACCTCACCGTCTTGCTCTGCCCATACAACCTCTTCGCACTGTCGGCCCTCCTCTTTGGGCCGTCCACGAAAGTGTCAAACTGGAGCTCACCGAACAAGTGACCTTTTGAGGAAATGTTCACGACGCGGACGGTTCCTTCAGGCGAGGATTTGGCAGTAGATATGAGGATGGGCAACAGCAGTTTTGTCAGGTAGAAGTGGCCGAGTACATGCGTTCCAAACTGCAGGTCGTATCCATCATCTGTAACCATATCAACTGGTGGTGCCCAGAGGCCGCTTGTGAACCAGTGAGCCCATGAAGAGGGGTAAGAAAGGTAACTATTAGTATACGTACGCATTGTTGAAGAGGACATGAAGTTGTGTTTCTTGTCTGTCGAATGAAGATAAATGTCCTGATTCAGGTAATCGAGAGCATGTTTGCCCGTACCGCAAGAACTCTTCCGCTGCCTGTTTGATCGATCTCAAATTTGCCAAGTCGAGCTGAAGAAGGTGAGCATCTCGACCAGTGAGCTCCTTCAATTCCTTCAGAGTAGTCTCGCCCTTGGATGCATTACGACACGCAATCCACACTTTGGCGTTCTTGGTGAGCAAGACCTGGGAGAAATGGACATGAGCACGAGCGTGGACACCGAAAGTCTTACCCTCGCAGTCTCTTTGCCAATCCCTGCATTTGCTCCGGTGATAAGAACGAGTTTGCCGGACAAGTCTGGAATGGAGTCCACCGTGAACAGAGGTGGAGGAGGGAACAAATCGCAGCAGAGTGAAAAGACCACGCCCATTGTGACTGGGCTGTAGTATTATCCACGGGTCAACTGTATATAAATCAGAACCGCTCTGAAACGGCCACATTACCCCCACAGGCGTGGCGATCAGTACTGTGGCGGGCAATGTGAAACTCGCTGTCAGTGGAACAACTGGCAACGCTCATACGATTGGTGTTCGAACGTTCAGCTCAAAGTTGACTTTTGCGCGTCATCTCATTGCTGAAGGAACACACGTACACAACGTCGAACACGAGATGACCTGTATTTGTAGACTCTGCTGTATCACGGTACTTGTAAGGAAATCATCGTTGGCAATTGTACCACTCACTGGCTGCGGACGTAAGAGTGGCCACGCGGTTCCAATACTTATGTAAAGAATGATGTCCCTCCATGGGCCATCATGGATTGTCCGGGCCGAAGCGAGGCGGATGACTCTCCGAGTCTTCGTCGCCGACAGTGATGTGGCAACTTAAGCAGAGAGGTACGCAGATTTCATCCCGGATCGCATGCCATCCTCGACCTCAGGATTGGGGGTGACCGTCGGACAGTGCGACCAGCAGATTCAAATCGATGTTTTTGGCCGAGGATCCCATGATGAACAGGGTAGTTCAGAGTCAACGAAGAGTAGTTGCTCCCCGAGAGTGCATGTCTGGCCAAGTGCAATAGGACTCGACCGTGACCGCGCTACTAGCCAGTGTGTGGTACGAAAGAGCACTTTGTAAAAGTCGGAGATGTTCTGTTGCACTGCCCGGCAGAATCCAATGGCAGAAGGGACAACCGGTCGTCGGGTACACCGTGACGCTGGCAGGTCCGAATGCGAGATTCTTGGGCGGGGTCTCGTGAGCCCGGTGACCGAAAGCCTCCCTTAGCATCTGGACATTTTCTTTATAGACCTGATGGTTTGGATTCACAGTCTTGGGGAAGAAAAGGAGTCGATCCGTTGTAGAAGTGGTTATGAACTCTGCCGCCTGAGTCCTGACTGCAGGGTGTCACACCGAACACGAGTGTAACCACGGTCTTGGGAGTCTGGTATCAATATTAGAGGCAACAGTTGGCAGAATGGATGGCAGGAAAACTATAGCTATGAGACACCCTTGAAAAGTGCAGATTGTCATGATTAAAACAGAACAAAATGCAAAAAGAGCGAAGAGGATCGTAAATGTTAATGAGCTCGGGGAAAAGGTCAGCACAAGACACGCTATACTTGACTGAGCGGTTCATACCCCCTCCGACTCGAGCCCCCCATCCTCAACCCAAGTGTTGCCAAGAGGCCCTTGCTCCTCCCTACACTTGGGTCGTGCTCATGCTCCACTTCTCTGTCCATTTCTCTCCTCTTCTTGGCCTCTTCGAATCCTTCCAGCGGAACATCGTACAAGTGCCCATATTCGACGCCAACTTCCTTCCCCATCGACCAGAAATCCTTGCAATTCCTCACAACGCCTAAATCGAACGGATTCCTGGAGCGCTGACCCGACGACGCAAGCGCAAGTCCGTGCGCGGCTCTCCCCCGCGTAAACCTGTCGAGGCCGAGCAGGTTGAGCATAAAACCACCGCACGTCCCCGGCGCGGTCGCCATGGCGAAGATACTGCCGTGCCGGTGATTATGTTTATGTACCCCGCCTTCCGCTTCGCTGTCCTCGTCGCTCCGCTCAGAACCTGACGCATTTGGATGCTGGTGTTGGTGTTGGTGTTGGTGACGGTGTCCCATCTGAACACCCGCTCCACCTCCCCCTGCCGCAAGCGCCCCACGGCCACCCATGAAACCGTAACGTCCGAGGTTGGAGACCTCGAACGTGGTGAGTTGACGGGCAACTTGCCAAAACTGCGTCACAAGGAGTACAGATGTCCAGGTCAGTTGGAGAGTAGACCATATTGCGATGACGAAGAGGAATGCATCCTTGGATGCTATGGCGCATAAGAAGGCTGAACAGTCGCTAGGAATCGTTTCGCGCGAAGAAACGGTAGTGAAAACTGCGGCTGAATGTCAACTGAGGGAGGTTGCAGGTTGCATCTGCAGCTCACATTCGTAACTGAGGTAGTCAAAGAATGAGATGCCGACGACCAGAGCTGTCACAAACAGCAAGAATTGACGGTGATTATTTGCACCAACTATGAGAACAATCAGTAATTGAGGGCTCCGGTTAACAAGAGATCGAACCGCAGTTCCAAACCCATGGGCAGTGACTAATATCGAGGTGTTAGAAAGGACCAAAAAGAGTAATGAATGCCTCACTGGTCACTCCTCGAGACACACCTGTCGCACATTCGACAATGTTTCGACCGGAGAGGTTTCCTTGCCTGAACATGGCTTGTAGCATAGGCGCCACAACACAAGACGATACTCACCATGCACTGGATGCAGAATGTTTGACCATTGAGTCGTCCCTCTGAGGCCAAGTCTTCTATTATCTACGCCATGTTTGTATCAGGTCGATACTGAAAATAACAACACATACCGCTTTCAGCTCTCCGTCGTTCGCCGGTCGAGGACATGCGCCCGGATCAAGAGTGATTGCTCTGAAAAAGTTGTATGCGCACAGACCAAACGCCACTGCAAAAGTTAAATGGATGTATGAGTGCTCAGGCAGTTCTGCCAAAGACAGTGAGAAAGACCGGATCAGGGCTCAGATGGTTACCACACGCTACCTTTGACAAGTCTAGTGACCCAGGCGTACACAACCCATAGCATCGATCCTGCGATTATACCCGCAAAGTATGGACTTTGGTTGACGGTTCCCGTATAACTGTCCTTGCTCAAAAGAACGCGTGTAACGATCTTGGTTCATTGTAAATGAGCTGAAGTCGATCCCACGAAGGTACGACTCACGTGGTGCATAGAAAAAAACTCGGCCATTGAGAATATTACTCCGACATACCACGGAAGAATACTGAGGGTGGTGAAGATAAGATACAAGAATATGGATGGTAACAAGAAGATGGCGATTTTAGTGTTTCTCTACCAAGTATATCAACAAACATATATAGTATCGTACAGGGAACACCTACTTCGTTCAGCGGGGCCGTTTTCTTCACGCCGAATTCGGACATGCCACCTTCTTCCATGGCACGCTTCCACGCGCCCAAGCTTTTGAGTTCGATAGCCATATCTCTTGGAACGCGCCCTTCTGCGTCTTTTGCGTGGATATCTGCGCCCATCTCGACCAGACGACGGAGAATGACCCTGTTTCCTCTTACCACAGCCCAATGCAGGGGAGTAAGCCCGGCATCATCTTTGAGATTAGGATCTGCGCCATGCTTTAACAACAAGTCGACGGAGAGCGCATCTCCCTGGTACGCTGCCCACATGAGCGAAGTGTGTCCTTGCAGGTCGCGAGAGTCCACGCTGACGGGTTGATGAAGCAGGTAGAGAAGCGGCATCACAGACGAGGAGTGCGTGACCAGATGCAAGGCGTTGTATCCCTGGGAGTCTGTAATGGTCGGGTCGGCATTATTAGATATGAGTAAATGTACGATGTAGAGGTATCCATTCCGTGCGGCCCATTGGAGCGGGGTGGCTTGAAGATCACCACCAACGGCATCGACTTCGGCGCCTTGTTCTACCAGATATCGACAAGCCGAGAGCTGGGCATTGATCGCGGCCCAGTGGAGTGGAGTGCTGCGCGACAAAGTCAGCATGAGCATGAGGACAAGAAATGGGGAGGCACAACTCACACGTTCTGGTCGTCTCTGTCGTTCACAGTCGCATTGCCTGACTCGATCAGTTGTCGGATGGTCTCAAGATCGCCCCTCTGTGCAGCGGAGATGATTTCCTGCTGGACATGGCAGTAGAAGTAAATATGAGGAAACGACGGATAGAAATGTGGTTCGTACCAACGGTGGAATTGGCTGGGAATGTGAGATGCTGGTCCCGGTCGCTTGTTCGTTGTCGAGCTGTGTCGTTGGGTCTGCCTTGTGACTTGGTTCGTTCATGTCGTCGCTCGTCGTCACCGTCGTCGACGTCGTGTGGATGAGCGCAGCGAGTGGCTGTAACGACCCTGGGTAACACGGGGCAGTGTTTGAAACCCTACGAAAGGGTTAGGGTTAGATGTCTCTTTGGTCCACCATGTTTCTAGCAGAGCTGCTCCTCCTCGGGGCGAGGTTCGTACCCGGCTTTCGCTTCTCGACCACTAACAAAACAATGTCGAACTAGCGTCTGCGTCTTTCTAAGCTGTCGCATATTCTTGCAGAGAAGGCTTTACAATGAGCTCGGTGTCCTCGCCTCTACCACGCAAGACGCTCTTCCTCCGACAGCGACAATGTCAAAGCCAGGCGCATCGAAATCATGGCATTCAGAGCTCTCGCAATCATCCTTTTCGATCTGCTTCACAGAGTGTTGCATGTTGTTCGCTATGCTACTCTGTCAAGGATTCAACATTCTCGACCCATCGTGAGTGCTCACAAGAGCCTGTCAGTGTCGTGATCGATACCATCGCACCCAGCATCCGATTATACACGTGGAGGGCGTCTCTCTTCCTCCTGTTATCAACTATCATTGTGCTCATCCCGGCTTCTCTTTGCATGGTCGTCGCATGCCGTTCAGGTCCGTCAGTGTCGTCACACACCCTAGCCCATGGCATCTCATCGATCCCCACAGAATCTCCCAGCCTTCTCAACATAAAATCTGTCGCGTTTTTACTCCCCGTCGCGTTCTTTATCTTTGTCCTGTCATTCATCCCACTTCCCGCGGATTTGACGTCGAACAATCCCCTCACATCGACCACTGCTCGGCTAGTCGTCCTCGGAACACTCGACCTCGGACTTCTGTCAGGGCTGGGCGCCGTGAACGGGGCATGGGGTATATTTGCACGCGACGCGTAAGTCGTCGATTATTGTGACCGGTGAAACCTCGCAGCTCCATGTTTCGATATGGTTACAGGGCTGTCCCTTCCGCTGCTTCTATTGCTTCGACAGAGAACGCTCTCGAGCGGGTTCAGTCTGACTTACGTGAGCGTACTCGCGATCTCGATGCATATGCGGCTTCAAAGGTGTGTGCTTCTCTCTTGATCGTAGGGTGTGGCTGAGTATCTGTGACAGCCTCAGTCCGACGGGTCCTGGCTATCGCGGGCAACTCTTATACGTGATCCCCGTAAGAGTTTTGAAGTACCGCACGGATGATACATATTCAAGCCTAGCTCTTCTGTAGATCAGGGTTCCTTGCAACAAGAAGTCATTGGCTTGCAAGCGCTTGAGTCACAAATGACAACCAGGGTGGCAGCACTGAAGCGCAATCGCGAAAATAACGAATTCGCTCTCTCCCTCCGCGGCAAGATTCTCAGTAGGGTATGGGGGGTATATTGCGTGTGCAGGGTATTCGGTGCAAGTGCTCGCATGACGTTACTGCTCCCGCCGTTTTCACTGATACGCCCTTCCCTGCCAGTCCCTGATGAATTTGATATTTCCACCGTTATCCACGGACGACAAAACGTCATCTTATGGAGATATTATTGCACACATTTTCGCCCACTTGGTTTCCCTGCTTCCGGCTGCAACTGGGAAAACAAGCATAGATGTCCCATCATTATCGAGGCAGATCAGTCTGGTCCTCGTGGGGGCCATCATCCTGAGCAGCGTGCATTTAGTCCTTCGAGGTGTCACAAAAGCAAGTTGGTTTGGTCCGTTCCGAATTACTTCTCGCAACATCTCCGCCTCTTTGATGTTGCTTCTATTAGCACAGCTCATGGTTTGCTTCTCACGTCCCGTTCGGAGAAAGTGCGCTGATGAAGTCGACTCTTTGTTTCAGGGAATCTATCTGCTCAGTACACTCGTCCAGTTACGGACGATGTTCCCTCCCACTCAATCCTCGAGCGTGGACGCGGGGAACGACGGTGAGGTCAACCTGTTCTCATCTCTCCCTCAGTACTCGCTCTTTGGAGGTTTGTTTGACTGGTCATTCTTGTTCGGTGCAACGGGGTGCGCCTTTGCACGTTGGGCTGGAGGGTTGTTCAGCGAAGATGTCGAAGGTTACGCATAAGCTAGTAGCTGATGGACTTTGAATTCTTTATGGACTGTAGAAGCTTGTACGTTTTGTAGGGACTTGATACTAGATTCAGGTAGTTGACATGATAGACCATGCGTAGAGCAGATGACACGGGTTTTTTTACATGCAGGATCTACAAAAATATATAGATAACCAATCCAATCAATGAACACTCCCTTGGATCCATAGTAGAGACGCTTGTGCGGGGCTATGACAAAGCCCCCCACACCGCTAGACCTGCAAAGAAACACATCAGGCTGACAAGAACACTCACGTACGCGGCAGTATGGATTCCGATACGAGGAAGAATCATGGGCGTATACAGAGATGAAAGTGACGTATGGATAAGCAACACGATCGGAAATGTGACCATGAACGGTTTATGAGAGATGATGGGGTATGGAATGATCCTGCTATCTGCCACTGGGACAGAAAGCGGCGAGCGGAGATAAGCAGACGACAGCAAAAGCGTGATGCCAACGGAAAGGAGGATGGAATCGAAACGCTGCAAACACGATACGAAGATGGGAATTTTCTGTCGACGCACGTCAATTACGGTATGTGCGTGGCACAAGGGTGGAACCGAGACGTACGATGGGGGCAACGCCGTATACCTCCTCGAGTTCTTCTCTTGCTTTGATAGTGAGTAGCTTGTCGAAATTGTGTTGGATGCGACGGTCAAGCACATTCACGTTTCTGCCCTCTCCGGTCTGGTCTTCGAGTTGTCGAAGATCATCATGAGAATCCTCCACTAGTTGCTCAGTAGATCCTCGCCATCCGGTAGGATCTCCATTCGTCTGTGATGGAGTGGCAGGAGCGGTACCGTCCTTTAGCCGCTCCAAAAACTCCCGTTCCCTACCAGAAGGCACCATAAGATCGCGATACAGCGCGATTTGTTGATAGCCTTGTGCGAGGGACACCAACACCTCTGCGATGTTAAAGGAAAGCCACCATACGGTGCAAAAGGATGGGTCCTGCCATGTTGGTTTGAGACTACCCATACTGTGACGGACACGCAGCAGTGCAAGGGACGCGAGGCGCAAGAGGTTGACGAGCAACACGTGTAAGAAGGTGGTGAGAAGCGAGGCGATGTCGGGGCGTAGCAGAAGCGAAGACAGTGTGTAAAGAGGAACGCGTAGTTGGTGGGCTAGGGCAAACATAGCCGACGATAGGAGAATCTCTGGAAGGGGCGAAGGGAAGAGTGGGGGATAGGGAGACGGAGCATTTGAATGGGGCCATAAAAGAGCTGGTAAAATTGCAAGGGCTGCAAAGGTGATCAACGCTGACGATGGCACAAATGTATACAATGCCAAGAGACGCTTGTATGATCCTAGAAGACAAATGACGGTGTCAATGAAAATCTAAGACACTAATGTAGTCAAGACTCACCTCCGTACAACCCATATTCTGCCAGCTCCCATTCGATAGCCTCCTCGATGTCTTCCGGCTCGAGCTGCTGATCAATGGGTTCTGTAGGTGTAAGAGGGTTTGCGTCCTCCTCTGCTACCCTGTTCAAAGGACTGTTCAAGTTTCGGGGCATGCTTTCTGGACTCCCCCTGAACCTGTCTTGTTCCCCTTCGTCTGGACCGTCCAAACCACTGAGGATGCTCTCGCCACGCGAATCCAGACGTCGCCAGTGGTGTTGTTCGTTGTCGTCGCGGGTGGTGAGGTCGTAGCCACCGAGGTCGGAGCTCTCCTGTGGTGGTATATAGACGTCTTCACTGCCATAATAGTTTGTGTCTTCCACGACAACCCTGGTGGGGTCGTGCAATCTCGTCCACCGCTCCGCTGCATGAGCGACGACGGTAGTGGTTTGCGCGACTCTGCGATGCATTCTTGTACAGTCGCAAGATGACAGGGAACACTGGCTACGGGTACAAAGCTATAATATATACGCACTCGACTTCAGAGGCTGTATCTGCACGCGTTCGAAGATCCAACGCGCGACTCCGGCGCTCCCCTCTACAGCCAATGAATGTCTTGCCGTACACACGCAAGGCAGAAGTTATGCGACACGCCTTGCGTTGCGCACGGTAATGACACGTACATCGCATCGCTGCCACAAGGTATCTGTAATATGGCGATGAGTGGCTGCACGACGGTGATCGAAGATAATGATAATCAGATTTCGATGCATTTCCACAAGGACTCTCGAACCATCCTGTCGACGGCAAGAGTACGATCGGTCCGCCCATCGAATAAAACTCATCGGAAAGGAATGATAACGATTAATAGATGACACACCTCTTACGAATGCACAGGCCCGCTGTCGGTAGGTCTTGCCTGGAAGCCAACAGTTAGCATCATCCAGGCTGACACTGAAGGACTGCACAAAAGGTCAGACAAGGCTGAAATCAAAGGTGTTGTCCACACAATGTATTCGGAATGTGGTAAAACGTATGGTATACGGAAGATCATCACTACAGACAAGACAGAAGCGAAAAACTCACCCAAAAGCTCGACACAGTGAAAAAAAAAACCGAGAGAATATATATGTACTGACGATTCAAACTCAGTCAACCTCCGCAAATATGCCGAGAAGCCGAGCCCGGCTAGGGTTAGATCCTTCTCGTATCCACTGAACACGACCATCATGGAGTCTCTTTTGCGATGGTCCATCGAAAACTCCACAGGGGACCGCGCAGCTGCCCCCGATAGAAAGGATCTCGACCCCGCCATCATCGATTACATCCTCGGAAAACCAGATGCGCAGCTGATGAAAGAGGCCCTCGATGTTGCCTTCGATGTATCCAAAAACGAAGACCAACGAATAGCTGCTATGGACGACTTGGAAATGGTATGTGGTGATATAAAAGACCTTCCGAAACTATTCAGCTGCCCGACAGCTCGTGGAGAATATCGACAATGCAAATGGTGCGTGAGTTTCCGTCCAATTGCACGCGGTATTTATTGCCTCGTAGATCTTCAAAAGCTGAAGATGTGGGAACCTCTACATGGTCTCATCGGTCTTCCCTCCACCACAGACGGTCTCAGGTTACAAACGTTATGGGTGCTGGGAACGGCAGTGCAGAACAACCCAGCTGCCCAATTATCAGTAAGTCCCCCCTGCACCAATTTACCACCGGAACTGACACCTACGGGACAGTATTTGTCCTTGAATCCTATTCCTGCCCTTCTTGCATGCTTATCACCCTCGTCCAACTCGGCAGGCACTAGATCCAAAGCTATGTATGCGCTCTCTGGTCTGTTAAAGCACAGCGCTCCTGCAGTTAAAAACTTCACTGAGCTCCAAGGTTGGAATGCCCTGCGCAACTCCCTCGAGGGTCAGTTTGCGTCAGTTTGCGTCAGTTTGCGTCAAACTGCCTTGCTAAACTGTTTCATCGCATCCTGTGATAGATTCAGATATTGCATTACGGCGCAAAACAGCTTTTCTCATCAATACTTTACTTATTCCGACATCTAGGGATGCCGCGACTACCCTACACACCCCAGTTCATCCCAATTCTCACGTATCCATGCTCTCAGATCCTGGATCTGTGTCGACCTCGCCTATAGCTATGGAAGCACTACAAAGGAGTGAATCAGACAGCTTTTCGCTGTTGGACGCACTCATCTTGGCGCTAGTGGAACCCGTTCCTTTCGGTGCAGATGGTGAGAATGAAAGAGATGTCGAGTTTCAAGAGAATGTTGTGAGGTAAGTGTTTACCTTCGCTAATTGTTACTCGATAGTGTAACTACTTAATTTATCTAGACTGCTTCACACGTATGCAGTATTGTGCGGCGGTAGATTCTCTGATATGCAGAAGCAAAGGCTACGCACCATCTTTGACGAGGTCTCACCCGCAAGCGACTTGTTCAATCTTGGCAGAGAAGAGTTTGACGCCATGGAGACTGCCGTTTCATTGACATGAGTGACGAGGAGAGATAAAATTTGACAGAGTTTCATCAAATTCGCAGTTACCCCGGCTGACAATCTAGCCGATTCTAGTTACGTGATGTGAATCATCATATCTGCGCTGTGATTGGTCCGTCGGCGAAATTGAGCGCGAAGATATAGAGGCGCTGAGTTATCAGAACCTTGTTGGTTTCGGTTGTAAAATCAAAAAGGGTCAACAAAGTCATGTCGAGCATCGTCTTCACCATTCACACCCGGGTCAGTCCCAAGACTATTGGTAGTGCTACTGGACACTGACAAGGGATCTTTGTTTCGGATTTCCGTACGTGATGGATCTTTAGTGCAAGACGACGGGAACGCAACCGTCTAGGTAAAACAAACCGCACGGTGTCTATGCCACAGTGAAAAAGTGTTCGTTTCTTTCTCTTGGTGCCACCTCCACTCTTTTGTAACTTACTTTCATGTATCTACGCTAGGCTGCCTTGTCACGCGCTCACTTTGAAGTTATGGACGCCCTCAGTCTACACCACGCCATTTTTGCCCACGAGAAAGACTCTGACCTTCCCTTGCGATCTGCAACTTTTCTTCATCCCGCACCCGAGAGAGATGGGAGTCCGACCTACCAATTATTTGCATCTGCGGCTTACCAGGATCTAATACAACGACAACCAACTCACCCTGATGGACCGACGTCGGGTTGGGATCTCGGCCTCAACCTTTTAGGTGATCCAATCACTGTTGCGGAATGCAAAAGTTTAGAAGATCATCAAATCAAAATGAAACTTCGTCGCTTGCACGCTATCAACATCACATTTGAACTTCTCTTCGGTATGCTGTTGCCTTTTTCTTCTTTTAGGGTGCTATCCTTCACATCTCCTACGATCAAGGTATCTGGGGAATGTATACTACGGTTCGTTATTTCCTCGCATCTGCAGATGGTTTGGGCGATACCGAACGTATTTGTGCCCTTGTCCTCGCCATCATGTCTGCACTTGCAGTGGCTCTTGTTGCCACCGCCATTTTGATACCACTATTTCCCCGGCCAAGTCGTCCTCACGTTTTGTGGTACACGAGGTCGCTCCTTCGAGCAGGTTATCTGCTACTTCTGTTGGCGGGTGCCGTGGTGAACATCGTTCTCGTCTCGGTGTGGCATCCGAATCTCCCCTGCAACTGGGACATCGATATTGCGTGGTATACATCAACTACAGATACCATAACTTCTCCATGTCGCGCAGCACCATTCGCCGCGTGGATGTCTGCTGCAGTACTGCGACTTGTCGTGATGGCGTCGCTCGCTGTGAGTCCGTCGCTGACAAGTACATGGAGAATTCTCATATGTTTTGCATGTCAGCTCTCTTTCATCTATACCCTACGTTTATATCACCGGACACGACACCCTAACTTTGATGGGAATAGTCCCAAGTATTCTCCATACCTCCAATCTGATCCCGAAGACATCTCGCCGGTTTTCCGTTCATCTCCACTTCATCTTTCAAAATCAACGTTTAGGCTCATGCGATCTGAAGATTCTAGCCACACCCTCAATCAGTCCAACACCACGTTACCCAAGTCCAACTCTATCAGCACTCTTGCACCCTCGACTTCCTGTACTGGTCATTCGCGCTCCCACTCCACCCCTCCCCTCAAGGACATTTCACCTCCGAGGATCTCATCACCCACATCTCGCAGAACGTCAGCGCATGTGACCAGCCACGGAGCATCATCAACACCATTCGGTTCTGAAACCCCGTCTCAGTCTCAACCTATTAATGCCATCCCACCACCCTTGTCGGCTTCTCACATGCTCCGGCGAACGAGTCGTATCTCAATCACTCAGGTGACTTCGGGTACAATGTTGTCTGATAACTCTTCACATTCTGAGAGGGCCAACGGATCCATACTCGCACGTGATCCATCTCAGATCCGATCTTCCAAGCCTGGTCATCGTGGCACCAGTGCTCAGCCCGATGTTAGGAAAACAACCGCGGAATGGGAGAACACGCATATTCGCCATGCTTCGCAGACGAGCGTTGGTCCGCAGTCATTCTCATCCACCGAAGGCGAATCCATTACAGATGTGGGCAGGGACGACGACATGCTTGCGTATTCTTATGGTTATGGCGCCTCTGAACCCACATACCCTTATCTGGACACGTACAATCCTCAGAGACCGGGGACGTATGCCGAGGCATCGTCATGTGCAGACGTGGAGGCGCGTGGGTTCCCACAGGGATACCGATGGGCCATTCCAGGCGGACCGGTGCTTCCTGACGCATCCTCCGAACCGCGGTCTTCATTCTCCGGGGACGAGGAGGAGGAAAGCAGCGGCGAGGAAGAGGAATATGTTGCTATGATGGGTGGCTTCGTGCGCCGCATGGCGACCATCGAGTCCCTCGGATCGAAGGAAGCTGTGGGCACGCTCTCGACGACGGGTTCTGTGGCACCCTATTCTATGCGTTCCAAGACGCCCTTGTCCCAGTTCTCCTCGGTGCGGTTCGCGGAACAAGGGTCGACCGGTACTTCTTCGTTGGGTATGCCCTTGAACACGGACGGTTCGCTCAGTACGGCGTACTTCTCGTTCTCGAGTGGCGGTACTGGCATGCGTGTGAACGAGCGTGGCGAGCTCTTCTGGCCCAACGCAAGTAGAAGTGCCGCCGGCTCGCCACATGACCGTCAGTACGACACCGCGAGTGGCAGCAGCCTCCCAGGGATAGATAATGAGACCTGGTGACAGCATCGCCCCTGTTCACATCCCATTCCCGACGTCACACTCCCGATGTCAACGCGCGGTGCCGCAGGAGAGGGCAAAGATATCGAGGGAAAAACTCTGAATCAGGATCCTTTTCTCTCCTCCGCCCCCTCTTTTTTTCTCAAGCATCTTTTCATTCATACGATCAGGACCAGATATGATCGAACGCTGATTATCTTTATGAATTTTTCATTACACGAACGCGCTATTTATGCCATTCACGTTATTGTGCTCGTTTTTCACTCTTCTCGACAGATACTTTCAATTCATTGTGCTCATACGTGCTGACATGTCGCCTGAGACGTGAGAGCGGGAGTGCGTCATTGGTGTGCTTATCTCACATTCAAAAAGGACGTCGACGCCCTTATCGCTCCCGGCATAGAACCTGAGACGTACGTGAACTGCCATAAGCAAGCCCACCTAGGTTATTTGGTAGCGCCCCTCTGCTGACAACCCCTGTCGAGCAACGACGACCCTGGCCATATCGTCCTGGTTGGGACTAGCTTCAAGAAGTGGCGCTGAGAGAGGTCCTATCACGAAATGCCAGTGACACACGTATGCGTCGTCAGCTCAGACCTCACCTCTTTCGATTCGGTTCAAGAGGCGTGGATGACATGTTCCGGTCAGCAAGGATCCCGCGGGCGTGTAGACCGGCATTTGAAAAAGTTTGAGCTCGGATCATGATCTGACCATCAAGGACTTTCGACCGGTTCTGGGCGTGAGCTTGAACGCTTGACGCGCGCGCATGTGTGCGTGTGCGTGTGTGCGTGTGTGTATCTGTGCGACCGAAACAACCACACCGCCTGGACGCGTCCTGACAGAGTACCCGAGTTAAATGAACGCGGGGCTCGGTCGAAACGCCAAGTGGAAAGTTCTCCGAACACGTCTAGCCGTGCCGCAGTCATCACGCCGCAACCGTCCGCAGTGTCTCGGAGATGCGGATCCGATGGCGTAGGACACGGACCGACTGCACGAGACGATATGTACGGCAGGACGCCAGACGTTGAACCATGAGACGTCCGACGTCCAACGCACGCGCAGCTCTGCGAGACGCCGCTTGCATTCAGATCAGATCATCGACTTGTAGCTCGTTCTCGATTGTGAACCGTCATACGTCAACACGCCGAGTCACATGTGACGCCGCACCGTTGGATGTACACAACGTGTGCGATCCGTTCGGGAGACGTGTCCAGCGAGATCCGAGACGTCGTCCCCGGACAAGGTTCGGTTAACAACAGAAAATGACATGGGTGGTATTTGATATGCATCGATGTGGCATCGACCTGGTGCGATCATGATATCATGGGCCGTGGGCGTTACACGTACGTCCCATACTGGCGGTGCTACGTAGTACACGCGACATCGCTACACGCTCGCACATAATGAGCATTTACCCCTGGCTCGCGAAAAGAAGAGAGAAACAGGTGCACACCCATTTAATAGATAGACCTGCCACGCCGTAACGCCCACTCCTGATTAGTGGACATTGGACACTGCTCTTGGAAAGAATGATGTCGACGGTGGCCGTGTGAGTGCAGTTATGATGCTATAAGTTCCTTGGTCATTTCATTCAGTACGCGGTCGAGCAATAGTCACCGAAAAACAAATATACCCATCGAGGGGAAACAGGTACGACTCAGCGCTGAGACATCAGAGACGCCCGACAAAGACGGCCACCGGTGTAGTGATAAAGCAAGCTAATATTGGAACATGACGTGCGCCAAGTACATGCTATTATGCATAGTGCATGCTCACCGGATGGTCCGTACAAGCGACGAGGACGAGCTGACGGCCAGACCACCGGGTGGGACGGAAAGTGTGCGACGCATGGAGAAGCATGCTGCATGTCCGCAGTGCGGCCGCCTAGTTCATGCTCAGAAAGCGTATGACGTGGCGAGCGTTCCACGATATGGGGAACCTTCTATTGAGAAAAAGTGCGTACGGCTATCAAAAAGCACAGGTCTTCTTTTTCACATTGGACAGTGAGACGAAAAAAATGTGGCACGCCGGGGGATCAATGCCATCAAGGACGTGCCGATAAAGTTTCATAAGCGCCTTCAAATCATATCATCTAATGACATAGCAGAATGCCGCAAGTGCGCAGGGGGATCCGATTCAAGTCAAAGCATGCTGTAATGGAACCACCGAGGGAAAACACGTAGGGGGCGCAACGGCAACAGCGACAACGGTCGATCCTCGATGCGATCCGTTCGTATCTTCGCAGATCGATATGATAAATGTCCAGCTACGCCTCGGCAACCGAAGAACGTACCTACGCTGTCCGGGGAGTTCGTCTGATTACTCAATTAGCGTCAGTTTCATCTTCTTCTTTGGTTTATCTGCTTCTCCTGCCGTGCGTGACCTTTTTACCTTTGGTATGGGAGAATTGGTAGCCCCGGTTGACGGCTGGGGTGCCGTCTTCGTAGGATTAGAAGTCTTGGCCGGGTCTGCCGGCCCGTCGACACCAGAAGGTCGCAGGAATGCGGTTCCTTGCATCGAGGATGAATGTCTCAAGTCAGTTCCGACGCCCGTCATGTCAAAAATGAGATTTTTCGCGGTCTTGGAAGGAACTTTATTGGACTGTTTCGACTGCCTCGCTGTGAGAGAAGCCATGCCAGTGGACGATATCGAGTGTGGACGACTCTTTTTAGTCTGTTCGGTTGCCTCTTGATCTACGTTCTTTGGGGGAGCGGAGTCTGTTGTTGAACTCGAGGCCTGGCAATGAGGCCACGATGGTTAGTTCGTTGATCCTGTGAGGCAAGGACGAACCGCGGACCTCCTTGGTAATTTCTTCGCCGCGTTTGTCAAAGACTCGCCGACCTCGTGGACGCAATGTGTTTGAAGGAGATAAAGATGACGGACCATCCGCAGCAGGCGTATCATGAAGGGAAGGGAAGAGAAATGGAAGGTAAGACGTCTCGTAAGAAACACTAATACCAAAGTCCAAAACACGGAGGTCGTAAATGTGCATTGTCAGAGCTCACACAGCGCAGATAGAAACTCACGCCTTCTCGCCGCGATAAGCACTCTTGCCCCATGCCTCTCTGATTTCGGACGATACCTCCCACTCTGCGTCATCCTTTACATGTGCTTGCTCGGGTTCGGCCTGGGGAAGTTGTTGTGCTCGCCGGGCATTCTGCATGAATCGCAGATTTAGCGTCGTGGAGCTCAGCGTCTTTTCGACCATATTGTATCCTGTGATCGGCACCACAAGGTCTGGTTGAGTTGCTGGTAAAAGAGGACTAACATGAAATCGATACCACGAGTGCACAGCGGATTATGTCATCGATTCCCATACGTGGCCAGCCATCATTCCTGTGGCGCTAGGATGTGCGTACTCTGACATGTCTCCGCGGGCTGTGAGGAACTGTGTTGCTTTTTTTGACCTTGGAGCGAGAGCGGCTGCCAAGCAAGTGACTGCGAGAGAAGCGGGGTCCAGCGATGACTTGGACTAGTGCTAGAGCATGATTCGAGACGCTTGAAAGATGAGATTGATGGTACTGATGATGGGATCTGGTTGGTGGGTCGGTTCTAGACACCCTTGTCTGCGCCGGAGGCATTGGACGGACTGAGATGTCGGCGACAAGGCCAATGGCATTCCGTTGCAGATAGGCTCCATATGATGGAAATGCATTGGAGGGACGTTCATTTCGCGATGACGCCAGATCTACAGCACAGGCTTGAGAACGCCATGATAATCGCGAAGCGTTTCCGACAATTTATATTGGAGCAAGGCAGTCTGAAAAGATGAGGTGTATTGACAGAAGCAATCAGAGCGGCCTTGAGGATGGAGGAACGGAATTCCCGCCAAGTATTTCCCAGCAAACGCTGATACGGACGAGTTCACACGAGAGATGACGGTGTCGTACAGGATGTGTCGATAAGATGAAAAGCGTGGTGATAAAATGAATAATACGACACAAGGTAGGTGACATGGTCGTAAAGGGGGCTGGCGTCGACTCATGATGACAGGAGCTGTCCCAGGGTCAAAGGAGGAGAGATCTGCCAGATGCGGCGGTAAAGAAGAGTAATGACACATGAGAGATCTCCCACTGACACGTCGATGGAAATGGGAGGGTTGGGGCCGACTTGGCTGCGCAGAGAATAAGTCCGATGGGACTGGCATGAGAGAGGTTGTCATAGCCAACCGATCAGAACAGACATAATAATAATAATAATAGTCAGGAATGATCACAGTACCAGGCGAGTTCTCAGACGCGCACGCTGAAGAAAAAGCAAGGGCCGATTGGGGCATAAAGTTACCGGCGACAGCGAAAGGAACGCGGGGAGAACCTGCGAAGCTGATGCGGGCGATGACCGGCATCAGAGGGTGTGTACACGCCAGGATGATGAATCGCGCGCGTTCTATTCTATTCTATTCCATTACAGCTATCGGTAAATCAAGATGGAAATGAGGGCGAGATCTCGCCTGATCTGGTACGGAGAATACTGAGTCAATGGGAGAACTGCGCGCGCTGGCAATGCTGGCGTGACCGCTCGCTTGTTGGTGGACCTCGTGGCAGCGCAGTTCTCCTGGTTTCGTTATTAAACTGACCCAAGCGCGGTCCGGAGACTTGTCCATGTCTCTCCGCCGTTTCGCTGGGGAATATGGACATCCTCCTCCTGCCTCTGCGGGATACCTCCAATTCTAAATCAGGTTCGCCGCCCTGGCCCATCGTCGATCCGTCTCCGTCATACGTCTTCGGCTCAATTCACTATATAATCCACACACTCTTCCCAGCCTGCCCCTCCACCAAAAATGTCTTCTTTCCATCTCCGCCCCGTCTCTGACAACTCTCCCTCCCCCTCTTCCTCCTCGACCTCCACCACCGCCGCAGACCGCAGCCCTCCTCCAAAGTCTCATCCTCCCCCACGCATCCCCTCCAGGCGGCCCCTCTCCCCAAGCTCTCTAAGAGGTGACCTGCCATCCTTCTTTCTCCCCCACACCGCTCATCCCTCCCAGACGTCAACCTCACACAGGATGCCAACCCTGCACAGCGCAAGTACCCTGCACCACCCACGGGCCATGAGCTCATGGCCCTCTTCCCCCCCGCACCCCCCGCCAGCTTCCCCGAGATGAGACCCGGCCCAACCAGCGGCTTCTTCCAACGCCAGGAGCGTGCCTTTTTCGCCCAGGCGGGCAAGGAAATCGTCCGTGTCCGCGTCGAAGTCGACGTCCCATCCCCATCGGCCGACGACGCACCACATCACAACGCAAAAAGCAGAGATGGTGGCCCACCCCGCACCTGGCCACAGCTCCATCCACATCCGCCACATCAGTCCCCCGTCCATCCCACAGCATCCCCCGAGGCGTCTTATCCTCATCCCAAGCCACCCCGGCCATCTCGTCCAATTCCAGCACCCACACAATCACCAGTCGTCTTCCCTGGTTCTCCCCATGGACAGCCACCTCACCTCCCCCTCAATCTCCACATGCAAACACCACATCAGGCTGGTATGACTTTACGTACGCCACCTCACGATCCACATCCCGGGGCAAAAGGGGAGTTTCAGGCCCCGGAAGACTACCGAGATGACACGGATGAGGCCTGGCGCCGACCTACACCATATGCCGACCGTCGGCGCGCCGGCAAGCACACCCGACGCGTCATTGTCCGTTGATTCTGTGAGTCCGCTCGACAAGCAACGCCATGCCGGACATTGATCCGAGTTCACAGTGCTCGTAAGATTCGCCTTGCTATCGTCGCTCGCATTGATACCTGTTATATACTAAGTCCGACATCGTCATTATATCTGTGCTATCAGAACCACACTTTTGTATTCTTTTGTGTCTTGAAGTATTCTGGCGTAACTTAAACCCCACCAACGTACACTGACCACGTGTAGTAATTTCCTCACGACCGAGGTGAAGATAACGCGCTCAGCGTTCCACATGCTACTCCGTCTGGCATCGCGGAAAAGCAGGCACCCCATACGCTGAATAAAAAAAAATAAAAGAAATCCTTGAGATGTAATCGCGATCCCAGTCCGGCAAATTCCGATTCCTCATACTTCTCTCTCTGCTTTTTATTTTCCGTTCACCACCGTTGTCCCCGGTGGCCGATTGCGTTGTTTCTCTCACACAAAACATGACAGCGCGGTTCGGGTACCTCTAGTTTGGAGAGCATGTGCCTGATCGAACCAGTGACGCGCTCACCTGTTCGTGAGGACGCGCCGCACGTTTTTGACGTGCACGGCAAACGTGCGCTTGCCAACCTATCATACACGAAATCCCAAACCACCTATCGTAGCCGGAGGGGAGGGAGGGGACCAAGAGCGGCAACACACATATTAAAGTTTCAGGTATGTATTATATTCTCATCCGAACCCAGCAATTCGAGCCTGAACCCTCGGATTGTCACACTGGTATTCCACCGTCCCATTCACGACCCGACGCACCCATATGTGCGGACAGGGGGTGTCTTCTTCCCCCCAAAAAAAAATTGGATAGCCTCCGCCGCATCGCATACGGACATGGATCGCAGATACCGATCAGACCTGTGTTTTTCCATTCGAATCCATCGAATGACGGAATGCGATGACGAAAGAGGTGCCCAGGAACATCCTGGACTAGTTCCAGCGAAGGGCCCAAGCTCTGTCATACGCACTTCGGACCGACTGGACGAGTGGGTCCGAATACTAAAATTGATTTCTCGTGGCGCACTCGTCCTGTGACATGTTCCCACCATGTCCTGTCCTTGTTGAGCGAGGACACACGTCAAACGGGGTAGGACAATGAAAATCAACAGGCATGGTGCCGCGCGCTGTCAGATGGTTCTCACAGTCGGTTCTGCCTGGCATATGCGTCAATGGTGTCCCGTTCAACACGGATGCGGTGGTGGGGGGAATTGGGGTTTACCTGAGCGAGCTTCATTGTGTTAAATATAAACGAAAATGTCCCACAAAGGACGGATCCGAATGTGATGGGCTTGATAGGATCGCAGTCTGGACTCGCGGAGGGAGACAGGTTCCGTAGGTCCATATCAACCAGATCCGAGTGGCGATCGCACGAAGCACGCAGGATAAGAAGGGGAAATGACGTGGAACTGTCAGCAACATGGGGTAGAGCAAGTAGGAACCCGTCAGTGGGCTGCTTTAGGAGTAAGAAAAAGTGATCAGCTTATCTCGGGCCCAAACTGGGATCGCGCCAGTCCATGGCGCAAGAACCCGGTCACGAATAGATATCTGGTTGCACCGACATGCCGTTTAATACTAGATGGCATCATTATGAGTCCGAAAGGGGTTGCGAGAGAATGGAAGCCACACTTGTGAGCGTGCCGGTAAAATTGCTAGGCGATCAATACAAGGCATTTTTTCATTTACATCGTTGAAAGCAAGGACATGTGTTTGGGCACATGTCCATAGATTAGGGCGAAGCCACCATCCCCAAATGGCAAAAGCAACGACGGGGAACTCACAGCCAAGGAATGTGAACCTGGCAAGGGTCGAATCGTGGAGCCGGGACGTACTCTGCCATTCCGGTGATGGCACCGCGGTCACTACAGAACGCGTCAGGACAAAACGAGCACAACACGTCGAGGACGGGTGGATTCAATGATGGGACCGGTGACCAATGAATATGTATCGGCTGCGAGCTGAGAACCCATCTGACGCAGCCGTGCGCTGGGAAATGAAAATGGAAGGCCGTCATGATCGCGCTGGATGACTCACGAGCAGGCGACCCTTGCCAACGGAACTTGTGGTGGCAGATGAATTCAGCCCCTTTCTTGCACGGGGACGAGTGGCCCCGTGACACATCACGTGACCTGGGGTTTCAACGCCAGCGGCTCGCTTATCTTACCCCGATAGCGACTCGTACTAATACTAGTGCGACGTGGACTCGGGACAGCACAAATGGTCAGTGAACGTCTTGCAAGAACAGCTCGTATTGACACGTTCTAGTCGAGATCTACAAAGGATGCCAATGCTGACTTTTGCAGCATCACCGGCACATCGTGAGTATCGTACGAATCATCCATTCGGAGTATCCCGCGATCATGCTGCTCTTCCGATAGACAAAAGGAAGCCAAGCGCTACCTCGACAAGTACAAGCGACTCGACGCCGCCATCGATGCGTACTACCAGGACAGCGGGAGTCGGCGCTCGGGCTCGAGCGCGTCGACGAGCAAACTCACCACCCTGTTCGAGAAATACAAAGGTATGATCACCATCTGGTCCACCAACCTGGATGAAACACGCTGTACAGATCCGGATGGAGACATTATCTCCACTCAGGGCACGGTCCAGTTCTTCACCGAGCTGGGATTCAAACAGGACGAGGAGGCCATGGATGGACCAGACGACACGCCCAAACTCTTATCGCTCGCATATGAACTGCAATCACCTCGATTGGGCGAGTGGACCAGGAAAGGCTGGACGGACGGATGGAAGAGCATTGGGTCAGCTTCCGTGCATCCCGGTGTTTTCGGACCATTGACACGAACGGCGCACAGGTGTGACACGATAGACGGGATGAAGACTGCACTCACACGTTTAGAAGCCAAGCTTGGCACCGATCCGTCCTACTTCCGCACGGTATACAATTACACGTTTAATTTCGCCCGGTCAGAGGGTCAGCGAAGTCTGGGTGAGTGCATTCTCTGCTCCATGTGGTGACCGCCGATCTCGTTGCACCCCCAGTCAAGGACACTGCACTCGAGTACTGGAAATCACTGTTGCACTTTGGCGTGGGCAGGGATGCGTTGAGATACATGCCTGCCGATGATGAGGAAGACGTCGACATGGACCAAGGCCAAGGATGGACGAGGGAACATACGGAGATGTGGTTGGAGTATATGAGAGCAAGAGACGACGTTGCTGTGAGCAAAGATACCTGGCAGATGGTCCGTACGACCGCCCACTTTTGCACCGCTTGCTAACCACCATGCAGCTTCCAGACTTTATTCGTTCATTTGACGGGGACTTTAATAAACATGATGACCAAGGTAATTACACCATGCGATGTTCCGTTGGCGGCATGCAGTTGACTACGTCATGACAGCCGCTTGGCCCACTATCATAGACCAGTTTGTCGAATGGGCAAAGCAGAGGGTCCCCGCTGCGTAGCCTCGCCACGTGCAACTATACCTCGTCCGCCTCTCCAAGGTAGTCCTTTTGTACTGCAGGCAGATTTAATGAATAGAGTGTGAGATGCGAGAATCTGGCTAGCGAGCGACCTGTGGGATGGATTCGCAAGAGCACTGCTTGTCATAGCGCCCCGAGATCGTCGTGCACGAGCGAAGGGAGAAATGAAGATTCTTTCACGGCAGAACACCTGATCGAAGCACGGGCTGCTCCAACGATTGCGGCCAAAATCCTTGATGCGTCTCTTTGGTCGAGTTGAGTCGCGTGCAACTCGAATGCAGACCCGGACGTACTCTGTGTTGACGCGAACGACCGACTCTGAACCGCGCTCGTCGACGAACACGACGTCGACGTAGGTGCCCGCAAAGGTGAGCCCGAACATGTCCGCGAGTGCGTCCTGGATGGATTTTCGTATGAGGAGGGGGTCGGCGCAACGAGGCTGCATGCTGAGGCGTATGTAATGATGCGTGGGTTGCAGATGGCTTAATGTCATCGTATGGCCCGTGCTCGTCAAAGCTCCTCCTAACAAAGATCTGGTCCAGGTTAACGTCTCTGCTCAGGTCTGAGGCTCGAGCGAGCCTAGTTAACATTATGTAATCCCACACAAGGAGGACCACACGACTCATCGTTCTCCTCATACTCTGACCTGGGCCAGTCCTGACCACCGGGACATGTCTCAGGACCAACACAAGTGCTGCGGTGTCGTGGACGAGGTTCGCGCTCGTCGTACCCGCACTAACAAGCCGCAGCCATGGATAGCCCGCAAGTTCGCCGTCGGCCTCACAGCTCTCATCGTCGGCTATTCATCATATGTCTACGCTGCAAGGTTCTGCAAGGACATGATTGTAAAGAGTAGCAGTGCCCTAGGCAATCAGGCGACCGGAGGTACGTGTGTCGCCTTCCCGAGTTGCCTTGACGTGAGACACCCCTGCCATGTCTAGTTGCCTTCTTGGTCGTATTCGCATTCCTGTTATTCTTGATGTCGTGGTGTTATGTCGTGGTACGGTCTTCTCGCTCCGGCCTTCCAATGCAGCCTAATTTGTGGCATGTCTGCAGGTGGTCATCACATCTCCGGGTTACGCACGCCAGGTGGGCGCTACCGATACGATTCCGCTTGCTTTATTCCTTCCACTCATTCCCGTACCCTTTCCGGCCCTCAGTATACCCAGACGACTTCCAGACCAGGCTATGACCATATTGACGGATTATCAACCCTCAATTCTACTGACGTCCGCGGAACATCCTATGAACTCATGTCTCCCACTCCCAACACCTTTCATCCTCCCACGCACGAGCCCACCAGAAAGCATCATCCACAATCGTCACTTGGTTCCGGCAAGAGCAAGACACTCACATCCCAGTCTTCCGCCGCGCCTTCCTCCGTTGCCAAGCTGGAACAAAGTTCTCACTCACAATCATCGACGCGGGGTCCGGAAGAGACACGTGCTACAGATGGCTTTGGGGCCCCCGAGTCCCTGCATATCCCATATAGCGCGACACTCCCCACCCACGCGAATTCATATCACTCGGGTCCTCCCATACCTCCGCCGGTGTTCACGCGACGTCCAACGACAACCCCCGTCCTTCTTCCGGAATACAGATATTGTAATAGATGTCAAATCGTCAAGCCGTCCAGGGCGCATCATTGTAGATCATGTGGTACGGTAAGTTGCTTTTATTTCCGTCCGCGTGTTCGTGTCTCTCAGCTGGCATCAAGTGTGTCCTAAAGTATGACCATCACTGTCCTTGTGGGTGTATATTTACTGAGAAGGTTGCACGCTGGTATATATATCCTCTTTTTCAGGGATCGGGCAATGTGTCGGTGCATTCAACCAAAAAGTGTGTCTTTCTGCTGCTTGTGTCTCGTTTTCGTTTTCAAGTTTTATCCTCCAAGTTTTTCGTCAATTTCCTTCAATGGGCGACGCTGTTCTGTTTTTGGACGTTTGCAACGCTTTTAGGCCTAAACGTTAAGCCACGTACCTCTCCGGGCCCCGAACTTGACCCCCAGCAAATAGTCGTGATAGCACTGTTCGTTGCCGACGTCAAAAAAGTAGCTTCTGTGACTGATAAGATTCTTCCCAGCGCTGGCCTTTTTGGGTTATTCTGTAGCCTTATACTCGCATCGCAGTTTCATCTTATCCTGCTGAACCAGACGACTGTAGAGTCACTCAGTTATAGATCGATGCGAGACCGTGAGCAGGCGCTATTGTCGCAAATGCACAAATGGTATCACCTCCGGTACGTCTTTTTCACATCTCCTGAGTTCTCGGACGTCATCCTACGCGACCGGTTGCACGTTGCCGGGTGATATGATTTCCCCACTGATCTGACTGTATTTATCACAGCGCCAAACGGCGAACTCGGAAGCAGTGGGATGAAGAGTGGGGGAGAATTGGAATCGAAGGTAATTTGTGGTGGCTGGGAAGTCCCAAGGCGAACTGGGAGGCAGTGATGGGGAAGAACGTATGGTGGTGGATTCGTGCGTCTTTCCCTCGTGTGACCATGGAGCGCCCGATGTCTGATACGTTCCTCCCGGTTTGTTCTAGTGCCTGTTGGACGCCCTCTCGACGATGGCTTGAACTATCCTACTAATCCACGGTTTGACGGTGCTGGGAGATGGAGGAGACGCAAGGAGTGGCCGTCTGATCTACGGTGACATTATTATCATTGATTACTGTCTGTAATGTATTTGCGTGCTAACTCGTGCTTGTGGTGCTGGCCCCCACTCGGCTCGCCGTTGTTAATAAAGCCGGTGTGACCGGATACGGGCGGAACTTGGCTGAGGGCTCTCTTTACCACGGGACGGCTCTTCTTTGCACTGAACCACAACTACGCCTGTCGCAGTTGTACCGTCTGACCAACGAATCACTCAAGTTTCAATTATATCCAGCATGTCGACGTTCCGAAACGACAAACCAGCCGTGGCCAATGGCCATTCGAACGCTCCTCACGGCCGCAAGCAGAGCCGAACGGGCAGCGCTTCACACGACAAGATATCCTCCGCAGGTCTCATGCAGATGGAATATGACTATAGCGCACACAAGTAAGTCAACTCTGGCCCGAACGCGGTGCCTCGCACGCGGGCATTATGAAAAGCCCTCGTGGCGGGACTGACGAATCATGTTATTCCCTCGCCAGTTACCATCCACTTCCTGTCGTCTTCGATTACGCAAAAGGCGTCAAGTGAGTCTTTTTGCGCCAATGGCATCGCTTCGCTGATCGACTCGATCCAGAGTATGGGATCCCGAAGGCAACGAGTACATCGACATGCTGTCCGCTTATTCGTAGGCGCTTATCCTTGCTTTGATGTTGCCTTGTTGGCTCACACGATGTTGCTTTAGCGCCGTGAACCAGGTCTGTGTTGGCTTGGATGCGTGTTGTGGTGGAGCGACTTGGCTCATGTGGACGCTTACAGGGTCATTGTCACCCAAAGATAGTTGCTACTCTTGTAGAGCAAGCTCAGAGAGTCACACTGTCCTCGCGTGCATTCTACAATTCCGTCTTTCCACGTTTTGCAAGGCAAATGAAAGAGACGTTTGGCTATGATCGGGTTCTCCCCATGAATACGGGTGCCGAAGCGGTAGAGACAGCGATCAAGGTGGCCAGGAAATGGGCGTACGAGTCACCTGCCAAAGCCGTCGAGCCAGGCAAGGCGATCGTTCTCAGCGCAGCAGGAAATTTCCACGGAAGAACTGTGAGCGTGATCAGGTAGGCGATGAATCTCCGTTCCGTCATCAAGCTGACAATCTATTCTTGGACGTGTTTCGGACACAGCTTGAGCACTGATCCGGAGAGCCGTGGCGGATTTGGGCCTTACCTCGCTGGGGTCGGTCCTACGTACAAGGATCAGAATGGCACTGTTCAGACGATCCGTTATGGTCATATTGACGATTTCAGGCGCGCGCTTGATTACTATGGGAATGACGTTGCTGCATTCTTGGTGGAGCCTATCCAGGGTGAAGCTGGGTACGTATACACTGCAAGCCGGACGTTTTTCTCTTTCTGATGAAACATTCGAAGCATCGTCGTTCCACCAGAAGGGTATCTTCGAGAAGTACGCAAGTTGTGCACGGAGAGGAACGTTCTCCTTATTTGTGACGAGATCCAGACGGTCGGTCCGCCTGAGTGCCACAATGCCATCGGAGGCTGATCGTAACAACAGGGCTTGGCACGGACTGGGAAAATGCTCTGTTGTGAGCATGAGGGTATTCGACCCGATATGGTTTTATTGGGCAAGGCACTTTCTGGCGGAGGTTCGTCGAGATTTAGTTCCCTTGGTGATTGCGAGAATCGCTGACTCACGTTGTGTGGCACGATAGTTTATCCCGTTTCTGCGGTTCTTGCCGATCGCGCAGTGATGGATTGTATCGGACCTGGTCAGCATGGGAGTACATACGGAGGGTACGTGTGTGCCTTTTGGAGAACTGAAATATGAGGTTGTATTAAGACCGCTTTGTTAGGAACCCTTTGGGATGTGCTGTTGCCATGACGGCCCTGAACGTGATCCAAGAGGAACGATTGGCCGCGAATGCGGAGCGTCTCGGACGTATTTTCCGTGACCGAATGAATGCGCTCAAGGCAAAGTCGCCGTTCGTCAAGGAGGTCCGCGGCAAGGGACTGTTGAACGCGGTCGTGATCGACGAGACGGCGAGCCGAAAGGGTCGTTCGGCGTGGCAGTTCTGTTTGCTGTTGAAGAGTCGAGGGGTACTCGCCAAGCCGACTCATGACAACATGTGGGTCGTGTGTCCGTGATTGATCTCTGGATGCTGATTGGTGTGATAGTATCCGGTTTGCGCCTCCGTTGGTGATTACGGAAACGGAATTGGAGACGGCGATGGGACGGATTGAGCAGTGTCTGGCGGACTTTGACAAGGTGGGTTCTGTCGTGTAGATCTATCTGGCGAACACGGCTGAATGGCGTTTCGAAAGCTCGAAGAGATCCCGGGCGATGTCAAGAGCAACAAGGGCCACAAGGACACGTCCCGTCCGGTCAACAAACTTTGATATGATACGAGTTCGTTTGAGATGTTCCAAGCAGAATTGACTTTTTTTTTTCAATTCACGCGTCACTTCATACACGAGTCAAGTCTCGCATCGCATCTCTGGTTCTAGTACCATTGTAGCCAGTATCATACTGTATCATATGGGTCAATCTATTGATTCTGTTCGGATGTGAGACACCTCGTAGGGACGACTTTTACGCATCAAAAAGCCGTCCGAAAAAAATGCCTCCATGATTGTTCTTCCCTGACATCAACTCGACGCTCGATGGCGTATTATGTCGAACGACGAGCGAATGAAAAGGGTATGTCAAAAAAAATATTCATCGCTCGTCAGACGTGGTTCAAGTTCAAGTTGCATTTGTTTTCGATTTTTTACGTAAATTAAAACGCCTACATTTCAAAGAGCCGTAAATTTTGCAAAAGTTGTTCTGCTCCGTTCTACAGACTGCGGCAATGGCATTGGCAAGTCCCCAGGGATTGCGCCTGCGGAAACTCTCAGAGTCAGCACGAACACCCGACCACGTCGACCCAATCCATGTCGTGGATGACTTGGACGAGAAACCAAGACATGACGCTGCACGGGACGAGGTCGTATGGGGCAAGACGCCCAGTGGGGAAGGTGCGTTGGTATTTTGATGCGGGCGCCATAATGTGTACAGCTCTAAAAATAATGACGTTTCATAGTCTTCCGCGTACCGACCACCCACGACGTCCTCACGGCCCTCTTCCATCCCGCTTACCCCAAGAGTCACTTGGACATTCTCAATCTGTCCTTGTTGGGTCTGCAGCTCGTCTTGTTTTCCCTCTTGCCGCGGTCCGCTTCCAAGGTCTTCTTTTTGTGCTATTTCGCGTTTTGGCGGGCCGCGTACGATGCGGGTTTGGGATGGGTTCTCACGAAACAGAGTAAGAAGAAGTGGATCGTTCGAGAGATTCAGCGGTTGGGATGGTTGGATCAGAATCGTGAACCGGCCATGAGGAACTGGATCCGCGCGCAGCTTGCCGGCAAGATGGGCAAGGATTACTCGTTCGATGTGCGTCTACTAGATATGATTGATCGCGTGCTGATCGTCACTGTTTTGCTTAGGAGCTTCCATTGGAGTACAATACGTGGCTGTTGTTCAGACAGTTGGTCGACGTCATTCTCTTGAAGTAAGTCGCGTCGTCCTCGGTCTGGTCATGTGGATACTGATGCAGACGTTCGCGTGCAGTGATTTCCTGGCGTATTGCATGTTTGCATTTTCTTGCTTCCGAGTCCCGGAGGGTCTTTCGTTGACTGTTCACATCATGCGGTATGTGCTCGTCGTGACACGATCGTCGTTGATGCGTGACGCCTTGTTAGCTGGATTGGCGGTATCGCGTTGATCGCGTTCAATCTCTGGGTCAAGACGGAGGCGCATGGCGTCGTCAAGGATTATGGTTGGTACTGGGGTGATGTCTTTTTCCAGCGGGGCAATCTGGTCTTTGATGGCGTGTTCGAGCTTGCACCGCATCCGATGTACTCCGTCGGTAGGTCATTGCATGTATTCCCTATGAACATGCTCTGATGTTGGTCGTTCTGCAGGCTATGCGGGTTATTATGGTCTGTCGTTGATCGTTGGGAGCTATCCCGTGTTATTTGTCAGTCTCGCCGCGCATGCTGCTCAGTTTGCCTTCTTGGTGTGCTTTGAGAATCCGCGTACGTCTTGTTATACTTGGCCTGGTGACACACGTTTGACGTGCTGTTAGATATTGAGCGAATGTATGGGAAACGTCAACCGATTGCTGTACGCAAACCCCTCGCGTCGACGGGTCCTCGCAAGCAGAACACTCCGCCGCCAACCACCTCCTGCAGGGACTGTACGGACGGACTTGCGACGCCACCTGCGACTGAAGGCGAGACTGCTTCCGAGACTGAACTTGAGACGGAAATTGAGACGGAGGCACTGACCCTGAACTCGAACAAGAAGACTCTACATACACCACCAACAACATCTCACGCTAGCAACGAGTCGCTCAAGCAACCTACGGTGCAACAACAGCCAGTATCAGAGCATGATTTATATTACAAGTACTTCCGACGAGACGTTGTCGGTCTTTTGAACATCGATTTACTACGGTATGGTGCTCGTCTGAAAATTGGTTCAAAGAATTCGCTCAACCGAATTCATTACGCGTCAGGTCTTCTGATGCGATGTTGGTGCTGTTGATATTCTACATATTGGTGGCTTCTTGTCTCCCAATCATGTCGCATCGCACGACTTTGGCTCTGCACTTTGCCCACGCATCCGCTTGGTGCATCTTTCATAGTTTTGGCTTGGGTCTTCTCCTGCGGGCACAAAGCCAGTCCAAGTTTCTCGTTCGCCACTTTCTCAAGAATTATGCCTATCCTATCAATGATAATGGTGACGGTGCAGTGCAAGAGGCGTTTACGAATTGGAAGTCGCTGTATAACATGAGCTTGTGTATGACGTATAGTATGTGGATTTTCGCCCTGTTTTGTTCGGTCACTGATATACGTTGTGCAGTTTCCCTGGTTGGTCTTGCCTGGAAGACGTATGAATTACCGGCATCGTGGACGGAAGGAGACGATCTGTTGTGCCATACGTTGGGAGCGGTAAGCTGCCTGGTTTCCTGGTGAAAATTTTGCTCACCTCTAACAGCTGTTGATCGGCCTTCACGTATGGGCCGCCATGGCGTCGTATGAGGTTCTTGGCGTTTTTGGTACGCATCTCGGTTCCATCACAAAATGTTTGCTGACCGAAGACGCTCAGGATGGTTCTATGGAGATTTCTTTGCAGAAGATTTCCCTGCTCATTTAGAATACACTGGCATATTCCGGTGAGACATTCCTCGAGCTTCTGTCTTGGCATCCTGCTGACCGGGACGACAAAGTTATCTCGATAACCCCGAACTCATGAGCGGCGCGTCGTTCCTCGGGCTCGCGCTTATCAGTGGAAGTAAACTGGTAGGCCTCCTTGCGGTCCTAAGGTTCTTCGCGCATTGGTGGTTTTTGCATACTGTTGAAACGTGAGTCGTGCTTATCCCTCGGTGATCGACATTGCGTGCTGACTATGGGTGCAGTCCTCACATGCGGAAATTGTACGGGGATAGTTTGCGCAAAGAAGCAGGTTTCGTCAAGGTCATCAAGAACGTTGCGACCAAAAACGCGCGACTTTTAGAATCGCGTGCTGGGCGTCATGCACCGGAGATCAGGAGGGTTGCAAAGGAAGTCAAGGGGACTTTTGACAAGGTATTTGAGGAGACAGCCGATGTCGTGGAAGAATTTTTGGCAAAGTGTGGGTCGATCTGGGAGCGTTTTGTTAGCGGCATTTTGATCTAAAAATCTATATAGCCAAACCAAGGATATCAGAAGTCATGCAAGAGACCAAGGTGCTATTGCAACAATCGCGCGAACGCCTGGTCATCACGTGAGTCACCCACGTTCTAGTTTCGATTGTCATTGACTTTTTTTTTCCGGCTCTGCTTGTTCTAGACGCGTTGCAAATGATTTGTCTCCTTATGATACTGCCAAGTACAAGGTCTCAATTTGTCCCAGTAAATCCGGAAATGCGCGATTCCACCTTGGCGAGCCCATTCAGGTCAAGTGGGAAGCACCCCAATACCACTCTTGGCGTGACTGGATTGGTATCTACAGGGTGCGGCGTTTTCATTTGTACTTGACGTGGTTGATTGATCAGTGAGCACGCGAACAGGTCGGTGCGAACAAGTCGACGTTGATTACGAAGATATCTTCATTTGGACTGTGGCTCCCCGTTCATAGTGAAGAAAGGGATGATGATGTGCCTTCGGATGAGACACATGTAACTTCAAAAGGTCCGCAAACTGGGACCATTGTGTTCCAAGGTTCGACCCTCCCGTGGACGATCGGGCGATATGAGGTAGGTCTTTTGTCCGGTCGCCACGGTATGTCAAACCGTTGACATCTGAATGTTCCTGTCAACTTAGGTTCGGTATCACCACGATGGTAAGCACAATGTCCTCGGAATTGATGGGCCGCTGGAGATCTACGGTGAGTCTGGCAGGTGATAATTATTGGTCGAATTTTGACATGACGACATTCATTAAAAGTCAACAAGCCGACATCCCTCGATTTTACGTCTATCAGGCACTGTCTCACTGAGATCATTCCCCTGTGTTTGGACAACGACCTGCATCTGATTCCCTTGTCTTGTGGCGGTACCCACGATCCGAGCGCGGATGCGAACGAGAGTGACGTGAAAGATCCGGACGATTTTAGCTTCTGGTCAGAACGCCAGGCGAAGCGTATCTGCACTGTGATCAAACAAGCGTTCAACGTGGAGTATGTACCCGAGGTCATTGTGGCGGACGCCAACTTGACGAGATTGGCAAATCGCATTTTGGTGTCGAAACAGCTCTTGATTTCGTGATCTTTTTACAGCCTACTCCGTGCAATACATCTATCATTTACGTCTTTTTGAAGTGTGAACTTGGGTGACGAAGTCTATGACATATACACCTGATTATGATAACAGTTGATACATGTCCTGAAGCATTCTGGTAGTATATCGGATCATGCATCCGCCCGGGACATCATGGGAACCAAAGACCGCTAAACCAAGTACCTTTGCTCCAATGCACCGGTACCAAAGTTCATCCCGAGCGGGCTCCTGGAAGATTGGCCGAAATGTCCTCGCACTTTCGTTCAAGATTCCACTCCCATTCAAAGGGGTATTATTGCAAAAATTTATTTAGTTTCTACGGGGTTATATAAGCGGGTGTTGTGTCTCCGAAGGTTCAACTTGAACCAAGTCGAAACCTGACCAACTCGTCTATGAGGCAGGCCGTGATTGTCAACGCCCTGCCTCATAGACGTGCTGGTCAAGTATTTCGAGGGCCGACCTATTTCCAGGCGTTACCTCCATCGTACAATGATTGACTCATGTTGACCGCTTTTCATCAGGCTCTTCTGTATTGTTCAACCGACCTCTGCTTTTCGTTGATGACTTATATATCGATCCTCTTTGTTGATTACAACCACGATGCGCCAGCTCCACCTTCGGCACTCTTCATGGTTTTCATAGCCTCTCCGCCAGTCTAGGAAAAGGGACAGATCGCAACTCACCTGTTGACATTTAGCGGTGACAGAGCGTATACCTCGCAGCCCGTCCCACTCCCCCTCTATACCATCCTAGTGCCACCCTTTACCTCTGGTCCCTTGTTGCTGCTAGCAGGCATGTAGTCTGAGGACCAGCAACTCGGTCTTGGGTTGAATCCCCGATCACCCAAGGAGTCCAATTGTCACGGACGCAACCTCACTCATAATGGGCCGCAACGACCAATATCATCGTGACTCATTCCGGTTCATGTACACGCTCGGCCACTGACAGGCTTGGCGTGGGGCTTGGACTCCTTCGACCCACATCAGTGGCCAGCCTTGGTCCCGTTGCACCATTAATAGCATCGTTGTTCATCCTGGATGATCATCATTTGTGTATATAGCTCACTGGGATATATAATGATTGTTCCTCTCAGTTCGTTCCTTGTGAAGCGTGAATCCGTTTCTTGGCTCTGACATGGATCAGCTACACCAATTGCAAGTACCAATCCGTTCCGTTGTTCCGCTGTCCGAATCTGACAGTGTCACGTGCTGCGGCGCTTGCCGATAGTACGTATTTGGGCGTGTTAAAGTGATCAGGGCGACACACTTCGACTGCTGTCTGCGAACCTCGTTGTACTCTCCGTCCTCCCATCATCGCACAACCCATCATTCAAGATCGCATCTATCCCATCTCACGCGCACCAGTTCCACAGGTCACATCGTACCCGCATTCCCCGTCGCGCCCTTTGGGTACCTTTGATACCTCTGGTGAGCACAGCTCGATGCTTTGGCACGCGGACGTTTATCTAGCCTGAAATTGCATAGAATGGCTACAGGAAAGTCGCAAAAGGCCAAACAACCTGCCTTTTCTCCCTCTTCTATCCCAAACCCACGCTCCCCAGCGCTTGCCTCCCCCGTGCAACCCGCACCACCTGCTGCCAATGGAAAGAAGCACAAAAAGAGGAAAGGGAAGGGAAAGGAACCTCAGAACGCCATGTCTCAGGATGGCGGCGTTTACGATCACGTACCGAGCCTCAATGCGCCCATGAGTGGCCTCTCTCCCCAACTCGAGTCCGTACATATCACCACTACTGGTTATGTCGCGACATCTACCGGTGCGCTCGCTCGTCCTGGTGTTGGAGCGACTACCCAGCTACACGGAGAGATCCTTGCCACCCCAAATGACTTGCATTGGCGTAACATCGAGGTGCAATCAAACAGCCGAACTGGGACAAGAGCGACTCAACCCGGCTCTCAGTTCCCGTTTCCCAAGTCAAACGGAGCCAATGGTCCAGCGTTGGTTGATGATGAATACTGGTCTTCTTTTCCACCCCACATCAAAAATTTCGTGAGCACGATTTGCACTTTGTTGTGCACCGATTTCTGACGAGAGTTTCAAGGCACAAACTATGTACAATATTGCCCAGCAGATGGTACAGTCAGATACGTACCTCAAGAACGGTACTGCGACGGCGACGGCGACGATGGCCACCAAGGGCATTCCGGCCTATCCTCCAGGCGCATACCCACCCTTGCCTTTTGATCCATCCATATTCTCTGATCCCGCTTTCACACTATCCGTGGAGCAAGCTGCTGCTGCTGCACTAGGGGCAGTGCCCCCAGCGCCCGGCCAGCCTCCTCGTGGTCCTTTGCCACAGACCAACGTCGTGCTTCTCAACGAATTCGAAGGTGGGGAGCACGAGTTTGCGGAGGAGGACTACTACAGCGAAGATGAGGTGGACGGCAACTTTGAGGATGAAGACCTAGAAGACGAGTTTGACCTGCAGCCCCGCCCAGCCAGGCCACCGGCTGGTTCGTATCCTTCAAACCCTGACGCAGTCGCCCACGTTGTGCTGAGTTATGGAGATACAGTCCGAGCTCCAACAGGGACAGCAAAGGGACCGCAGAAGGCCACTGAGGTTAGCACTAAGATTACCGCTAGTACGCATCGCCGTGAGGTTGTGGCTGCTGAGACCGCTAAGCAGAAAAAGCCGCCAAAGAGGAAAGAGACCGCTCAGAGTCCGGCCGAAGCTCCGGTGGCTCCCTCCGTGCCGAATTCGGCACCACCAGTCAACGTGCGCACGGCAAACTCGGCACCGGAGTCGGCGCCGGAAAAGGGTAGGGGACGTCCCACGGCAACGGTGGATTTGACAAAGCGTCCTCTCACTGCCAACGCCATGCCTGCAGCTCGTCCACCGACAAAAGAAAACATTTCCGCGAACCCACCACCAAGCTCCCGGGCCCAGGGAAAACAACCAATGTCGTACGTGCCGACAGCAGCAGCAGCGGCAGCAGCAACCACTACCACTGCCGCCACCACAGCCGTTCCCGGTAACGGCCAGCAGCCTGCAAGGACTGCACGAGCTGCATCAAAGGCACCGGCAACCGCCCATTCATATTCACATAATCACACACACCATCATCCATCGCCACCATCGTCGAATGCATCTGCCCCTCACAAATCTCGTCCACCGGGCGGCTCAGGGTCCACCAAGGGCTCCCAAAATAACAGCAAGATCTGGAGCACGAGCACGACGGAAGAGCGCGAACGGATCAAAGAATTTTGGCTTGGTCTAGGAGAGGACGAGCGCCGCAATTTAGTCAAGATCGAGAAGGACACTGTTTTAAAGAAGATGAAGGAACAACAGAAGCACAGCTGTAGCTGTGCTGTCTGTGGGCGGAAGCGGTTGGTACCCTTTCACGTGTCCTGATTGCTTGAAGAACGAATGTACTGATTTTTGGCCCTTTGCTCCTTTCCATGGTGTCGCCGATCGGATTCGGAAAAAATTCTGCGCCTGCGTTCCTGCCATCCCCGTGGCCGTGCAATCCATCCACTTTTCAGACATGCGATCGAAGAAGAGCTTGAGGTACTGTACGATGCTTATTACGAGGAGCTAGAACAGTACGCGAACTATCAGCAGCGCTATGTCAATTCCGGCGGCACCCTACCACCTCCACCAGGACCTGGGCCTTTTCCTGGCAGCGTCGAACTTGATAAGAATGGTGCTGTCATCGGTCATCCTCATACTAAACCCATACATCATCCTCCACGGACAAATAGAACACCTGCTCTCACCAATGGCCGAAAACCTCCGAAACATGAGAGTGAGTTTGATGATGATGAGGGGGACGACGAAGACTATGAAGATGAGGAGGAGTACGACGAGGAGGAAGAGGAGGAAGAGGAGGAAGAGGAGGAGGAAGCCGCAGAGGAGGAAGAAGAGGAAGTGAAACCTCGAGATCGAAGAAATGCCAATTCGCGCGGGCGTAGGCCGGTGAACGGTACCAAGGCGAACGGGCGGGATGGGCTATTTAATCTGGGCAGTAGCCTTACTGTAACAGGTACCCTCTGCCCTTATCTGCGTTGACCTTTTTTCTAATCTCGTTGACAGGCCCCAACAATATCCTGACCGTTGCCGATGATCTCTTGAAAAACGATGGGCAGAAGTTTTTGGAGATGATGGAGCAACTCGCCGAACGTCGGATGCAGCGTGAGGAAGAAGCCGCAGCGGATGTGGAGGATGATAGTGACGTGGATGAAGAGGAAGACGGCGATGAGGATGAGGATGAGGAAGACGAGGACGAAGACGACGAGGACGATGATGAGGAGGTGAGATCTCAATGGTGGCTTTCCCTCCTTGCGCTCAGCGATCTTTGTGACATGAAGGTCATGACCGAGGAGCAGAAGATGGAGGAAGGAAAGCGAATGTTTTCCATTTTTGCGGCCCGCATGTTTGAACAACGCGTCCTTCAAGCGTACCGCGAAAAGGTCGCCCAGGAACGTCAGCAACAGTTACTTCGTGAGCTCGAGGACGAAGACAAGCTCACAAAGGAACGGGAGGCCAAGAAGCAGACGCAGAACCAGAAAAAGAAGGACAAGAAAAGGTATAACGTGTCTCACTCTATTTCACGCGCATTACTCAAGCGTGTTTCAGGCTGCAGAAACAAGCAAAGGAGGAAGAGCGAGCAGCCAAGGCTGCGGAGAAAATGGCTGAGGAGGCGGCTTTGAAGGCCAAGCAACAAGCACACGAGGAGGAGATGCGGAAGAAGAAGGAGGAAGAGAAGGTGAGGCGCGAAGCTGCTCGCAAGGCTGCTGAGGAGGAGAAGCAACGCAAAGAGGAAGAGCGTCGCAAGCGCCTTGCGGAGGAGCGGGAGCGTGAAGCTGAGCGGGAGCGTAAGCGCAAAGAAAAAGAGGAGAGGACGAGGCAAGAAAGGCGTGACAGGGAGGAGCGGGAGCGCAAAGCCAGGGAGGAACGGGAGGCCAAGGCTGCTGCTGAGAAGGCTGCACGCGAGGCTGCCAGGAAGGAACAGCAGGAGAAGGAGGAGCGGGAGAAGAAGCTGGCCAAGGAGAGAGAGGAGAGGGCCGAGAAAGAACGTCTCGCGCAACAGCAACGCGCTGCAGCCAAGACTGCTCGCCAGCCCACCTCTCCCCGCGCCTCGGGTTCTACTCAGCGTTCGCAGAGTACCAATGGGTCTACGAAGAAGATACTGAACAAGCCCGCGGCCACGCCTACCCCGGCAGCTACCCCGAGCCGTGCAACTCCCCAGCGGCCCTTGGCCACTACATCTCAGCCTACTACCCCTGTTGCTCCTTCTGCAACGAATACCTTCCCACCTCCATTAGTTCCTTTGTACCCCCCAGCTCCAGGGATGGTCCCGCCACCGAGCACGCTTCCCCCTTATGCGCCGCCTCCGCCATTTGGAATGTTTGGACCTGCGCCTTCGATGCCTCAAGGGCCGCCTCCTCCGCTGGCCCCTTCCGCTCTCCCGAGAGGCTTTGGGTCACCCTCACCTTTCGATCCACCTTTCAACCGTGGACATCCTCAACCCGCGCCTATAGGACCCCCGTCGAAAACGGTCCAGAATCCCCTCGCCTCTCCGACAATGCTCACTGCTACTC
The DNA here is from genome assembly GCA_038093535.1 of Boletus reticulatus. Lineage (NCBI taxonomy): Eukaryota > Fungi > Basidiomycota > Agaricomycetes > Boletales > Boletaceae > Boletus > Boletus reticulatus. The sequence continues at coordinate 149,826 of JBBPSJ010000010.1, forward strand.
CTTCGCGGAAAACGTCCCTGCAAGAGCCCGGTCCCGGCCCTGTTGCAAGGCCAATCTCCATTGTTCCGATTGCCCCACCAGCGCCCATAGCACCCATCGCGCGACCCACTACCGGTGAAGCCTCGGGATCTGGGTCTGGTTCGCCCGTTCGCCGGTCTCCCAGTCCAAAGGGCGTCCTGGGATCATCTGCCCTCGCAGCAGACGACGACGAAGTTGTCCCGCCTCCTGGTAGGCGTACGGTCCCTGGCGCTGTCGGTCAGTCCTGGTCCATGACGACCGGCCCGCGTTCCGTCGTCGACGCACGACTACCCTGGGGTCCTCCTGCACCTCCGCCCAACTTTGGCTCGCCACGGCCACCCCCGATGGGTGGTTCGCTGTGGGGAAACATGAGTCCGGAACCATCCTGGCAGTCCCCCGCCAGCTTTTTCCCGAACGCGTTCGTCAATCCCATCAATCCCTCCTCGCCACCTCACTCTGGCAACTGACTCTGCGTAATCAGTGTAGCAATACTTCATTAGTCCCCCCCTCTTTGTTGATTCTCTACGCCATCCTCGTTATCGTTGACTCTCGAGACAATCCCTTTGTAATCCCCCCATCCTGTGTTTTCGTTTCACGTGCTTCATCTGCAATATCCGTCTAGTCGATGGTGCGTTCCGAGGTAAACAAAGCAGAAATACATCATAAAGATTTGAAAATGTTCTGTATTTGAGTGCGCGAGTCCCTCTCATGACATAAGTTACATTCATTATATCCGCCAAACGCATAAACAAGGTCCTAGAGCAACTTGCTCGACACCGCGGGCGCGATCCGACTGCGTATCAGCTTGATGACATAGAGCGGGAGAGCGCTGATCGCCACGATCACGGCCACCTTCCATGCAAAACGAGCGGACACCACGAATTCGAGGTCTGGTGAGGGGCTAAGTAGGGTGCCATATCACCGTCAGCGAGCCGAGGACACGCACCAAAGTATTCCGGCAAGAAGGCAATGCTAATGACATAAAAGAAGAGGGTGACCACCTCGGAGATGACCATGTACGTGTGCCTTGTGGAAAAAACGTCAACAAGGGGACTGCACGACACGCGGGACGTACCAAGTGGTGATCTCCAAAGCGACCATGATCAGTTCGTTCAGAATGAGCGAGGTAAACGAGATGGAGACAATGTTCAAAAATTCGTTCTCGAAGAGCACGAGGGAGACGAGCATGATTGCCGCGCCTGCCACGATCAAAGAACCATGAGCGGAATTGGCTGCTGCATGCAGGACGACACACAGACCTTGGTATACGCTGATCATCAACCATTGAAAGAACGTCTTGTAGGAGAGCGCTCGGCCCTGAAAACACAAGCATGAAGATCCACGTTTTCGCGGGATGCACGCGGAGAATCAGCACGACAGCGCGTACCTTTGTGAGCTCCTTGTACAACTCGGGGTATATCAATGCCAAATCTTCGTTCACGTCCGTATCCAACACCAACGAGAATACAGGTGCCATTGTATAGATGGTCGCATAGCCAATCATGAGCCATCCCTGGTATAAGGCAATCGGTGCAAAATAAAAGATCGCCGAGAACACGGCCTGCATCACCGAAATGATCAGACCGCGGTGGATGACGAATTGGGCGAGTTTGGCAGAACGACGATAAGAGTTGCGGCCGTGCCACATGAGGAGTTTGGTGAGGTGACTGAACTGAGTGACGGAGAAGTCGGCGGCGAGGGAGGCCTGTTTTCCTTCCTTGCCCTCGATGCCGACACCTGGAGAAGTAAGTGAGTTTCGGAGAGGTGAAGGACCGTCAAAGTACTGGACTCACCAACGTCAGCAGCCTGTATCATGCTCACGTCGTTCCCACCATCGCCAATACAGCATACACGCTTCTTGGTGTAGTGACGAATAAGACGCGCAACGTCTGCTTTCTGCGTAGGGGAACAGCGACAGGCGACAACAGCGGACAGCTTCGTAGTTATCTCGATGAACTCATTCTTGTACAAGTTCAGACAAAGCTATCATGGCGAACGTCAGATGAGTCGAACGCGCACAAGACGATCCAACGTACTTGCAAGGATTCACCGTCGATAACGAGACAACAATCGAGTTTTGATTGCAAGAACTCGAGCTGGTCACGAACCTGATCCGACGTTTGTACTAGCAGAGTGTTCAACATCGATGACATCGAGAGATCCAGACCGGACTCACGTTTTGCGACTTCATGAATGTACTGATTCCTCGCAACGAGTTTCGTCGAGATGGCGATACACCTCGCCGTTTCGATTTTGTCGCCCGTCAACATCCAAATCTTGATCCCAGCGTTCCTTAACAATTCCAATGACGACTTGACTTCGTCCTGAAGCTTATCCTCTACGCCCGTCAGGCCTAGTAGCTCCAGATCTCTTTCCAAGTATTCCGCGACGACAGCCGTCATTGCCTCGTTCCTTCCCTCAGTCTTGACGCTTGCTTCGTGGTGCCGTTGTTTGAACGCCTCGTAGTGTTGGGTAGCCAATCTTTTCCTGCCCACTACCAGCGTCCTCAATCCCTCTCGTGCCATATTGCCAGTTTCCTCCTCCAGCCAATCGTTCTTTTGTACGATTCTTGCCATGACCACGTCCGCACCTTTTTGCAAGAATAGGATTTCGCCAGAATGGGTCTCACGTACGACAATACTCATACGTTTCGACTCGGAAGTGAAGGGAAAGAGCTCGAGGATGTCGTAGCTGAGCAACGAACCAGCAGGCGTTTGTAGGGTTATCGAGGTACGGTCCCGTGCGACAAGTGTCAAACCAACTGACTCTGTCCATTTGACAATGGCAACTTCGTCTGGGGAGGACGCTTGGTAGGTAATAGTACCATCGTCGTTCGTTACGGGTGTTACCTGGGCAGTAAAACGTTCGATAAGGACTCGGGAAATGGAAAATAATACGTACATTATGACACAGGGCGAGACAGAGGACGACATCTCGCAACCTGGATGACATGTCTCTGCGGCCACGAGTAGCGAGTTGTGCACCCGTCGCAATGGTTGATCTGGCACCTTGCGTATTCATGGACCTCAAGTTTTTTTTCTACACAATGAAAAACAACATACCTTGTTCAGCTCCGAATGCCATCGCAAGCTGATGCGCAACTTCGTCCATCGAGTCATACCCGTAGGATATCGTACCCATGTGTAGCTTCTTCATCTCCATTTCTAGAGTAACTTTGTCAATTATACTTTCGGATCTTGACAAGACACAAACCATTTTGCGTGAGTGTTCCAGTCTTGTCACTCAATAGATATTCGATCCTTCCAAGTTCCTCTGGGAGCGTGCTCGTACGGACGATCGTACCTGGAATCTCGGCGTCCGACATAATTTGCTGGGCATATACGGTCTTGCCCATATCAAGGTTCACCCGGAGACTTTGCGATAAGGGATTTAGCCATTCAGAATTACGATCGAAACTGGGGGAGAATGACATGAAGGTGGGAAACATACCTGATAGGAATGATGGACGAGAAGAGAATCAAGAACCTCAGCACATATATATACCAAAGCCCGCGGAACCCATTCAATGCCACAAGCACCACAGAGAGCGCAAACGTGACCGCACAGAGAATCTGAGAAAGAATAAAACGTATACCCATCCGCGTCGGTGTGGGCTTTGAAGCGAATATCATGTGGAAACGCACCTTGGCAAGCCTGTTGATCTCGATATCTAGTAGCCCAACCTTTGTCGCAGGATGGCTCGTGTTCATAACTGCTCTCGTCTCACTTCCCGTGTACACCACGATCCCGACAGCAGACCCTGCCGCCAATACAGTATTTGCCCAAAGCATGTTCTCTGCCGAAAGGGGCTCCACACTCGGAGTGAAATCGCCACGTCCATGTCCGGAGTCAGGCATCGAGTGGACAGTGATGGTGCCAACGAAATTGTGAATGTCCTTGATCGGGGCATCAGCGTATATTTCTCCATCGAGCATCATGACGTCTCTTTCGCCTCCTTTTAACCCTTGCGTCACACTGGTAGCGACACGGGCCTTCCAGTCCGTTTCACCATCGAGCTGATCCGTACGTATGAAGCAAGTTCCTGAAGGGTCAGACGTCCGAAGTAGAACCATGTCAGCGGGTACGCGATCGTTCTTCTCGAGGAGTACGAGATCGCCGACTTTGAGTGAGGAAGACGGTACGGAACGCGTGTGCGGTCCCGGATCTGGGTGAGAGTGCGACTGCTCCTGGAGTTCAGGATCCGAGGTGTTGAATAGGGCCGTAGACTCGGATGAGCGGAAACCCATGCGCTTGTGCGAGGAGAGTGGAACCAGTATCAGGTATTTCCGAGAATTTGCTTCGCGGTCTCGGAGATTGCGTTTGTAGTCATCGTACGCTTCTTTTCCCATTGTGACACATAGGACGAAAGCAAGTGGTGCGACATACGTGATTATGAAACCTAGACAATGTTAAAAATGCATGAAACGCGGAGATGTTGTGAATGGCGTACCAATCTTGAGTGCAGGGATGAACTGCGACAGTGCGACAAGCAGGAAATACAGGTTGAAAAAGAATTTGAACTGTTCGTATAAAACAACCGGGAAGAAGGTGAATATGTTGTACTTTTGGTTGCGCACGATGTTGGGAGGAAAGCGCGATTGGAACTTCTCTGTCGAGCACCATGGTAAGACAAGTTTCAAGTTTGGTGCCTACAGCCAGTAAAGAAACGCTTACCTGGAGGTCTGAACGGTATGGTACGGGATTTGTCCCCTCTGCCTCTGCTTCCCACTTTACTGAGTGTTGACGAACGCTGGCAGCGTCAAGGCATGAATACGAATGTCTATGATCGCTGAACGCATCCCGTAAAACGAGACAACGCACCCTGGACACTTGCGATCCCTCCAAGCGTTTCAACCGAGTAGAGCCCTGCCCTTCGTTGCCAATATCACCGTCGTCGTCGCCGTCAGGATCGCCATCTGCACCCCTCTCCACGTGTCCCAGCAACAAGGTTGCTTCCTCGTCCGACTCGTCTGGATACTGTTCCCGTTGCTTTCCCTTTCCCTTTAACCGACTGCTTCCAAAGCCACGCGTGGTTCGCGCCGCAACAGCGCTCCTAAGTGTAGCTGTGTGCATGCTTGTTTCTCCGGGTGTCTGGTCGTGTCGTTGTGAATTGGCGTTGAGGGGAGCGTAAGCTGTGCGGGATCGTGACGTGGGTGCGATGGTGTGTAGCGGTATGTCAGCGTTGGACATGTAACAAATTGGCGGCCTCCGTCGGGAATTGGACTGCGGCCGAGTTGTAGACGCCCGTCGTTCGTCGCACTCGTTTCGTTTCAAGGAAAAGGTTGGACGTAGTAACTTTCTGGTGTATGTAGTGGTAGCAGCGAAGCAACTTATGTAGACCCGAACTTCGGTTCCAAAACGATGGCTCCAACTTTGGCCATATCCAGTGATCCAAGAAAAAAGTATAGAAACCTCCAATTTAGCGCATCGCGACGGATGTATTCTAAATGAAAGAATAATGATTATCCTCTGCATCTTGGCTTGGTACAGTGGCTCAATTTGCCACCTTGATGACAACTTTGCCCACATGCTTCTGTGACTCCAAGTATGAGTACGCCTCGATGGCTTCCTCGAACGGAAACACCTTGTCCACTACAGGATGGACCTGGCATGCGATGAAAAGACGGTTCATATCCTCAAACCTAATGTGCCGACCAGTGAGTTATGAAATTGCAGACACGGAACTATCACTCACTGCTTGACCGAACCGATGAGGATGCCACGGAACGCAATGGCTTTATGGATCGCGGCACGGATGGGTACACCGCTATCACCCTGTGTAAGTCGATAAAGACGAAACGCTCACGAAAGAGGGTAACATTATCTTACCCCAGAAACGTATCCAATGATATGAACCTGCCCAGCGTATCTGACAGCCTTCATAGACTTTTGAATCGTGTCAACTCCGCCAACCTAGAAGACGCAGGTTTGTTCTGAACATAACGGTGACTCTGTTTGTATCCATTCACCTCAATGATGTGGTCGACGCCTTTCCCCTCGGTCTTGGAGATGTGTTAGATCATGAAGCATCACTACTGAACTGCGACGACTCACAATCTTAAGCACTTGGTCCTCCCAATTGGGATCCGTGTTGTAGTTGATAAGATGCTGTACACCAAGTTTCTTCGCGACCTCAAGCTTCGCGTCAGATGAAGAAGTCATAATGACCGTGGCACCAGAAGCGAGAGCAATTTGAGCACCAAAGCTGTGGAGATGTCGGTGCACGGGACACGAGAAGATTCAGTCGCTTACAAGGAAACACCACCGGTTCCAAGAACGAGGACGTAGTCGCCTCCTTTGAGGGGGACGGGCCCATGCAAGGCATTGTATGCGGTCAATGCAGCGCATCTTACGTGGTGCGCCTTTCAGCGGAACATCATAGGAAAAAATGGGAAGGCTCACGGTAGAGTTGAAGCCTCTTCATACGTCAAGTAGTCGGGGATTCTGACGAGGGACTATACGACATCAACGATAGGTTTTAAGAGGGACAGCGGGAATAACCCACATGAGCAGGTACGTTGATGTACTCTCTCAATACACCATCTATCTGGCCTCCAAGACCAGTGTTCTTGATAGCTTCGGTGACGTCTCCATTGGTGTGGTCAAGGGCAAAATTCGGAGAAACACGGTCTCCAATGTTCCAGCCTTTGACATCTGTTCCAACTGCCACGATCACGCCAGCACCGTCGGAGCAGGGAATGGGCTTTTCCTTCTGACTGCGGGTGGGTAGAGAAGGACGTGAGTGGTGCGAGGAAAATGATCGAAGATAACCGGACGGACCCTGGGTACCTTCCCTTGGAGACAATGAGATCGCGGTACTGGTCAAGATATGTAAGTACGAATTGAACCAAGATAGAATGAGAGTGACTAACTTGTAAAGAGACTGCATGGATCTTGGTGGTGACTTCATTAGTCCTCGGCTTCGAAAGTGGAACATTCTGGATTATAAAGTCGTGTTGACTGACACCCTGTATTGAGCATGATCAGAGGTGCACAGGCAAGGCGACGGTCCGCCCACCTGGCTACGATACTGGCGGATAGTTGCTGGGAGGGTCATGTTGTATCACGATGGGATGTTGTTCGACTCATCGAGTGTATTTATAAGAACCTGGATGTCGATGGGAATAGAATTCGTCATTATCAATCAACCACCGGATGTTTCTGTCTTCCACAGATGAGTGATCATAGGGGCATGTTTCCTGGAATATCGGTTAGTTTGTCAGTACCAGTACCTGTTCAACGATGACCGGACCAAGTTTCTGCCTCCACCAGCAGATGAGTGATTCTCCGGACCAGTTAAAACGCCTGTTTACCGGACGTACGAGCTGTCCGTGGTCCACTTGCGGCTCAATGATGGAGGGGATTGGTAAAATCGACCAGACTAAGCTGTGGTCCGGACGAACACGGAATCCAACTCCGCTACTAGTATCCTAATAGTAATGCTATCAACTCGGACGTCGACCGCCAAATATCTGGCACGCTCATTCGCCACCGTCGTCGACGCCAAGGCGTCCGGGATAAAAGTCGCTGCCATCGACAATGGTCAACCTACAGCCGCCGTCACCTTCCTCATCAAGGCCGGCAGTCGGTATGAATCAGCTCCAGGTGTTGCGCATGCTTTGAAAAACTTTGCATTCAAGGTTTGCTTGACTCTTTCGTTCCCGGTTTTTCTCACTGAAGAAATTATCATTGTAGAGCACGGCAAAGCGGTCGACGCTTGGAACCGTACGAGAAAGCGACCTCTACGGTGGTGTTCTCTCTGCCAGTCTGTCACGCGAATACCTTGCATTCACCTCCGAATTCCTCCGGGGTAACGAGTACGTGTCCTTGTAGTTCCCTGCTCAACGTGTGGTATTGACTCGTATTTTAGATCCTTCTTCACTTCCGTGCTAACCTCCGTCCTCGCCACTTCTAAATTCCTTCCTCATGAGTACACGGAATACGTCCTCCCTGTCGTCCGCGATGAGGCTACCACTGCCTCTCAATCGCCAGGCGCTGTCGCTGTCGAGGCTGCACACGCGCTCGCCTTCCGTACTGGCCTCGGCGCGTCCCTGTTCGCTGGTCCACATACCCCTGTTACTCTCGAATCCGTGAAATCCTTTGCAAAGCAGGTTTTCACCTCGGGCAACGCCGCTGCCATCGGCACTGGCATCGACTCGGCGCGTCTTGCGGAGCTCGTCGACTCGGCACTCGCTGATGCCGCTCTCCCCACAAGTTCACCTATCAGGGCTACGCCTTCGAAATACTTTGGCGGCTCGACGCGAATCAGCTTGCACGAGGGTCCCCAGACCGTGTTTATTGGGTTTGGTACCACGACGCCGTCACCCGTGCTCTCTGTCCTCAGCGCGCACGTCGCACCAACACAGTCACTCAAGTGGCCTGCTACACCCCGCCAAACTGCCACCGTCACTTCGGTTCACCTTCCTTATTCTGATGCAGTCTTGACTGGCGTTCTGGTACAGGCCGCTGATGTGAAGAGCGTCACGGAAGCTGCCAGGGCTGTCGTTGAAAAACTGAAGAAACCCTGGAACGCAAACGATCTCAAGATTGCCGCTGCACGCGCCAAATTTGGTGCTGCTACCGCCGTCGAGGGTAGAGAAGGTCTCGTGGAGGCCATTGGCAGTAGCGTGGGTTCCTCCGAGATTCTTCTGCGTTCCGCTGTCGGACATTGACGCTTCTTAACTCCCAGATTTTCTCGAATGCGAATGCCTCGATCGAGAACACGTTGGCTGCGCTGGACAAGGTTGACACAGCCGCTGTCTCCAAAGTAAGTGTCTCGTGAGATACTCGCGCTTTTCGGTCGCTGAGTGTATTTCTCGTAGGCCGTCTCCGAGCTCACCGCAGCCACACCAACATTTGTCGTTGTTGGTGATGTCAAGACGTTGCCATATGCTGACGAGATTGGGCTTTGACTGTCATGTTTGTCACCGTAAGGATGGCACACCTATTGGGAGATTGTAATGACCATAGATGGAGTCATTTGAAAAATCGAGCTTGTACTGTACGGTGCTCGTTTGCTCAATCGGACATGGTCGGACAATGTTTGGGTTACCAGCTAGTGAGTCTTGCGAATCACGGTCAGGGTGTTTTCTGTCGCGTAACGCGATATCATGATATTAACGCCCAATTCGAGCGCCGAGGATCCCGAGTCAATCCAACATTCTATCATATTCATCAAAACTTGTGCCTTGTTATGTTACATTGTCTATGAAAGATGCTACGTAGTCCCGAAAACAATATCATGATGCGAAGCAGAGCTCACGCGTGAGTGGATCGGATATCCAGGCAGGATAAACGACGATGGGTGTCGAAAATCCCCCCCGGCCCAAGACCCCACGGTGCAATGCTCCTACACCTCGTCTCATACAATACAGTCATGAAAGCAAGATAAATTAATATCATGTTGCCAATGGTACCCACGAGATAGAGTGGGCCGAATCGGTGGCAAGTCTCGTCAGTTTCGTCACAGTTTGGACCAGGGAGGATGACAATCATCCACCCTGGCCAAACATAGCTTTACGGTCTTGTGCAGTGTTCCAATTCCTCTTCAATAAACATGAGTACTTGGTCCGAAGAGGGTCGGCTTTCTGGTTCCTTTGACCACGTGGATCGAAGGAAATCCCAATAGCGGACTGCAAGGTTGGACGGGCGTTCGTCCAAAGGGTCTTTGCCCTCGTATTTTAGGATGATCACGTGTGTGGACTTGGATATGTGGGAGAATGGGATCCGACCTGAGAGCACCTGAAATAAGTCGTTAGTGTGTTTGCTGCACCCGGCGTAGAGGTACTTACCTGCCAGACGACGCAACCAAAGGAATAGATATCACAATAGGTCGTCGATATGGGTTTCGCGTTCTCCAAATCCGGGTGAATGAACAGTTCGGGTGCAGCCCACCGATGGGCACAGATGAGGGAGGGTACCGAATCATTCGCGTCGATGAACATAAAGGATAGGCCAAAGTCGGATATATATATCCGCCCATGATGGTCTACCAGAATGTTGGAGCCTGTCAGATCACCGTGGACGACTCCGGTCCGATGAACTATGGGAAGGGAATTCATAAATTGTTCCACGTATATAGAGAGCTTACTCACGGTACCGCAAACCGCTAGCCACCTCGCGAAGCTGTAATCAAAAGGTAGGTACGATCTAATTGCTCGGGGAGAGAACATACAATGACTAATTTGTGCTCCGTGGTGAACTGGTTGTGATTCCGGTGGACGAAATCGGTGAGTACGCCCTCACTCATCCATGGTGTAATGAAACAGGGGATTGGACCAAACTCGTATGTGAGACCAATAAGAGGTAAGATGTTTTGGTGGTTTAGTCTCTTCCACGTCCTGGACTCCCTCTCGAACACCTACGGAATGTCAACGTCAATATCTCTGTACAGCGAATGTTGTTGGCCCATTTTACCTTGTGGATCCTTGCGATGTCTGATTCATCATAGACGTATTTCGGGCACTTGACCACGACCTATAGTTCGTTATTGCGTTGGAAGGAAACTAATGCCAGTATAATGCAGACTACGAACCATTTCAGGTCTTGGACCCCGTCCGATCAGATAACACTTGATCGCTACAGAGAATCCGCCGTAAAAGATCTCTGGTTCGCCGGGGATGCGTTCCAAGCGAACTGCTGGATGCGCTACGAAGATACTGTAAGGGAAAGTAATGGGTATCCTTTGACTCCCTAGTTTGTAGTACAAAACTTACCCCCGATGGACGACTGTGATCGCGAGGTCAATGCTCGACTGAAGTCTTGACCACAAAAAATCCAGCATCTCGGTTCAGATTCCGAGTCACTGGGAGGCCTGCGGAGTGTGGGGGTGAACTTGAGTAACTAGACCTTCAAATACATACTACCACAGCTTTCATAGCCCTGCTACATATCCTGTGTGTTTCTCCATCGAAGATTCGACAAAGAATAGCGTTGATAGTACGCTGTGTCCACCATCAGATACGTAAGGTGCTCCGAGTCATTGCCGCACGGCTGTGATCCTGTGGACACTGGAAGAGGCTGTGAGTGCAGCATTCCGAGCGAGCTGACTTGCATGGCTTTCTCGATATTTACCAGCGCTAAATAGTCGTTATTGAATTGTCCGCTCCGCTCCTACCACCACCATGTCGTCCTGTCTCGTATGGTGCCTCTGGGACAACGAAGAAGAGCCTGAAGAGGCGAAAAAACATATCTCACTAGTCCCGTTAACAACTGGTGACTGGACTCCCCTTCCCATTGTTCCCATTCAACACTACTGGCGCGATGTGCCCGACGAGGGCAAATGCGCTCTAGAGTCAACATGGGAAGAACACGACGAATTCACCGCTTACCAGCCATCCTACCAAATCCCCTGGACCAGTCTTCATCATGGAACGGTGCCAATGAAGGAAGTGTACAAAGAAGAACGAAACGACTCGGAGTACATTTGGACGCGAGTCATGCGACCTTTTGGTGCGCCTCATCGTGCTAAACTTTCCGTTGTAAGTTATGTGGAAATTTCAAACGTGAATCGGACGTGTGTGATTGACTCCGAGTCCACTACATCAGTTGAATGACTGGGCTACCACTCTTCGTTCGCGTTAGTGACATTTCTTTTCGCTATGTTTTCCCGGGTCGCTAAGGTGTCCCTACCGCAGGCCACGTGATAGGTGTCGTACATGGCAATCTGACACCAGCAAGTCATATGGTCTTTGGTATAGCCTGGAAAATCTGATCTGACCAAACTTTCCCTCAGAATTCAGTCGATATAGTCCACGGAAAGGGTATCTTAAATACTCTGGGAGTGTCGCAACCCACCAGGACAAGACGGACAAGAAAGTCCTCCCTGGCTGGTGATGGGACTGACGTTTATAGTGCCCGCTGGGCTGCAACTGAATTCTTCCGTCTCGACGACGGTGATCCACGCCCGACAAAGATGAGTGACGTCTATTCATTTGCCTGTCTCATGCTTCAGGTTCGTTCATCCATTTATTTCTCTCATGCCAAGGTATTGACCAGGCGATACAGGTGCTGACGGGAAACGTCCCGTATTGTGCAACGAAGAGGCCTGAGCAGGTCGTATATTTGAAGTATCTGGGAAGAGATCCCATCGATGCACAAACTCCCGAGGTTGCGGATCGCTATGTTGCGTTCATGCGTTGGTGCTGGTCGCCGGAACCAGAGAAGAGACCCAGTATGGAAACCGTTGTGGATTTCATTGAGGGGGAAATCAATAAGCTCCAGGGGTAACCCGTTTTCAACATTTCCATTTCGCCGGTCCCGGTTATGGTTAGTTATTTATTCGGTTCACCACCCGCTAGCAGAGTCGATCATCGCATTCCATCACTCTGTGATATTTGGATCACATCTTTGTAATTTTACCCTTAGCCTTGTTACCCTGCAAATCCCGTTGCTAGATTGTAGGCTCGTGCCATATCACCTAGTTATTCTTCGAGCGTAGTTGCTATCTCATGACTATGTATATCTCGACTTGGAACGATATTACCATTTCCCTTTGAATCCCAATTTTTGAGACAAGGCTGGCTGCTAAGCATAATGCATCACACTGAATTTTCCGAAAGCTATATCAGGGCCCCAAACCCAGACTGAATACGCAAGATCTGAGCGAGTGGTGGTCAAGATCGAACGGTCCCAGATTCTTTGTTCTGGGAAGCGCCGACGGTACGAAGTAGTTGGCATAGCGCTCACGGTAGAGTTGAGTACGGCAAATAATGGAACTGGAAGGATGTTCACCTCTCCGGCTGCGGATTCGGAAGCACGTCGGAAGTGTGGAGAAGGCATCCCGAATAATTTCAGATACCTGGTCGATCATGGATGCATGCCACTACTGGGCCTCAGGCTGTAAGGACGCAAACGTGATACCTTGACTCTTCTCGATGCCAATCATCCACAACCAACAGGACACTCACTTCGTTCACCAAGGCGGTCAAAATGGCCCACTGCTGGGCTGCTAACGGCAGTGGGATCTGGAGGTTCATCTACGGAACAAGGAGCGTAGCTTCGTCTCCACCATCTAGGACTCGGTAGCGCCGATTACATATATATTGCCGTGGCGCGATACGCCTCTCTATGTACGATCACCGGATCTTCGCATAACGGTCATCATCGGTGAACTTGACCATGCCGGACCGAAGTACGGCTGAAACGTGCCCTAAAATAGGTCAGCAACGGGCAACAATATGAGTTTACTCCAAGGACAACGTTTCAACCAAAGTTAAAGAGCCTCACCGTGAGGCTTGACGGTCGCAGTGGCAGATAGTCCAACAGCCATGTTTGATGCTGCCTGACAACCTTGGCCAGGTGGCAGGATTCGCTGTAAGCATTTCGCACCTGAACTCATGTTCGCCGCCTCCAGTTCCGTGCCCACATGTCCTTTCTTCTTCCGCCCACCCGTCCATCTTCCCACGCATATGTACTGCCAGTGCAAGCACGGGTTCTCCGAGATTAGATCACCTTTCGTTAATTGGTCGTCAACGAGGTAGTGGGTTTTTCCTCACAGCCTTTGGACGCATGTGCCGTCGGATCGTATCGATTCCCGGACTTGAAAGAGTTGCCACGGTGTCAGCCATGGCCCCAAGTTGAGGAATTTAATGCTTAAATTCAGTATACCAACGAAGCGAGTTCAGCCACTTGGAGAACTGTCAGCATCGTTCAAGTTGAAGGACGCGTTTCCAACAAAAGAACAATACGGTGATGGTGGTCAGAAATGAAATGAAATTGCTGAGGTTTTGATGCGATCAAAGATCCGATCCTCACATTCAGATCAATTCAAATTTAGCAATGGTGTAGAGAGTCGGATGGACCACTCACTGCGTGCCTCTCGAACCTGAAGACATGTCCTGCAGGGCCGTTGATCGATAGGATAACGAAAAGTCTTACAAAGGTTTCTCACTGTTACGTACAATGGAGTCACACTTCGTTACGCGACCTACAGCCTACAGGTCTGCGTAAGCGTAAGCACTGAGTAATCCACAGCCCCAATTGACGACATGACATCGTTTACAGACTTACCTTGCCGTAACGCATCTGCGCCTTTAAAATCGCCTCTGTGACCATGAAATTCCTTACCCACTTTTGCGAACTCACCCGCACTACCCACTCGAAACTCACCCTAATTGCTTGTATACCATGGTTTTCAACAAGCTTGCGTTCACGCTCCTTAGCATCGTCGCCGTTGTGGCCGCGTTGCCAACCACGAACGACATGGGTCTGAAACGTGGTTGTGATGGCCTCCCAGAGGGAGAGTAAGTATTTCATTCATTGCATGTCGTGTATCGCTCACGAGGTTTCCGTTACAAGTGGCACACAAGGCTTTAGCTGTTAAGGAGTAGATCAACGTTGGTTCTGGTGGACCACAAGGTTGATCTGTGGCATGCCCAGAAGTTGAGGGTTAGGAGAGGATGCAGCTTGCAGGATCAGAAGTGATTTGTTTATTGCGCACGGACCTACGAAATATTACTGCAGGGAGATTAGCCGTGCGGCAGCTTGTTTGTTCGATTCTCTCACCTTTCATCACCTCCTACTAGTACAAATTGTCTGACACATTACTGTAATGCACTGTCAGCTTTGTTCCGATGAAGGACAGTCCGATGTTGATTAGTAGCTTGGGTGATTCTAATGACAACAAAGCTGACCTCGGATCACCGAAAATTATTTTTGGCCTCGCGTTCCTTCGATCGCTGCAAGCAAGTGCCGAACTCCAAATTAGTACGTGCGCGCTGTTGACGCGCACTTCCATTGGCGAATCTTCTCGGCGGCGTGAGACAACAAGAACCTTGAACCTTGAAGTCGCATGTCACTGTCAGCAAACTAACAACTAACTGATGGGCCCCAAAATAACCGACACTCGACATTTATACCCCCGATAGCCGTTAATAACCGATACAAATATTGACGAATGGATATAGCCTAATTAGGACATAATATATTATATAATTAGCACAAACATGGTAAGAACGACTGATAGGCTTTTGAACCTTGACACTCAGCAGAGGCTGCTCTTGATGTCCTTTGATGTCTACCGCTGCATTCCAACAGTCAAATCGACTCGGCGTCACCGAATTATTTAATCCTGGGGCTGATGCCTACCATGTAGGAGTCCGAGGTCGCGGGATGGACCAGCTGACACCCAATTGAGGCTATTCATCACTACAGAGGATCTTGATGATCCCTTCGCGTGTAAGTTGAAGATGATTGGGTTTGTTCGGCATACAAAGGAGATACAGAACTTGAGGGATTCAACATTGACACAATTCTTTCTACCCTAGAGATGAGTAACGATGATAGCACAGGAGTAGACTGTTCGTCATCATGCATCACTCTTGATTCTCTCCCCTGACCGATGCTCCCCGATAATCGATACCCCCCGACGCAGATCGAGGGCTATCGATTATGGGGGAGTTGACTCTAATCTTAGGTGCTTCGGGTTCAGTCTCGAACTACAACCTTCTATCCGAATCGCCAACGCCTCTACCATTGCGCTCAAAAGCATACCCGTTTTGTTAACAACACCATCTATCATCATAACGGTCACGTACGCTATCGTCATAATCTCTGCTAGTTATCCTCTCAGATCCACCTAGTATCTGAAGGGAATGATCGAGTGTTGGCTGGCGTTGACAGAGGCAACATGCGCCATGTTCCCTCGGGGTGCGACTTCAGCATGCGGTGATGGCGTCCTTCGCGGGTCCAGCCGTGTCGCATGGCAGTCCTTTTTACTGCCTTTCCAGCACAGCTAATCCTGATCTGCTCTGCTCTGCATCACCCATACCGTACGTCGTGCCTTTGCTCTTGATCCTTTTCGCAGGTGGCGCAACTCTTGCTGCATTCCTTCCCATGGTGTATGTCGAGATCACCTCGGAGGCAGCAAGTAGCGCGGATCATGGCGACACAGGTATAATTGGTCACCACTTACGGTGGGCGTCATCTGCCCGATATCACCTCATTTTTTTGCTCAGCTTCAGGTGCCAGCAACAAAGATGTTAAGAGAAGGCATGTCTGCTACGTGATTCGGGCATGTTATTGCGTGTATCATTGTAGCGACAATATAAATGAAGTATCTTCGTCGGATGAAAGTGTTCTACACCCGAAATACATCTAGCTTGGAGAGTAGAAGTGATGGGGACGTTTCAACGGCTCTGTTCTCTGTTCTCGTTTACAGGGAAAGGGCGACGTCGTTCGACACGAACGGCTGTCTACCGGAGGAAACAATTGGGGGACATTGAGCTTGCCTGACATCTTTCGCGCGAATAACAATAACACAGTACTAGTCACAGGCCTGGTATGAGAGAGAGCAAGCATTCTGCAGAGGGGAGTGCTTCATGTCTTGCAGCAAGATAGCTTTCCCTGATAGCGATCGGTCAAGGGATCGGGGTGACGTCCATTGGAGAGGCGTTGGGAGAATCGGACTGTTCGCAGAGGACTTGTCGACGGCAGTCAAGTACTCCCCGAACAGACCATCTCTACTTCTTGCTGGCCTCCCCGAGGGTGACCGGACAAGAGCGGTTTGTGAGGTGAGCGAGCCATCCTACTTGTGATCGACGGGATATCAGATTATATACGCGTAACCCCGTGTTCATCGATAATCAGACAGATAAGATATCCGTGACGGGAGGCCGCGATTATTGCGACCATTACCATTACTGAGTTGGACTAGAGCATCCGTCGAGTATCGAGGGCTACGAGCAATGTTCGGTCATGCGGAAAATTGTAAAAGATAATAATGTAACAATGGGACTGTATCCATACTTTTTCTTCTTCTACTAATGCGGTCGTATGCGTATAAAGAAGTGCTGAATTAGCGACTGGACTGCATGAAACTCGAGGCCTTACCTGCCACCATTCCCTACGCGCGTCTTTTAACCCGAGGCTTTGGGAATTGCAATGGCGTGCTAAGTACGGCTCTTCTCGTCTCTCCGGCACTGTCAGGAAGACCGAGACGCTTAAGGTCGTGCAGGGACAACTTGCTCATCTTACAACCCAGTGACTTGAAGAGCGCATTGATCCTAACAATGGGGCGTAACTCCAAAGACCTACGAAAACAGAAAGGGTGACCCACGTGGGACCTTTTTGATTCAGATCATTTGCAATAAGCGTCGTGTCCGTCGCATAGTCGTCGACACGGAGACATAATGCAAACATATGTGTGAGCAACAGCGTCTCCGTTTGGGATGTCGATTGCGGTCTGGATGACAAGTGTCAGTAAATTTGAACCTCTCGGATCGGGAGGAGTACTAGCTCTGTTGATCCTCTCGGCGTCTCCGTGAATCTAGATATAAGACCATCAATTATGATGGAAGGGACACTTGAGAGCTTCTCGTATAGGGTTGACTTGTCGAATTTACGAATGGTCATGTTTCGGAAGGCCAGCATGATCGAGATGTACATCAGGATCTTACTGACCGTGAGGCGGTACACGTCAACCTCTCATGACGCACGGGCGAAGAGCGGAGAACTGCTCACACGTGTGTCCTACTCGGTGACGGGGAAGCACAAACGAGGTTCATATGTTGGTTGATCCAGTTTGATCGTTGATATGGGAGAAGGGCTTTTCGCTCCGCGCTTGAGTCAACTTGGATGATTGCTGAGGGCGACAGGGTCTTCCATTCCGCTTCTGGGATGATACTGTGCAGGGAGTAGATTTCGGATGGGGTCTCGGCATCTGGGTTGTACGGAGGTATCAAACGCGAACTGTCAGCTGTCGCTTGCGCTTCCTCTGTCCGATGTGCTTGTCACCCTGGTGTCTGCCATGTAATAGATGGGCACATACCTCTGGAAGGCAGGGCTTGTGTATTCCGTTGGATACTCTCCTGCAGGTGATCTGCAACTGTTTCCATCGCAGATACATCCACCTTGTTTCGTTCTTGGGCCTTGATGGCTTGCTTGGCCTTTTTGGTACCAAAGGACTCGCCCAGAGCAGCGCGAGCTTCAAGACGCTGCAAGGTGGAAACTTCTGCAGATTTGAGAGACTTGAGAGCTTTGACTTGGTGTGTCAGGATGTGGAGGGGTGCCTCGCGAATCGTCGTTGTCTTGGTGCGCTTGTTATGCACTGCAACGAAGTACCTGGATGCATGGATGACTGAATGAGACGAACATACAGCAAGATCGTTGAAGACGCACCGAGATCCAGCGGATGCCCGCCGACTTTCAGAGGAGGAGAAAAAGTCGACGGCATCGGTCTCACCGGCAACCAGTGTGGGGAGCGCCGCAAATTGTGTGGCCTCATCCACAGAAGCCATTTCTGTCTGATAACAATCGAACGCGGTGGACTTTGGTGCTTTGACAGCAGGAAAGTTGGCTGTGGTGGCGACGAATACTTTTTAGTCGTATACGACCACGAGCAAGCGTTCTGGTTACTCACCAAGGACAGGGCCCAGCTGCGATTTTGGCTGGCTAGACAGCGCGAACGAGATTTTATCCTCGTTGTCGTCGCGCTTTCGCTTTTTTGAAGTCGACACGGTCGCCATTGCACCGTTTGGTTGACGTGTTCGCCAGACTCGGTAGGCCCCTCCTGCCAACTCACACAAGAACAAGGTCTGTATCTTCGTCACTCCATTTCCATGTCATATCTCGTGCTCACGTCGTCGCTAGTGTCGCTGTCGTGCTCGACGTTGCGCTAGTTGCTTTACCGTTACTCATTTTGTCCTTGACCCAACGCACTGACCAGCGCGGTGCTTCCGTTCCTCTGCCACCATGTCCGAACCTCCCTCTCGACGTCAGACTCCATCTATGCCTCCAATACTGACCCGTGATGTTAAACTGGAAGATGGACAACCACCGGTGGATCGCTCACTAAGGCTCGAAGACCTCGACGATGCCAAACCCCCACCTGAGACACCCTCCGTCAAGACCGAGCCTTCCCCTCCCCCTCCACTCAAGCGTGAAAAGTCAGAATCAAGCACGCCAGCACCCGCCAATGGAAAGCCCAAACGCGCCAGTCCTCAGCTCATAGGCGACCTTCCCCTTGCAGAGCAGGAAGCCCGAGCGACATTTATCGAGCTCCCCGAAAATCACTACCAATACAACACACTCGGACGTTCACGGGAGGCTCTGGAAAGCATGACGTGTGATTGCGTCTACGAGCATGGTCAGTCTTTACAATCCCTCGTCTTAGCAGTAGTCTTGAATACGTAGTAACCGATTGCTTTCTGGTGATGGGTATCCGGTCGGGCGCCTTTTCGTCATCGCAGGCATAGATGACCCCTCGGATGCATGTGGACTGGGCTCGGATTGTATCAATCGGCTCACGCAGGTGGAGTGTCTACCAGACGACTGTCGGTGTCGGTCCCACTGCCAGAACCAACGGTGGGTACATGCCCTTCTTGGATATGTCCATCCCAACCTCTTTCCACAACCCCGGATCTAGGTTTCAACGGAAGGAATACGCCAACATCGAGATCGTATTGACGGAAAAGAAAGGTTATGGGTTACGGGCTGCCTCTGATATATCAAAGTACGTCTACTACACTGTACTCGTAGGGTCTGCAGGTGACTGACGATCCGCACGGGACACGACAGGGATGGATTCATTTATGAGTACATCGGCGATGTAGTCTCTCATCCCTCATTCATGAAGCGCATGCGGGATTACGCCGAAGAAGGTATCAAGCACTTCTACTTTATGATGCTGCAAAATAATGAAGTGAGTATTACCTCTTCCTTCCGTTCATCTCACTCAACTTCCATACTTCTCCACTTAGTATATCGATGCAACTAAACGAGGCGGAATTGGCCGTTTCGCAAATCACAGCTGTAGCTCAAACTGTTACGTCGCCAAGTGGCAAGTAGGGGAGCGCGTCCGGATGGGGATCTTCGCAAATCGGCATATCAAGAAGGATGAGGAATTGACGTTCAACTACAACGTAGACCGATACGGGTATGTCCACATCTCTATTCAAGAATGTCAGAGGTTGAGTAACTCGTAATCATCAGACATGATCCACAACCTTGTTACTGTGGCGAACCGAATTGTCTGGGCTTCCTTGGCGGCAAGACACAGACAGACATTGGTGGCATGGACGAGCTCTATCTTGACGGTATGCGTCTCTCTTCTCTGGTTCCTGCGATCTTAATCGTATCGTGGCTCGACAGCTCTGGGAATCACCGATGAGGTGGAAAAATTAGGGCTCAAGGGCAACAAGAGGAAGAAGAGCAAGAAGCTTGATGAAGATTATATGGTACTTTTCCGTGCCTTGATTATTCGTTACCGCGCCCCTGATCGTCGACACCTTCCACAGCCCGAACTCAAGCCTCTGGTCGAGAAAGATATCCCAAAGGTCGTCCAGGCAATCCGGCAGACGCAGAGCAAGAAAGTCCTATCCAAGCTCCTTACTCGAATAAGGGTGCGTTATGCGACCGCTCAACGTCAGCGCCGAACTGACCCGAATAACGAATAGATCACGGAGAACGAGGCAGCTCTACGCCAAATCATGCGCCTGCGCGGGTTTAGTCTCATGACAAACATACTCCAAGACCACGCCAAGGACATGGACGTTACCATTCTCGTGTGTTTCTCACCTTCTCTGGGCTTGGTCCGATTTGTTCAACGTTCATTGTTCAAAGGCCCTTGAAGCCATGGTGAAATGGCCTCTCATCCAGCGGAACAAGGTCGACGACTCCAAGATTAGAATCCCGGTGCAAGTCTGCGCAGAGTCGGAGAACGAGAATATGAAATCGTTGGCGCTCAAGGTCTGTTCATATCGTCCTCGGGGGAGCTATGAATGCTAACATTAGACATCCAAGCTTCTTGAATACTGGGATTCCCTCGAGGTAGCTTACCGTATACCAAAGCGTCTCAAGGCAGTACGTAGCGACCCCTTGACGACGTCTCAGCGATCGCTCATTGTTTTGCTCCTAGAACGGCGAGGAAGAAACGTCAGAATCACCGTCCGTCATCTTCATCAATTCACACGACGATACTCGACCTTTGAAGAAAACGCGGCGGGAATGCGATGATATCCAATTCCAAAAACCTTTAGCAAAGCCTGCACTGCAACTTCCCCACCTACCCTCGACGTATTTCCAACAAGAACAATGGGCCCCCTCGGAAACAAAGCTCCTCCAGGTCAAGAGGAGAGAGATTGCGGATGTCATCGCCGCAGCGAATGCTGCCGCCGAGGCTGAGGCTGCGCGACTGGCCGCTGCCGCTGCCGTCGCCACATCGGAACCCCCTCCTGAAGTAGTGAAAAAGAAGCCAAAAGCGCCGAGAAAGTCACAGTCGATGGAGGAGAGGGAGGCGAATAAGGAGAAGAGGCTGCTCAAGCTCGTGGGCGCGGTGGTGGTCAAGTGCATGAGCAAGTATTCAGGAAAAATGGACAATGAGGTGTTCAAAAAGTATGCCAAGGAGGTGCGTTTTCTTCCTTGTTATTTTTTTCTCGCTATTTTTTGTTCTTACGTATCTGACCCTGTGACTCGTTCGATCTCGTGCTGCAGTTGACGCACCTCATCGCCGAAAAAGAGAAGAAGTCGACCTCTTATAGAGAGGGTCGCTTGGACACATTGTCGGACGAAAAAGTGACCAAGATCAAAAAGTTTGCCAAGGAATATATCGGCAAGGTCCTCCGCAAACTGGATAAATCAAAGTCCAAACACGCCATGTCCAACAAACCCTTGTCGTCATCGTCACACCACAAGGACCGCGGCCGAGAGCGAGATCGGGGTGGAGATGCCCATGATGAGCCCTCGGGGTCCGTGCCGTCACGGTCGCCAGATGTCCACCGAGAAGGCGAGGACGGGGACGGAGAAGACGTCGAGATGGTCATGTCTGTCGAACAAATCATGGATCTCGGCTCCGATAGCGAGGATGGCGATCATGAGCACGGGCATGGACCACCCGACGAGGGCAACGTCGACATGGAGATGGACATGCAGCAGTCATCGGACGACATGGATCACGATCCGTCGCCGACGGAGGGCGTGTCTTCACGCGTCCATCCGCCCGCGTCGGTGAGCGTCACGCCCATCACGCCCCCACAACAACAACAGACCCTCGACCCTCGACTCAAGCACCGGAGCGAGGAGTCGGGATGGGACCCAGACGCGATCAGGGTAGCCAACGGGCTGGACGATGTACACGTCTAGGTGTCTGTGTGGGACTTGTGCGGGTGTCGTTATTTATTTTAAGGCTATCACTACACAACGTACTATAAGTTTTCTTCTGCTTTTGGTAGCTTTCACTACCGCATACGAGACTTTATTCGACCCATTATTCGGTCCAAGTCATGTACTGGATTTCTCGTCGCCGTGGAAATATATAGATTGTGCAACAATGACCTGGTCGAAATACAAAACGATAAAGACTGGATATATAGCAAAATACATACATGACGAGGATGCGGGACAGATATAAGCTCAGATCGTTCGCCATTCTTGGTCCCATGTCGGCCCATCTGGTGTTGAGCACGATATTCGTCCTAGGTGTCAGTCGGGAACGACCACGCAACAAAGTAAAGGACGGATGAGATGTGTAACATCCAGGACGCGTTAACACGCTGCATGTATGCGCGCGCTCGCAAACCAGCCAGAATCCAAGGCGCAACGTGAAGCATTTGGGGTATTGCCCCCCCAACTTGCCCTGCCAGACTCACGAAAGACAATCCAGCTCGTCTGGTTCGCTATCGACACAACAGAAATGTCGTGCTGCGCTTGCCTTGATCCGTTCGAGTACCTCACGCGGGGGACCTTTTGGTGTCTTTGCGCGAATAGACGGCTTACTGGCCAGCTTTGGCGCATCCGGCTCGTCTTTGAGGCCTGACTTGACCACACATTCGCCTTGCTTATTGGGCTGGTTCTCCTTCAGTTTTCGGGATGAGGAATGGGAAGGACTGATCGTATAAGCGTCAACATGAATCACATCGTCTGAGTGGCATGTTCAAAGACATACCCTGTTTCGGAGAACTTGACAACCTTCCGAGGCCGGTCATCGTGGTTGTCTTCCTCCTTTTTCCGTTTCTTGTGTTTGGAGACGCGCTCGAGAGGTCGTTCGTCTCTTTCCATGGGTTCGACGACGTCTCGTACGGGCTCGACTCTGCCCTTTCCCTTATGGTTTCCAGTGGCTTTGAGCTTTCCCCCATTGCTGACATCCCTGGTTGGACAGGGTACAAGTTCGGGTTCGATGATAGTTTTGGGTTTCACAGGGAACAACTTCGCAGCCTTTCCTTTCTTTGCAGGGGGTGCTGTGACGTCTTCCTCCTCGTCACGCGATGTCTTTCTCGAGTTTCCTGTATCAACAACCATTTCTGTCTTGACGCGCGTGGCAGTCTTTGTACCAAATGCTTTCGAATCATCGACAGAAGGTATAGCACGTTTTCTGATAATTGGTGCATCGTCGTCAGTTTCGTCATCATCCTCGTATGGTATTTTCCTCTTAGGATTGGATTTGACTTTATGAGGAGCCTCGACAAGAGTTTGTTCATCGTCTATATGCATGTTAGTGGGCAAAATATAAGTGATTAAATGGCATACCCGACTCAAACACTTCTATCACTTTCTTTGCTGGATTTGACTTGGCTTTAACTTGCGTTTTTGGTTTCGTTTTCGGATGTTCGTCCAAGGTAGATGAAGCAGCTCGCTGTTTACCCTTCCCTTTCGACGTGGGCTTGGACTTGGGCTTTGCCTTGGTATTGGCAGGGGGTGGTGGTTCCGCGTCATAATCTGGATTTGCAAAGAGACCTCTTAGGATATGGATATGACACACGAGTGGGAAAGGAAAACGTACCCTGTGGTTTCTTTTTGCCTTGCGCTGGTCTACCACGACGCTTCGGAGCAGGCTTTGGGTCCGGGTCAGCTGAAGGCATTGCAAACCAAGTCAACACATGTTACATCAAGCATAAAAAATCTTACCCTCTGCTTCGACAATGTTCGCCTTCCTCTTCCGCGACGCTGGCTTTGGCTTGGAACTCCCTGTATGCATTCTCATCGGATGTGCTCTGACATGAAATGAGCGACGTACCAGCTACAGCCTGAGTTTCCTCGGTAGCGGCATCTGCTCTCGCTTTGCGTGTCGGTGATGACTGACGAGGCCTCGAAGTGGAAGAACGTCTCCCAGCACTATTCCTTGGACGTGGCTTTGAGGGAGATTCCCCAGAGACGGTACGCGCAAGGAGGATATCAACGAGCGGGTTCGAGGTGGACGGTACGAACACCCTGCCCGGTTGCGATGCGCGTCAATACACGACGCGACGGACAAAAACACCAGACACGAACCCACCGCGATCACGAAAGCGGGCTTGTTGTCGTTTCAGACGTTGCGCTTTGCTCTCCCCTGCGGAGACGCCAAGTTTGGCTTGCTGCTCGTCGACGGCGGACGGTGACATGGTCGCGTCTCCGTCAAAGAGAGAGTTTAGATGTCGCTAGTGTCACGTGATATGTTTATTTAGTCATGTGACTGATCACGTGAATTTCTATCACTTTCGCTTGCTCGTTTCTCCGGACTAGATTACGATGCCATCCCAAGCGTACGTTCTCACCAACAAGGTCACGCATGCCAGGCTCTTCCCTGTCCAATCCAAACATGCGTTCACTTATCCCACCGTCGCGCTCCTCGTCTCCCTCGACGCCCTCGAGCGTTCCGCCTTGGACTTGCCCATCTCCTTTGGTTGGGGTCTCACATTGGGCTACGTTTTCCGCTTCGGGTCGACGTGGAGGACCCTCGTCGGTCTCAGGGGAGATGGATATCTCGTTCACCGAGATGCCAACCATACGTCTCCCATTTCTATCCGCTCAAAGCTCGATCGTGTCTTGTTTGACAGGGGTGCGATAACCACACCGTCCGAAGTGAGAGATGTATGGATGATGACGATGCCTGCCATTTGCGCTTTCGAAGGCATTAATCCCCTCACAGTTTATTATTGTTATCGCCCCTCGGGAGAGGTATCTATGGTTGTCCTCGAGGTGGGTGCCCATCGCCTAGTATTCTGCGGCGCCAAGACGCATCTGTTCAGGTGCACAATACTTTTGGTGAAGGACATGTGTACGTTTTACAGTTGGGCAAAGACGAAGACCCCCTGCCGCCGAAAGGGTAGGACCAATCCTTCCAGATATACTTCCCTGTTTCCTCACCCTTGGGACAGCTATGACCATCAATGGACGTTCCCCCGCCGCTTCTTCGTCTCACCATTCAATGACCGTTCGGGGTTCTATACCGTTGCCATCAAATTACCTTCACATGCCCCTTTCGATCTCTCCCCCTGCGATCTCCCGAAACCACGCGTCCGGATACATTTACGCATGCCCGACCATAATTCTACCGCACCTACCGTTGGCCCTCTCAAAATCATTGCTCATCTTACTCCCCAATCTTCCGTACCACTGACTACACTCAACCTCCTCACCGTCCTCTCACGTTCTCCTTTTGCATTGTTCATCACCTCTCCGCGGATATTGTACGAAGCGTGGATGCTCCACTACCGCAGATATTTGCCTGTCTTTTCTCGACCGGAGCCCATCCCAGCTCTGCCGCATTCGCCTGGTCGAGGATTTGATGCGCAGAAATTACATCTCATAGGAGCCGACATTTCTAACGTCTCGGAGCACGACCACCCAGGCGGAATCATCTATCAAAAGACCACGGTCTCTGAATGCTACGCCCGCCGACGCCTTTTCGCATTTCTTGAGCAACGCTGCGCAGAAACGGGTGTCGATATCGCACTTGTCCCGGGCGATCCATCAACGCAGACATGGAGATGTTGCGGTCAAAAAGATGCCAAAGACCCAGACCCGCCAACACTGACAATATCGTACACTTCCCCGCGCGTGTTCACGCTCTTCTTGCTTGCCCCCTCTGCACCCTTATTCTTCTGTGCGGGGTGCAAGTCCAAGACAGATGGTCAATGCCGAGTGTTCAGCGTATCCAACGAGGACATTTATATGCGCGTCTTTGAACCGGGGCAGAAACATAGCAATGAGCACCTAGGATGGATCGAGCGGGCAACTCAATGGATGCGTTTCGTGTCAATTCCACGGGATATCAATACCTTTCCCAGTCGCGCCCAACTCTACCACCCCTTGGCGACGCTGCCTTCCTCCTCTGCAACCCGGCTGTTCGACTTTTTCGTGGTCACCGTGCTCGTGATGCAAGACTGGATTCTGGAAAGGGTTTTTTGCATGTTCCAGGTGAGATTCGTGGCTGGGACGGAGCCGTGGATGAAGGATATGTGGAGGAAGGCGCAGACGACTACTCGCAAAGGTCAGCGTTAGGTTTGGAAGGCACCCCCGAACCCGAAGCACACGAGATGCATGCTACGCAGTCAGGGAGCTTCGATCGGTCATCATCACCATCTATCCACTATATTGCTCTGTAGCAATAATATACGAGACGAGGTGTTCATTGGATGAGGGTTCTACGGAGTCACAGACTGGCGTTCCGAGATGAAACTCCACCCAGGTCAGAGCACTGAGCAGTACTGGCACTGGCAGCAGTGCCACCTTAGTACATAACTCCAACATCATTACAGTCGCGATGTGACCAACTATTTTCGTCTTCGCTGGACACATGGTTCGTCGAGTTGGCATACAAAATAAAAATGGAGCGTCTCAAGCATATCTTATCTCTTATCTGCCGCGTCATGCTTCGCGTTTGCCTTGTTGTCACGTGTACGGTCGGAAGTCGGCTACGAGCCTTCACTCTTCGGCTCTCTTCACGCAAACGCTCTCCAGAATGTCGACAGAAAGCACAAGCAGTCAGTTCGAGGACATCCGCGAGAAGTTCGGCCGTTTCAGGATCCTAATCGTTGGGCGCGCAAACGCGGGCAAGACGACCATTCTCCAGAAGATCTGTAACACGACGGAAAGCCCAGAGATATATGACGGTAAAGGGAACAAGGTACGCCTCTCGTTCGAGACACAAAGTTGAGCCGGACACTAAACCGTGCGATTAGATTGATCCGTCCCAGGTTGAGGGGTCGATGGGGGTAGGTACTGCTCCCCGTCGGCCTTAACCATGATGCAAGTCCTGCTCAACCATTTCTAGCGCGGGATTCATGACATCGAGAACGAGCTGATCTTCCGGAGCAACGACAAGTTCATCTTTCACGATTCGCAAGGGTTCGAAGCGGGTAAGGCAGACGAGTTTTTAAGAATGAAGAAATTCGTCGCGGACCGTGCAAAGACTACGCATCTCAAGAAGCGCCTTCATGCGATATGGTAATAGGCAACTTGGGCTGTGTAGCAGTTCATCAAGTGACGTACTCTGTCGAACAGGTATTGCATCTCGATGGATAGGATTGAACGAGCGATCCAACGGTCCGAGGAAATGTTTTTCGACGAATGTGACCCTAACAATGGTGAGCTGTTATCGTCATAGTTGCTTCGAGCTCATGATGTGGCCAGTTCCAGTTCTGGTGTTGTTCACCAAATTTGATGCACTGCAGGCTAAAGCACTGGTTAAATTGGCACCTGCGGATCGACGGCTGGCATTGCAGGGGGGGCCGTTAAAGATCCAGCCACTTATGGAAGACATCTTCAATAGGGCTGATATATGGGGACAGCTTTCCAAAATGACATACCCCCCCAAGTCCTCTGTTCGGCTTGAAAGTTTGTGTTATGGTTTCTTGGGTGCACATTGTGACATGCCATTCACCAATATGCTAGACATCCACAAGGCCAATGAGGGGTGCAATATTCTGATTGAAAACACTGCATTGGTCCTGAATGATGAAGCATTGCAAATGCTGTTTGTGTCAGCTCAGGAAACAAATATTGCACTTTGTGTCAAACTTTCAGCCCAAAGGTTGGTCACATTAAAAAAACACATTATTTTATATATCCATTTGAATAAAGGTTAATATGTGAGGTGGATGGGATGTATAACACAATGCATTCCACAGATGAAGAGTTGCGAATTTACAGGCTTGCATCTTGGTTTCCACACTTTCAGGTAGGGTGAATTCCACATCAAATGTGCATTTGATTCTAATATCCTTGTTATTGGTCCTCATCTGATAATCATAGTGGGTAAGCTACAATTTCTAGCATGTTGGTATCTGATGTGATGCTGATCATTTCATGCCCACTCTTCATCCTGCTCTGGCAATCATAGAAAGTGAGTTGTGTGTTTTGGCACTTTGGTGGCTGGGGTGATGCTGATCATTTCATGTCCATTCTTCATCCTGCTCTGGCAATCATAGGAAGTGAGTTATGCATTCTGGTATGTTGGTGGCTGATGTGATGCTGATCATTTCATGTTCACTCTTCACCCTGCTCTGGCAATCATAGGGAGTAAGTTATGCATTCTGGCATGTTGGTGGCTGATGTGATGCTGATCATCTCATGTTCACTCTTCATCCTACTCTGGTAATCATAGATTGTGAGTTGTGCATTCTGGCATGTTGATGGCTGAGGTGATGCTGATCATTTCATATTCACTCTTCATCCTGCTCTAACATAGTGGGTGAGTTGTGCATTCTGGCATGATGGTGTCTGAGGTGATGCTGATCATCTCATGTCCACTCTTCACCCTGGTCTGGCAATCATAGGGAGTAAGTTGTGCATTCTGGCATGTTGGTGGCTGATGTGATGCTGATCATTTCATGTTCACTCTTCATCCTGCTCTGGCAATCATAGATTGTGAGTTGTGTGGCATGTTGATGGCTGAGGTGATGCTAATCATTTCATGTTCACCACAGTGGGTGAGTTATGCATTCTGGCATGGAGGTGGCTGCTGATCATTTCATGTTCACTCTTCATCCTGCTCTGGCAATCACAGCATGTGGGTTGTGCATTCTGGCATGGAGGTGATGCTGAGAATTTCTCTTCATCCTGCTCTGGCACTCATAGGCAGTGAGTTGTACATTCTGGCATGTTGGTGTCTAAGGTGATGCTGATCATTTCATGCCACTCTTCATCCTGCTCTGGCACTCATAGAAGGTGAGTTGTGCATTCTGGCATGTTGGTGGCAGATGTGATGCTGATCTCATGTCAACTCTTCATCCTGCTCTGGCAATCATAGCATGTGAGTTGTACATTCTGGCATGTTGGTGACTGAGGTGATGCTGATCATTTCATGTCCATTTTTATCCTGCTCTGGAAATCATAGCATGTGAGTTGTGCATTCTGACATGTTGATGGCTAAGGTAGTGCTGATCATTACATGTCCACTCTTTATCCTGCTTTGGCAATCATAGATTGTGAGTTATCATTCTGGCATGTTGGTGTCTGAGGTGATGCTGATCATTTCATTTCCATTCTTCATCCTGCTCTGGCAATCATAGGCAGTGAGTTGTGCATTCTGGCATGTTGGTGGCTTTAGTGATGCTGATCAATTTATGTCCACTTTTCATCCTGCTCTGATAGAATGTAAGTGACACTACATTATCTCCACTTTGACTCTGATTGTTGTTACATTTTCTATATAGCTGGTATGTCTTCTTATACATGGATATAAGCTATATTTAGACTGACTATTTCAATAGGATGTAAGTTCCACATTTAGTTATATCTCATAACAACTCACATGTTTGTTCTCTAGCAGGTAAGACTTTGGAATTTTATTGTCTTTTTACTCAGATAACTTTAGGAGGTCTGTTTCTACAACAAAATATGCCACCATTTATTTACCACATGATTTTATTATTGTGTTAGCTGCTCAACAAGCATAGGGTATGTAATGTTCCTTTAATGTAATGGCTTAATTTGACATTTTATCCAATAGACTGATATGACTACCAGTGCCACTCAGGCTCTGAGGTCAGACAATCAGGCAGGTTTGCATATAAGACTTGTAGGGCTGTAGCTTATACATAAAATATCCAAGGGTAATCTCACCACATGGCAGCAATATCTTCAAGCTGGTGTTGGTGTGTTTTGATTATTTTATGTCAAAAATAATACATAATAATGAATTCTAATCTAATTTAGAGACACTTCTTGTATTAGAGCAATCTTTTTATCTTTTTCAGCAAGGAGACCCTAATGCAGTTTCCTCTGCTGCCCAGGAGTACAAGACATCAGACATACCCACTAAGGTGAATGTAGCCCTAAAGGATGTTTTCACCCACTATGGCACTGCATCCAAGAATGAAAAAGTGGATATGATCTGCAATATTATTGCACAGAATCACATGGGTAAGTTGGCCATATGTACCAACATTCCACTGATTAACTTAGGGATTTTGCTTCAGTGAGACCAGTGGCTAGATAAAGGCACTGGTCTTGTATTTGGCTACAACCATTTCTGCAGTAGTGGTGAACAAATTGCTGAGAATAAGGAGGGTATGGAGAAGCCATCTTGATTTGAGATGCCTGTATATCTAGTGATTGTCTGTGTATGGTAATTGTATTCTTGGCCTGGTGATGTTTCAACTTGAATCTGTCAACATGTTCAATGGTTCAAGTTGCACTGTCACACTTGGTCCAGTTAGGAATGAGTGTGGACTTGGAGAATGGAATCAAGGGTTCAAAGATAAGCATTGAGTCAAAATACAATGAGGTCTTTTGGAGATAACATCTGTTCAGAGTAAGATGCCAACTTCGACATGAAGGAATCAAGGGAGCCATGTAGAGGTGTTCTAGTGGGTCCATTGACTAGGGGGACCTATAAATCAGGATTTGCTGATGTTGAAGAGATGGGCATAATCCCACAGGTATCAAGGGCAGGCTAAAGCATGGATTCTGAGTGACTTTAGCCTAGACTACATGATGTACCAGTGGCACAAGGATTTATATACTCAGGTTACAATGATAGAAAGAAGAAGACATCATACTAGAACAAAGATTGATAAGCATGGAACATTGTAGAATACAATGGAAGGTGGAGGAAGAACAATGATGGAGCAAGTGGGGTTGCAAGCATCATGCAGGTAGAAAATGGGGGTGCCAGTGAGAGCATGAATTTGATTGTGTGATGAGTACAATGTGATTTTGTGTCTCTCAGGCTGTGGTTATTTGTGTGCTCAGGCCAAGTGTAGCTTGCATCAGTAAATTCAAATTTACATCCTTCTTTATTTGGCTTTATCTGTCTTATTTTGCTTAGCTGACTATCACAAGTTTCCTGACATCTCCAAACTCATTACAAAAATTGGTTTCTATGGTGGATATATGTTAAAATGTAGTGTACTCGAGGTTTCTAATGTTTTGGAATTAATTATTGTAGTATTCATAGTTTGACAAATACAATAAGACATATAAAGCCAAATAAAGAAGCATGTAAGTTTACTGATGTGCCATGACTCATCAGCAAATCACTCTTTTTCCCACAGAAAGATTTGTACACTACATTACCACTTTTGTACCTATACCCCTAAAAATTTCCCCACAACACAAAGATTATGTAATAAAAATTTAACATAAATTAATACTGACAATGTTGAGTTAGAGTTCCCCTATCTTTTACTATGGAGCTATGGCTGGGAGACCTTGCTGTGGAGCACTATCAAGGTCTCTACAGTACTCCACAGCCAATTTGTGATTTGCTGATGATGTCTGGCACTTTCAAGTTGGCTCAACATACTATATGGTTCCTGTTGTTCATATTGTCTAAGTTCACTATACATCATCATGGCAATGCTGATGCTCCTTGAACATAATCTACTAGGAGCCTGTCTAGCAAAGCAACAAAAGGACAAGATGTGTTGTTTGTGCCACTCTCAACAACCTCTTCTGAATCCTGATGGCAATACACTGCCGTCAAGCAAGCCTCCCCAGCCACAGTCTTAGTAATATTGAATCCCATGCATTCACTTTTACCTTTACTTGTACATCAGGCTTCAAACATGGAGCCATCCCAGTTGAATTTCCCAGTGAGCACATTCTGTTATTGAGTTGACAACGCAACGAGCGGCGCCAGCGGCCCGGGTGACTCCAAGCGAGACCTTAGCTATGACTCCTATGAGGAACTCACGTCAGCACCCAGAACGACCAGAGATACGACTCACCTGAACCATCGACCCTCGAGTATCGAGTTCGAGGGGGAGAGAAATAGTCAGCGAGCTGCAATGGAGAACGTACCAGTTATCGAAACGGACCCATCGGGAGCATCGAGGTGTGACGAAAACGCTGGGAAACGGCCAAGGAAGCCGCTGGAGCCAGAGGTTGGGGATGAAGTGATGTAGTCAGCTGGCCCCCTGGGATCGACGAGACTCGACGGTAGCATCCTGTTTGAATACACCTTGTCAGTAGAGGATGACTGGCCATCAGGGACGAAATAATAATAACCTTCGGAAAGGTGAAGCATCAAAGAGATCACCTTTGGCAGCCAGAGCAGCGAAGGCAACAAAACGAAGTCACTTGAGCGGCCGACGAGAGAGCCTCTCAATATCCTCTAGTGGGATTTCTCCATCGATCATCACGCATGTAGTAGATGACCATGACGCACGGCAGAGTTGTGCCAGCCTGAGTAAAATAGGGGATACAAACCCAATATCTTCCTCCTCCTCCTCCTCCTCCTCTTCTTCTTCTTCTTGTGGGACTTTTTCGGCAGGTGCAACTGGCGTAGGCGATCTTGATCTCTCGTCTTCCTTTTACACGACCTCTAAACCCCGTTTCTGCAAACCCAACCGAGTGACCGTTAGTAGGACAATAGGCATTGGAGACACACTTTCCCTCTCCCCTTCAATGGACTTCCCCGTTGATCGACTCTTGAAAAACCAGTCGAAGCGAAATACTTGGAAACTCGGAAATATCCCGTTTGATACGTCCTCGGCCCGCATCACATAGGGGGTTCAACCGACAGAGCAAATATCGATCTTCCTCCTCAAAACAGACTTTACCCTTGGTTCAGTTCAGGTTTCTGCATCGGGTGTTTTGACAGAGCTGATTTTTTTGGCGAGAAAGTGCTCCAGGTCGGATCGCTTGTTGCCTGCGGCGATGCGAGGTGTTCGGCGAGTTCTTTCCAATGTTTCTTGAAGTACGTATAGTACCGCTTCACGGCCTTTGTGTCCTCGTCCTGGATCGGAAGTGCCAATGAGTAGATCATGCCACCCTTGATGAAAGCAAATGTCGGTCGCCTCATTGTGATCGAGGCACCTCATAGACGGGCTGGTCACCGGACTAGTGCTCAAAAGCGATCGGTTGACTTGCTCGTCGTCGGGGTGTACATGACCGCCAGACGGCTTAGACACATATCCAACGTGTCCGCAGCCTCGAGGTCGGTATCAAGAGGCAACAATTGCACAAGCTCGGAGCGTTCCTTGAGCAACGCGGTACGCATGCTCAAAAGGACACCATCTATCCGAGCCAACGCTAGCAATACCATACGCTTCAGCATATCCAGCCAAGACACCTATATGCGTGTCTTTAAACTGAGCAGGAGGTGCGGGAAAGAACACGGATGGATAAGGGGGCGATGCGGTGGATGAAATCTGTGTCATTCTACGGGGACGCCCAGATACGCCCACGCTCCGCCTCTTGCTTGTAATACCCTCCTCTTTGCAATTCGGCTGTTTAGCCTTCCACGCGCGCAGTACGAGAATGGAATCGACAAGGATATCGGGAGGAGGCGGAGTTCAATGGGTTGGTCTGGCAGGCAGGCGACTTTTTCGGGTTAGTTCTTGGTCGTATGTTTGTCAGGTAGCCCACAAGACGACTCTGGAAGATTAGACATCCGCCGATAAACTTCTGAGGCTTCCAAATGGTCGGTACATTGGACGGTCTATGATATACACTCAGATTGACTGAGGGTCCCGCAGTACGATCTAGATATTGAGTTGTCTAAAGTCTGCACGACCCGAACGATCTGGTATGTTAATGTTATACAACACCAGAAGCAGCCGGCCGAACAGCATCCTCGTCTCTGCCTATCACATTCACAACGTGTCAGCATCCCAGCGCAGCAACAAGAATAGTGACACCCACCCTCGAAAAACTTTTGTAAAAACGTACGCTGTGGTCTCTCGTTCGCCTTGAGTAGAATACCCATCACATGGTCCGTCTGCTTCCAACAATTGAGGCACTCCTGGAGGTCCTGGCGGCTCTTGTGTATGAGAACCTCGATCGCGCGTGGATCGGTGACATGTCGGTTTGCTTCAAACTTTTGACGGATGGAGTGTCGGACGTAGGCAGAGGTGACGGGGATGGCATACAAGGTAACAATTTCAGGTGCCTGCGTGCATTCGGAGTGGTCAGAAGGATTCCCTCGCTCGGCGTGACGGTTCCGGGACGACTCACGGCGCGAATCCAGCCTCTGTAGAGGTCAATGACACGCCTACGAGCCTCCTCAGGGCTACTCGACATGCGCGAGACCTGCGCTAAACGAGACGGTATCGTAGTCATTTTCAAGTGGTGGGCCGGTCGAACAACACTCGGGCAAACTCGACAATCGGGCTGATTAGTAAGCAAAAGAGCGATGATTTCCTAATTCGGGGAAGACTAGAGCACGTCCTTCTTATCTCCTTGTACTCCAACATATCCCTTTGTCAAAAATGGCCAGAGGAACAGGCAAGTACTACCGTCCATGAAGCACTAAAAATCCAACACGCGTTTCTCATTTGCAGGAAAGTATGGCAAGGCGAAGCGTGGCGGCGGTAGGAGCTTTAGGTGAGCGCGAGCGTCCTTTTGAGTGCCGCGAAATGGGATCGGCTGGTGCTAACTCTGCGGATGGCGTGTCTAGCCGAGATATGGACCTTGATCAAAATGGGATAGCTGTACCGAGAGTGTATGTGTGCTTTCACCGCTCAGGTATGCGGGATTCACTATCGATTGCTGTGTAGAACCCGTCGTAGTGGGAAGCAGGATGATAGCGATAGCGACGATGAAGAAGAGGATGCGTTACAGGAAGAGGAGGAGGAAGACGACGACGACGACGAAGAGGACGATGAGGATGAGAACGCAGCTGAATCGAGCGCTGCCCAACAGCCAGACCTGACGCGCACCGAGCGACGTGAGCTGAAGAAGAAACTAGCTGCTGAGAAGCAAGCACAGAAACAAGTCGACGAGGACGATGAAGATGCGGATCTCATCAATCCCAACCACGTTGAGAAGAAACTCACCATATCAGACCTAGCCTCGAGACAGTTGACTCGCAAGGAAAGGTACGGCCTGATGTCTCGATCATTGTCTGCGTTTCGGATCGCATTGACCGTCGTTGTGTTTTTAGGGAGGTAAAGGAGAAACAGGAGGCCAAAGAACGTTATTGGCAGGTGAGCGCACCCACTCGCCGACTAAAATAATCCAACCCATCCGATTGTCCAGCTTCATCGTGCTGGCCAGACAGATGAAGCAAAGTCAGATCTCGCTCGTCTAAAGAAGATTAGAGAGGAACGCGAAGCTGCACAGGCCAAGCGCATGGCTGAGGCGGAAGGTTTGTGCCCCACCATCCAATTTCGCATCTCAGTATTGACAAAGTATTACTTCGCACAGCCAAAGCCGCAGAGATGGAGGCGAAGAAGGCTTCCATGGCCGGGAAGCGTGTTTAAACTGTAATATTCTGATATGTCACCCCATACAGTCGAGTTACTATTCCGTAGTAGCTGCTTGAAGTTGTAATCTGGGCTCTGGGCCCATCCTACCCTGCTCGAGTCCATCAACGCGTTCCTTACTTTTTCTCGTTGTCGATGCTTAACTTGTTGATCTGCATGATCGCAGATGTGATCAGACGGTACTGAATATCATTAATATTGTGACTCTTCACATGATCAAAGGGGGGTGATGATCAGATTATTATCCTGACTTCGCGTTAAGGCAAATACTACAATCGTGTTGTCACACGGAACCGACATTACGCAGAAGCTCTCACATATTTGTTACACCATTCGCAGAAAATCGGATCACAAAAACATAATTCTACTACGTCTGTCACTTTTCCAACTCGACATTGCACGCATCCTGCGAGAACGTTTACAGCTTCGGACTGGCAGGTGTGGTATGCTTTGCACGCCAGCACTTCTCTGCATTCCCCCATACCTGATTTGGGTCGTTCTGCCACTCCCACCGGTCTAGGATTTCCTTTCGTATATAATCGAGTTCTTCCCGAGTGCCGTCGACAGGCGCAGTCTCGGAACCTTTTGGGGGAACGGAGAAACTATAGTATCGCGCAACGTTATGAGTTTGCTGAACGATGCTGTTCGCGAATGGCACGCGGATCTCTTCATAGGTCTTGAGGGCGTCGGCTATATTCCCTAGGTCCGTTAACTTGTGCGTAAGCAGGCGTCCCAACACGTATGCGTCCTGCCAATGTTGGATGCTATGAATCGATATAATTCGAAGGGACAATGTTTAGTTACGCACCTCCATCGCCTGTCCTGCGCCTGCTCCAAAGTGTGGCTCCATAGCATGCGCCTACGTTGTCCTCAGCCACTGACATCATCACCACAGATTGAGATAAGCTGCTTACTGCGTCCCCAAGTAACGCAACCGCACCGTCCACGTAGTGAGGCAATGGCCGGAGGGAGTGAAGTGCCCATCTCGACGGCTTCTCGATGCACTATGATGAGTGTCAGGAAATGTTGGGACAAGCGACACGGATTCCATTTAAATACCTTCGCCAAAGCTTCAGCACGAATATCCCAACCTTCAAATAAGTGCACAACCTCTTCTTCGGGGACATCGGTTACCCAACGACCCTTGAATGGCGACCCGAAAGTATCACGATTGTGAAGGAAGATCACGACATTGATCAGTTTCCCTTTGGAGACGGGAAATGTTACGATGTGCTATCCAATTGTATGTCAGTTAGCCAGGAAGAGTACGAGGCCGCGTTGCCTTACTTTGTCCTTTCCCAAATGCTGGACGCGGAGGTAAGTATTCCATTTATGCGATCTGGTGATAGTATGGCTCACCATCGTCACATTAGTCGGCGGCTCGAGGTCAGGGTACGCCTTCAAGATTTTCTCAGTTGGAATTAGGCTCCTATACACCAGCATGCCCGTCCACACAGGATCAATGCATTCGAGCAATTTCTTCCTGGACTCATCGTCTTCGATCGCGGAAGCGAGTTTCTTGTACATAGTTGAACGCGTCGCTGAGTGAATACCATCGGCCCCTACCAACACGTCCGTGACGGTGGTATAACCGTCGGAGAAATGTAAAGTTATTTTCCCGGTTTCGGAATCAACTTTGTAGGTGTCGAACTTCTTGGATGTGTGAATTTTGCAAGAAGCAGGAATATACTGTAGCAAGAATTCCACCACATCTTTTCTGTGAAGCATCAACTGCCCATCTGCAATATTAATAATAAAATCAGAGAGACAATGAGTCGTCGAACATAGATCCTCACGTTTCAGATCTGTCCAGAACCAATCATATCCATCTCGCTGATCAGACTTTCTGAAAGTCGAACCTGAATTTAAACAGTGTTATAGATCAGGAGTCTCCCGACAAGAAGTGGACGAACTAGTGTTTTCCTGTGGCGGCCTGACAGCGAGTTTGATGAATTCGTCGTACAACCCTAGGTCTTTCATGATGTCCATGGTCCTCCCAAAGAGTCCGACTCCAGCACCAAAAGTGGTGATGGTGGGGCCAGCTTCGAATACATCGACCGGATGCGTGCCATACTTTCCAATAACAACAGCGAGCATCAGTCCACCTATACCTCCTCCACTACAGCGACGTTAGTGATGCCAAGTATGTTACATTGGACCAGAGCGTACCAGATGGACACGCGGAATGTAGAATTCATGGACATGATTGTCTAGTGCGGCGGTAATGTGAAAGTGATCTGGGCAGGAATTGGTCGTTGGTTGGACCCATAGGCTTCGGCAGTTTATATAGCTGGGCACATCTCGGCGCCAGACGACCTTGGGGCGAGTGCATGAGTGTCTCGTTCACAGATGGTCCGAATGCGACTACACATGAGAGAATTCCTGTTAGTATTGTCAGCAGCCCCTCAATATGTTGATGTGCTGACGCAGAAAGCTGGAAACCGGGCGTCTCGGTTGGTTTCAAGTTAGGTTTGATACATCCGAGGTGATCCGCTCAGCGCATATCTGCGAATCACAGAGCTCGTTCGACTCGGCCAACTTTGGGTTTGCTAGTTATGGCACAGCCTTACTAGAAGATAAGTTCACCGGTATATATTGAGACTGCCGCCACCCCGCCATCATGACCTGATTGGGGTATTAGCTAGGTGCCGTAGTGGCAGCAAAACCGAGTGCGATATTTTACACTCAACTGTGGCCATTTGCAAATGCGAGGGTGTCGCCAAAGAGTCGCCCAAACATCATGTGCATCCGAGTCATGACTCAGAGTCATGAATCGGATCCCGCTCATTTCTCCGGCCACAGACCAGCTGATCGGTCAACTGGTCGCGGTACAAACTTGTTGACCAGGGCGCATGCGCATGCCTTGTCTAATACACCGTTTTGGTAGCCTCACTACGCTCGGGATCTGCCGAATCCCGATCCCACGTTTGTCGTGGGCGTAACTTATCGGGTATCGAGACGCTGGCAGTTGCCCGTTTTTCCCTTCAAATCGCACATTCAAGCACCTACCAGCAATCAGTACTTCAGGTGACAACAGATCTCAAATATACTCCATTTCCAGCTCGACATTGAGCCTGTGTCTTGCGACACTGTCTATAGCTTTGCGACCATGCCATACTTCTTTGCACGCCAACGCTGCTCTGCGTCACCGTGGCAGAGCGAGTCCGAGTGGGTATGGGCCCATGCATCGATCGACTGGCGCAAATGATCCAGTTCTTTCTGGATGCCGTGAGCACGAACTGGACGATCCCTGGACGATCCCGTTCGCAAATGGTAAGCGGACCTCTTCATAGTACACCTTGAGTGCGTTGGTTACGCTTCCTAGACGCGTTAACTCGCGTGTTAGCAGGCGACCCAACGCGTATGCATCCTGTCAATGCAGACAGTGCGGTGAATCAATGTGGTCTTAATCAAGCTTGACTGCAAATGGATTGAATATCATTGTGTGACTCTTCACATCCACTGGTATAGTGTGTGGAGAAGATAATCAGATCTATCCTGACTTTCGCGTTAATTAAGGTAAATACTACAATCGTTGTGCTGTCATACGCAACCGACATTACGGAGAAGTCCTAACATATGTCTATTTATTACACGATATCATTCTATGCTGTCAGATTTCCAACTCGACATTGCACGTATCCTGCGAGACTGTTTACAGCTTCGGACTGACAGGCGTGCTGTGCTTTGCACGCCAGCACTGCTCTACATCCCCCCATACCTGATCAGGCTCGCTCTGCCATTCCCATGCGTCCACGATTGCCTTGCGCACGTAATCGAGTTCTTCCGGAGTGCCGTCGACAGGCACAGTTTCGGAGCCTTCTGGAGGAACGGAGAAACTATAATATCGTGCAACGTCATGGGAACGCTGAACGACGCTGTTCGCGAACGGCAAGCGGACTTCTTCATAGGTCTTGAGTGCGTCGGCTACATTCCTTGAATGCGTTAATTCGTGCGTGAGCAAGCGCCCCAACACGTATGCATCCTGTCAATGCAGAGCGGTGGGTCAACGTAGTCTCAGGGGGTATCGGCTAGGTTACGCACCTCCATCGCCTGTCCTGCACCTGCTCCAAAGTGTGGCTCCATAGCATGCGCCTATATTGTCCTCAGCCATCGTCATCATTATCGCAAAATGAGATAAGCTTACTGCGTCTCCAAGTAACGCAACCGTACCGTCCACGTAGTGAGGCAATGGCCGGAGGGAGTGAAGTGCCCATCTCGATGGCCTCTCGACGCACTGTGATGGTGTCAGGAAATGGTAGAACAAGCGACAAGGACTCTATTAAACACCTTCGCCAAAGCTTCAGCACGAATATCCCAGCCTTCAAACAGGTGTAAAACCTCTTCTTCGGGGACATCGGTTACCCAACGACCCTTGAATGGCGACCCGAATGTATTACAATTGTGATGGAAGATCACAACATTGATCAGTTTCCCTTTAGAGACGGGAAATGTCACGATGTGCTGTGGTAATTGTATATTGGTCAGCCAGGAAGAATACGAAGCTGCGTTGCCTTACTTTATCCTTTCCGACATGCTGGACACAGAGGTAAGTATTCCATTTATGCGATCTGGTGATATAGCTCACCATCGTCAAGTCAGATGGCGGTTCAAGGTCAGGGTACGCCTTCAAAAATTTCTCAGTTGGGATTAGGTTCCTGTACACCAGGATACCCGTCCACACAGGATCAATGCATTCGAGCAATTTCTTCCTGGACTCATCGTCTTCGATCGCGGAAGCGAGTTTCTTGTACATAGTTGCACGTGTCGCTGAGTGAATACCATCGGCCCCCACCAACACGTCCGTGACGGTGGTATAACCGTCGGAGAAATGTAAAGTTATTTTCCCGGTTTCGGAATCAACTTCGTAGGAGCTGAGTTTCTTAGATGTGTGGATTTTGCAAGAAGCAGGAAGATTCCGTAGCAGGAAATCTACCACGTCTTTTCTGTGAAGCATCAACTGCCCACCTGCAAGATGTTTAAAAAAATCAGAGACACAATGAGTCGTTGAACACAGATCCTCACGTTTCAGATGTCTCGTGAACCAATAATATCCGTCTCGCTGATCAGACTTCCTAAAAACAGGACCTGGATTTAAACAATGTTATAGACCAGGAGTCTCCGGACAGGAGGTAGACAAACTAGGGTTTTCCTGTGGAGGATTGAGAGCGGTTTTGATGAGTTCGTCATACAATCCTAGGTCTTGCATGACGTCCATGGTCCTCCCAAAGAGTGAGATTCCAGCACCAAAAGTGGTGATGGTGGGACCAGCTTCAAATATCTCGACCGGATGCGTGCCATATTTTCCAATAACAACAGCGAGCATCAGTCCACCTATACCTCCTCCACTGCAGCGACGTTAGTTATGTCAAGTCTGTTATACTGGACTAGAGCCTACCAGATGGACACGCGGAATGTAGGATTCATGGATGCGATTGTCTAGTGTGATGATGATGTGAAAGTGATCTGCGCAGGAATGGGTTGTTGGTTGGACCAATAGGCTTCGGCAGTTTATATAGTTGGACACATCCTAGCGCCAGACGACCTTGTAACGTAAGAGTGCATGAGTGTCTCGCTCACAGATGGTCCGATCGCGACTAGACATCGGAGAGCTTCCCGTCAGTATTGTCCGCAGCCCCGGAATATGTCGATGTGCTGACACAGAAAGCTAAAAACCGGCCGATTCAGGTTAGGTATGATACATCTGATGTGATCGTTCGACTGGGGCGACTTTCAACCAGCCATTTCCTCTTTCAGCTCTTTGCTGATGGTCGACCACACGTTCAAGATAAGTTCACATGGTAATATATCGAGCCTGGGAAAGGCTGCCGCTGCTCGGTCATTATGACCTTGACTTCCGGGGTGTTAACTAAGTACTGTAATGGCAGCAAAAACCGACGATCTACACTCAACTGTGGACTTGTGAACTTGAATGGAGGCGTACATTTAGTGGCCATTTTCAAATGCAAGAGGATGTCGAGTTTTTGTTCCCAAGCTTGAAGCAATTAAATGGCCCGACTCATCGGAGTCATCCCGCTCATTTCGCCAGCCACAAAATGATCGGTCAACTGGGTCGCGGTACAAAGTTGACCAGGACGCGGCATGCCTTATAGGGAGCATTATATAATGTATTCAAGCACCTGCCACTGCAACCAGACAACATACTTATCTCAAATACTTATACTCTCCATTTCCAGCTCGACATTAAGCCTGTGTCTCACGAGATGCCGTGTCTACAGCATGCCACACTTTGCACGCCAACGCTGCTCTGCGTCACCCCATATCCACTCGGACTCGCTCTGCCACGCCCATGCATCTTCGATCGACTTGCGCAAATAATCCAGTTCTTCCGGGATGTCATGAGCAGGAACCGGTCCATCTCGTGAGACGGAGAAACTGTAATACAGCCCAACGTCCCGAGATCGCTGGACGATCCCGTTCGCAAATGGCAAGCGGACCTCTTCATACACATTGAGTGCGTCGGCTACGTTCCCTGGATGCGTTAACTCGTGTGTTAGCAGGCGACCCAACACGTATGCATCCTGTCAATGCAGACAGTGCGGTGAATCAACGTAGTCTCAGGGGGGTACCAGCTAGGTTACGCACCTCCATCGCTTGTCCTGCGCCTGCACCAAAGTGGGGTTCCATAGCGTGCGCCTATGCATTTGAGTCAATCGGTTCTTTACCACAAGATGAGATAAAGCTTACTGCATCACCAAGCAATGCAACTTTGTCGTCCACGTAGTGAGGCAATGGCCGGAGGGAGTGAAGTGCCCATCTCGATGGCCTCTCGACGCACTGCGACGGGTGTCAGGAAATGGTAGGACAAGCGACAATGATTCTATTAAATACCTTCGCCAAAGCTTCAGCACGAATATCCCAGCCTTCAAACAGGTGTAAAACCTCTTCTTCGGGGACATCGGTTACCCAACGACCCTCAAATGGCGCCCCAAATGCACCAGAGTGAAGGAAGATGACAACATTGACTTCTCTCCCCTGGGAGACGGGATAGGTTACGATATGCTACAATCGAATATTGGTCAGCCACGATGAGTTGATGTTGCGTCGTCCCTACTTTATTCTTCCCAAGATGCTGGACAAAGAGGTAAGCGTTCAACCAATACAAACCGGCGACGTAGCTCACCAATGTCAGGCTAGTTGGAAGTTCGACGTTGGGGTACTCCTTCAGGAGTTTCGTAGCGGGTACCAGGTTCCTATACACCAAGATACCTGTCCATACTGGATCGATACAATCCAACAACCTCTCTCTTGATTCGTCCTCTCTGATCGAGGAAGCAAGCCTCTTGTACATTGTTCTGCGTGTTGCTGAGTGAATACCATCGGCCCCGACCAACACATCCGTGACCGAATTAGTACCGTCAGAGAAATGCAGCGTTATCTTCCCTGTTTCGGAATCTACATCATAGGACTCCAGTCTCTTGGATGTGTGGATTTTGCAAGAAGCAGGGACATTCTGCAGGAGGAAGTCCACCATATCTTTTCTGTGGAGCGTCAACTGCCCACCTAGAAGGGGTAAACATATCAGTGTCATTAATAAGACATCTGATGAACCCTCTCGCGTTTCAAGTCTCTCGAGAACCAGTGGTATCCATCTTTTTGATCGGACTTTCTGAAAATCGGACCTGAATTTGAACGTTGTTGGAATGAGGAGGTCGGTATACAGACTAGACCCCGACAAACCAAGATTTTCCTGTGGAGGTCCGATAGCCATTTTGACGAGCTCATCGTACAGCCCTAGGTCTTTCATGATGTCCATGGTCCTCCCAAAGAATGAGATTCCAGCACCAACAGTGGTGATTGTGGGACCAGCTTCGAATATCTCAACTGGATGCGCACCATACTTTCCAACAACCACAGCAAGTGTCAACCCGCCTATTCCGCCTCCACTATAACGAAGTAAGCTTCGTCAAAATGTCACATTGGATCAGGACTTACCAGATGGACACGTGGAGTGTACTCATGAGGACGTGGATGTCAAGTATGATTACAACTTTGCAAGACGATAGTCTGCCAGAAGTCTGGTGCTGGTGGGATTTGTAGAAATCTGTACTATAGGTAGTGACGCCGATCTCATGAGGATGATCTGCGCGAGAATAGAATACCAATGGGGCTCACAGGATTCGGCACTATGCGTCGTTGTTGCGCATCAACCGAGCTCGCACCTGTGAGAATAGTATTGGCTGTAAATATGCACTGAGCGCATGACTGTACAGTTTTGTCTAGTAGAATCTCGACCAAGCCTGGAGCCCTTTGGTATAACGTCCTTGCCAACTGCCTGACGACGCAAAAAGTTAGCCAATGTTAGAGTTTGGTCAGTCAGGTAAGCTGGGTGAGCCGCTCATGCATATCGAGTGAAAGATATCCAAGGTCGGCAAGCCTGGGACACCGCGGAGCGAGACTCGAGACGCCGATGAGTCCACGGTGAGGCAATCCTGGGCCGCAATTTCAGGGAACCTGGGAACGGGGATGGAGTCGCTCCACCGAGCGGCATTGCCGTGCCAATCAGCGGACTGGTTAGGCTTTAAACGTTTCGGGCGGCCCAGTACCATGTACTAGTGGCTCTAGCTGGCACTGCAGTGCAAATGGTGCATAGCAAAAATTCCTTGTGAGCGCTTACGTACTAAACTTTTACCAGTACGATCGAGCTAGTGCGCAAGTATCCTGTCATCTGTACAAGTACAACATAGTACACATATGAACTGCGGAAAGAAAAATTACATCTCCAACATAGCCATATCCGAGTCATCCTGCGAGAGCGTCTACAACTTGGCGAGCGCAGTACACTTTGTACGCCAACGTTGCTCTGCATCACCCCATACCCACCGGGACTCGCTCTGCCATGCCCATGCATCTTCGATTGACTTGCGCAGATAATTGAGTTCATCCTGACTGCCCTGGGCAGGACCATCTGGAGGGATGCAAAAGCCATAATACCGACCAGCGTCCCGGGATCGCTGGACGATGCTGTTCCCAAACGATAAGCAGACTTCTTCATACATCTTGAGTGCGTCGGCTAC
Source organism: Boletus reticulatus (assembly GCA_038093535.1). NCBI lineage: Eukaryota > Fungi > Basidiomycota > Agaricomycetes > Boletales > Boletaceae > Boletus > Boletus reticulatus. The sequence continues at coordinate 194,227 of JBBPSJ010000010.1, forward strand.
ATTCCCTAGATGCGTCAACTCATGTGTTAGCAAGCGACCCAACACGTATGCGTCCTGTCCATGCAGGGGGCGATGAATCAATGCACTCATATGTGGGATAATGGCTAGGTTATGCACCTCCATCGCAAGTCCTGCGCCTGCCCCAAGGTGTGGCTCCATAGCATGTGCCTTTGGTGTCCTCAGCCGTTGTCATCATAACACAGACCAAGACAAAGCTTACTGCGTCTCCAAGTAAGGCAACCCTGCCATCCACGTAATGAGGCAATGGCCGGAGGGAATGTAGTACCCATCTTAACGGTCTCTCAACACACTGTAACGGCGTCAGGAAATGGGGGAATCGAGTCACGAGTACATCATTAGATACCTTCGCGAGTGCCTTAGAATGAAGTTCCCAGTCTTCAAACTGGTCCAAAATCTCTTTCTCCGAGACTTCCATTACCCATTGACCCTGGTATGGTGCCCCGAACGTGTCACAATTGTGAAGCATGAGAACAACATTCATCATTTGGCCCTGGGAGACGGGATATGCTACGATATGCTACAGAATTTGACTTTGGTTAGCCACGAAAATGCAAAATTGCGTTACCCCACTTTATTCTTTCCGAGATGCTGGATACAGACGTAAGTATTCCAGTAATGCACAACTAGGTGGCGTAGCTCACCATCGTCAGGCCAGTTGGCAGTTCGACGTCGGGGTACTCCTTCCGGAGTTTCGAAGTTGGTACTAGGCTTCTGTATACCAGGGTGCCTGTCCAAACAGGATCAATACATTCCAGCAATCTCTTTCTGGAGTCATCGTCCAGGATTGAGGAGGCTAACTTCCGATACATAGTTTTGCGTGTTGCTGAGTGGATACCATCGGCCCCCAACAACACATCCGTGACGGAGCTAGAGCCGTCGGAAAATTGGAGTGTTATCTTCCCGGTTTCGGAATTTACATCATAGGAGTCGAGCCTCTTGGATGTGTGGATTTTGCAAGAAGCAGGAACATGCCGAAGGAGTAACTCCACCACATCTTTTCTGTGGGCCGTCAAATGCCCACCTGCCAAAGATAAACAAATCGGAAACACTACGAGCCATTGAACAAACTGGGACTCACGTTTCAAATTTCTCGAGAACCAGTAATATCCGTCTTGTTGATCGGACTTTCTGAAAGTCGGACCTAAATTTGAATGGTGCTTAGAGATGGGGGAGTGGGTATACAACTGAGAGTCCGACAAACCGATGTTTTCCTTTGGAGGCCCAAGGGTCATCTTAGTGAGCTCATCATACAGCCCCAGGTCTTTCATGATGTCCATAGTCGCCCCGAAGAATCCGATTCCAGCACCAAGAGTAGTGATTGTGGGGCCAGCTTCAAATATCTCGACAGGATGCGTGCCATACTTTCCGATAACCACGGCAAGCATCAGCCCGCCCATTCCTCCCCCACTTGAGAACGGAGTTAACCGCAACAAGTATATCAGATTGGACCCAAAACCTACCAGATTGCTATGTGGAACTTCGATTCCATGAGAACGATGGTGAGTGCGACGACAACGTGAGACGTCCACGCAGAGATCGGACACTCTGAATTATGTACAGACTAGCCTCATTTCATCAGGGAGGACCTGCTCCGGGGATAGAGAGGTTGGTTCCATCCCGGCATCAACCGAGCTGACACCTGTGAGAATGCTCCAACGTCCCGTCGTCAGGCCATGATTACATCTGGGGATATTCCATTAGTATATATGGCACTGGTTGTTCCTCCCAAAATTGACTAAACCCGGAATATGCTTCAATGAAGAGATATCGTCTTCCGACGCAAACAAGAATGTCCAAGTCTGGTTAGTTTGGTTAGCTCTGACTCACCTTGATGCATGATGATAACGATTCCATGGAGGTTCATTCGCTGTCCGACTGTAATCCTACAAGCATATGGCAGTTAGGGTTTTTGTCTCCATCAGGGATGGGGCATCATGCAAACATATCACACACCATGACTCAGATTTATGATCGGAAGATTCAATCAGACATTCATACCTGGTGGGGCACTGAGCGATGGTCGGTCAAATCAAACAACCGAGCCAATCACCGGCTCAGAGATGTAAAATCAGACACGACAACGTAATGATATTTCCCCCTATTCTGTGAGGATGCTTACAGCTTGGTTGCACTCGTACGCCAGCGATGCTCTGCATCACCCCACACCCATTCGATCTTGTTCTGCCACTCCCATGCATCTTCGATCGACTTGCGTAAATAATCCAAATCTTCTGGACTGTCGCGGGCAGGCCCAGGGCCATCTCGTGAGACGGAGAAACTATAATACCGACCTACGTCCCGAGATCGCTGGACGATCCCGTTCGCAAATGGCAAGCGGACCTCTTCATAGATCTTGAGTGCGTCAGCTATGTTTTCTAGTTGCGTCAACTCGTGTGTTAGCAAGCGACCCAACACGTATGCATCCTGGTTGGGTTCCGGGAATCAGCGTAGTTCGATATCGGGGAGGTTACGCACCTCCATCGCTTGTCCTGCGCCTGCTCCAAAGTGCGGCTCCATAGCATGCGCCTGTGGTATCTTCAGCTGCTGTCATCATTACCATAAACTGAGGTAAAGCTGACTGCGTCTCCAAGCAAGGCAACCCTGCCGTCCACGTAACGAGGCAATGGTTGGAGGGAATGTAGTGCCCATCTCGACGGCCTCTCGATGCACTGCAATAGTGTGAGGAAAAGGGGGGACGCCCATACTATTAGATACCTTCACCAAAGCTTCAGCATGAACATCCCAGTCTTCGAATTGGTGCAAAACCTCGTCTTCAGAGACATCGGTTACCCAGTGGCCCTCAAATGGTGTCCCAAATGCATCTTGATTGTGAAGGAAGATGACAACATTGATCAGCTGTCCCTGGGAGATGGGATATGCAACGATGTGCTGCACAGTCGTGAATTGGTTAGCAACGAAAAGTAGAGGTTGCGTGCCCCTACTTTGTTCTTTCCAAGATGCTGGATACAAAAGTCAACATTTCAGGAATGTTAACTGGTGGCATGCCGGGCTCACCACCGTCAGGCCAGTCGGCAGTTCGACGTCAGGATACGCTTTCAGAAGTTTCGTAGTTGGTACTAGGCTCCTGTACACCAGGATACCTGTCCATACAGGATCTATACATTCCAACAATTTCTTCCTCGAATATTCGTCTCGGGTTGAGAAAGCAAGCTCATGAAACATGGTTTTGCGTGTTGCTGAGCGGATACCATCGGCACCCACCAACACATCCGTGACGGAGCTAGTACCGTCGGAGTTATTTTCCCGGTTTCGGAGTTGACATCATAAGAGTCAAGCTTCTTGGATGTGTTGACTTTGCAAGAAGCGGGAATATGCCGAAGGAGGAAATTCACCAAATCTTTTCTGTGGACCGAAAATCGCCCGCCTGCAAGACTCAGAAATCAGGAACACTAAGTGCCACTGAACAAACCATCTCACCTTTCAAATTCTTCGTGAACCAGTGATATCCATCTCGTTGATCAGATTTTCTGAAGATTGCACCTAAATTCGAATGGTGTTGGAGATGGGGAAGTTACAAACAGACGAAAGTCAGACAAACCGGTATTCTCCTTTGGACGTCTCGGGGCCATCTTAATAAGCCCATCGTATAATCCCAGATCTTTCATGATATCCATGGTCCTCGCGTGGAATCCGATTCCAGCACCAATAGTGGTAATTGTGGGGCCAGCTTCGAATATCTCGACCGGATGTGTGCCATACTTTCCGATAACCAAAGCTAACGTCAGACCGCCTATTCCACCTCCACTACAACAGAATAAGTCACATTAGGTATTTGCATTGGACCCGGAGCCTACCAAATTGCTACGTGGAAAGTCGATTTCATGAGGACATGGACGAAGATACCAAGTGCGATGATAATGTGAGACAATAATGTGCAGGAATCGGACACTAGCGAGACTCACAGGATTCGGGTATAGTTCATAAGAGAGCGGGAATTGGGCACCAGCGCGACCGGAAAGATGAATGTGTGAGAATTTTCCTCCAAATCTCTATCAGCATAGTCAGTGACGTTTAGCGGGATCTCGACCAAACCAAGAATACAACGGTAGGATGCTAAAAAAATGTGCGAATTTAGTTAGTCAGGTTAGCTCTACTCGACCGCGGTGATCGCTTAGACTCATGGCAGCGAATGAAAGCTGCTTGAGGTTTGCACCCTTTGCGGGTCACAGAGCGGGGACTTTACAAGTCCATAGGACGGTTATGGGGTGCATAGTATGCTTGACTGTGGATTACGAGCACTGAAACGCTGACCCACCACGCAGTTAACAACCCCTATGTGTGTTGAATTTACTAGGACTCTTGCGATGACCGAACGCCTAAACATCATGATGGTCCATGGAGGACTTTGGCTGAAAAGCTCACGAAGTAACCACAAGGGGGTGCATTACATAATGATTTGTTGCCACGTCTACACCTGTCGCGTCAACGTCGCGTCCAACGTCCGAAGGGTGGAATCACAATGCACCCTCGCAATGCGTACGCCCACCCGCCCGACTTTCTAGGGCTCGCGAGGCGCTATCCACCTCTCCGACCACAGTATGTTCCCACTTTTGAATTGGGAACAAGTCCATAATTATGACTGGAGCGTGTTCTTAACGCACACAGGACCTACTATCGACTTTAAATGCGCCACTGCACAAAGGTCAGAGACAATGCGCCCCTGACATCACCGTGGATTGTACTCAGTGATCGAAAGGCGGTTGACAGAGGCATTACTCCATCTAGACTTCAATATCAGTCTCACTCTACCCGACAATCGACTGTGTCCACCTGTAAGCTGTCGTTCCTTGAGATAGTCACGGTCATGTACGGTCTCGCGTAGGTGCCGAACCGGTGTGTTCTTCAACTCGTCGTGCATTGATGGGTGTCAGGTACTGACCAAATTTTTACAAGGTTGAACTATGTACTCTGGGTCCAGGACATTGTAAAAACATTCGTTCCCGGAGATGACATTGTTCGCGGAATTGACATGTGCGTTTGTCCAATATATCAAAATTCGATACTCATCCACCACACAGTGGAACTGGGGCCTCCGCCATATATCCCCTGTTGGCATGCCGTCTAGAACCAAGGTGGTCCATTGTTGCTACTGGTAAGTATTCCTCGACCATTTTCTCCCCGGCTGAGATTTCATTCACTTCTTTTCCAGATATCGACAGGGTGTCCCTCGTGTCCGCGCAGCAAAATGTGGAACGAAATGGTCTTGCTGACAGAATTACAGTAATCGATATGTCTTCTAGCGAGTCGATCTTGCAACCACTGGATGGACCCGTTTCAGTACCGTACATCCTCTATCATAGAGGTTGTGAATGTCTGCATGACTCGTTGTATAACAGGTTTCACTTCACGATGTGCAATCCGCCCTTTTACGCCAGTATGGAAGAAGTTGCTCACTCGACAGAAGCAAAGGAATACGGGCCGAACGCGGTAAGTCACATTGCAAACTGGAGAGTCCATGGTGACGCTGATCTCGTTTTCCTCAAGGTCTGTACAGGTGCTGAAATCGAGATGGTAACATCTGGTGGCGAAGCCACTTTCGTCTCGCGTATATTTGCAGAAAGTCTACGTCATAGAACGCAGTGCAAGTCAGCCTTTTTGATCATTGAAGCATCTGACGCAGTTTGATTTAATGCTATTAAAGATGGTACACTTCGATGCTTGGGAAGATGTCAACTCTGCCATTGATAGTGGGCCTTTTGCGCGAGCACGAAGTATGGTTTGCGTCCTCGTTCTCCGAGGAGAGCTAATATGTACTCAATCAAGGTCGACAACTATGCCATTACGGAATTTGTTCAAGGACAAACTCGGCGATGGGCGATCGCATGGAGCTTTGGAACCCTTCGTCTTCCAGATGTAAGTCGACATTCAGCGCCCGAGCCATCAGTAACATCACTTCACATCAGTCTCTCGCCCGTATTGCCAACCCGGCATTACAAAGTATAATGCCTCACCGCACAAGTCTCCATCAACACGTAGCGAACGTCCAGTCATTGGATGTCCTGTATAACATGCTCATTCAAGTCCTCAGAGCGATTGAAGGGATCCATGTAACACCCGAGCCCTCGGACTCCACCAAAGTTCCATCTGTTCTTGTGGTCGCGACCGAAATCACATGGTCTCGGTCCGCGCGAAGGAAAAAAGTGGTACCTCAGGTATCACACATGGCTTCCATGGGATCAATTATCATGCAGTGTCGGATCACTTGTGCCAATGACCCCGATCCGATTGGGGAGAAGCAACAAGCATTGGATCCCCATCTCGTGTATCAATGGATTGATGGAAGCGAACGTGGGGTTCTAGAAAGCTTCGTCAGCCATGTCAACCGTAAAGTCACTGCTATGGTCTAACCCCCTTATTGGTACCATCGTCGAATCAACTAATTCACTAGCACCAGACTTTATGCCGATCGTATTCCAAGTAATAGCAGTGTATAGCGCATCTAATATAGAATGCACAAAATGACTAGGGTAATGCATGCCAGTGGCAATGGCAGACGTCCAAGCGATCAGAAATCTTCCTCTAGAGAACTAACATCGCACGCGTCATTCGACGACAAGACCACCCCAGAGAAAATATGACTCACAAAACTCTGCGAGAACCCCCTCTGGCCAAAGGGTTGACATTGGCCTTGGCGTAATCCGACATCCGCTTTTCGAAAAAATTGGTCTTGCCTTGGAGCGAGATCATTTCCATAAAGTCGAATGGGTTCTTGACATTGTACACCTTGGCGTTGCCGAGTGATACCAGGAGACGGTCAGCAACGAACTCGATATATTGGCACATGAGTTGCGCATTCATCCCGATCAAGGCCACTGGCAGAGCATCTTTGGGAATGCTTGTGAGCATGGGCACATCGAGCGAGCGTTATGAGAGCATACCGGTTAAAAACTCTTGCTCGATCTCGACGGTTTCCCTTATAATACGCTCGATGACGTCAGGGTGTGGTCGGCGCCTTAGATGGCTGAACAACAAGCAAGCAAAATCGGTGTGCATCCCCTCGTCGCGGCTTATGAGCTCGTTGGAGAACGTGAGGCCTGGCATGAGACCACGTTTCTTCAGCCAGAATATCGATGCAAAGGAGCCGGAGAAGAATACCCCCTCTACGGCAGCAAAGGCAACAAGACGCTCGGAAAACGTGGAGCGTCGATCGGAGATCCACCTGAGCGCCCAGTCAGCCTTGCGTTTGATACAAGGGATGGTCTCTATGGCGTCAAAAAGAAACTCGCGCTCGGCCGAGTTCTTGATGTACGTGTCAATAAGGAGGGAATATGTCTCGGAATGGATGTTCTCCATCATGATTTGGAAACCGTAAAATGAACGTGCTTCTGCGACTTGAACTTCGTTCGAGAAACGCTCGACCAGGTTTTCGTTGACGATGCCGTCCGAAGCAGCAAAGAAGGCGAGAACACGAGAAATGAAATAACGTTCGTTATCGTTGAGATGATGGTTCCAGTCACGGATATCGTTTGAGAGGTCTATCTCCTCGGCGGTCCAGAAGCATGCTTCTGCTTTCTTGTACATTTGCCATATCTAAATGAATGGTCAAGCAGGAAATGAAGCACAGGGGGATGTACATACTTCGTGATATTTTATAGGAAAGAGGACAAACCGACGCTTGTCCGGTTTCAAAAGAGGTTCCTCGCCTGTCAGTCACCGCGTGAGCGATCACGAACTAGTCAAAGCCATGACACGTACACTCAGGGAGATAGACTTCGCCTACAAACCTGTCGCTCATATTGCGATCGTCTGTTCCGGACTCGTCAGGCAGCAATGAATGCATATCGGAGTCATTGATGATTATGGGACCGGGATCGCGATCTGACTTTGGAGAACCTAGCGACAATGACGCAGTACTTTCTATAATCTAATGAGAAGGATGAGCATAGGAAAGAATTCCACGCGAATCATTACCTGCCTGGGAAACAGAGTTACAGGAGCGTGTCATCAACGGAGACTATCAAGTACTGTCATGACAAAGACACGGAGCTGGTGTTATAATTGGGGGTCTGGTGGCTATCGTCATCGCTACGTCATCGCTCGCTCGTAGTATATAAGCAAATCCCATTAAGGGGTTCTGCTCAAGCTCGTCCTCCTCGTTTCTCTGCCCGCCTTTGCCATTCGTCATTGGAAGCGGGTTGTCCCGCGGTAATGATGGAACACGCGCGAATTTGCCAAGAACCCGTCCGTTCATCTTCCAGTTGTCGCACTTGATGACGTATTCATGGGCCGACAGACCTTGTTGGAATGATTCCATTTGACGTCTCGAGTCTTCCTCCAGGAACGGGTCATGGAACTCATTCACCAGCTCGTCTTCGAACGTTTGCCAGGTCTGAAACCTTCCTGGGCCAGTTCGAACAATAGTGTCAGCCCAAGTCGCGGCCGTACCAGACTTCATATGAGACAAGGTGAAGACTATCTTGGCTGGGACGGTCGCGTATGGCGAGCCCGGGACCTCAAAGTGAGCTTTCACCGTTCGGAAGAAGGTTTCGAACTTGTTCGGGTCTCCGTCAAACCTATCTGGCAGCGCTAACTTGACCTTTGGAACGGAGGGAAGATCCGGAGGCGAGTGGATTAGGGGCATTGAAGAGTCGGTTCATCAACGAGCCCTGAGTATGCATGAAGGAAGCTTGTGTGTTGGCCATAGTATCGACAACCACAAAGAGCTTTTGGAAGGCTTCTTCAATCGTCGGTGGGTGAGAAAGAGAGGGTTCGGCGTTAGAGGAATTCGAAGTCATGGTGTCCATCGAAGTATCAGTGGGGATGTCGAAATCTTGGTCGGTCATACGGTCGGACGTAGTTTGGGGTTCCAGTTATAGCACTCGAATCATTATTAAGAGCGCCGTTGAGATCAGGATCTAACAATAGGACGAGCTTGAGCAGAACCCCTTGATGGGATTTGCTTCGAGCGAGCGAGGACGACTCAACTCCAAGTTATGCAAGTAATATTCCACCTAGACTACACGGGCTTGATCAAAGTCGAAGAATTATCGTGTAAAATACGCGTTCAATGATGTCCACTGACCCGAGCTATTATTCATGAATAGGGTAAACTGAAAGATCTTCTTCTACTGTGATCGTGCAGCTCTCCGCCTCCGCTTCCTAAGCGTCACTTGGGGACCCGCCGGGGGTGGCACATGAGGGGGGGTCGGAGGTCGGGTGAAGTACTCTGATCGTTTGAGGATGCTTAGAATCGCGTTGGAGGTGTAGTGGCCAAAGATCCCAACCATAGCCCCGAATATGCACGCGACAGCGCAGAACACGTAGACCGGGTACAACGTTACTGCGGCCATACGGATGATCGAAAACGGGGTGAACAACACGGAGTCGAGTGCAATTTTGAACACGATGGTCGTGGGCGAGAGTAATGCGTGGATGATGGACCAGACGATGCGTAGCGGGTACACCGCGACGAGAAGCAAGCGGATCCCGAGGCGGAACAAGAGAGATGACCCCGTCAGAGCAGACTGCAATAAGGGAAGAAGCTTGGCAATCGGGGGAGGTTCTGCCGTTGGTGGGACACTTTCAACCGTCCCAGTCACAGTTGTGGTTGACATGGTAGCAGACGCGATCCTCTACTATCTCCGCACCTGAGGAAGTCTGCATCAATCTACCACAAAGAAAAACTTGACAAAACTGAAGAACTGACCACTTCCGAGGATATGTTAATGATCGATGTGGACGGGACGCCGCAGAGCCGCGCTTGATGATTCTGGTTGAATGATGGTGCGATCAAACGCTCGAGTTCAAATTCAAACTTTCGATGGAGTGGACAACAACTGGACAGTGCTCAATTGCCATTGGACCGTTGTCACGTGGGCCCGCTAAAATTGGTGTGAAACGTTCATCTCAGGGAGGTGAGTGATATCGCCAAAACTCGCGGTGTGCAAGAGTGGAGTTGTATGGACTCTTGACCCTTGGGTAGCTTTTACATCTAAGCATGCCAAACCGGATAAGGACCACTGCGTAGCCGACTGATAATGTCGCACAGCGACACCATTTCGAGCGTCTGGAAGTCGGTCTCACGTCTATTATACTGTGCTATCCAGGCATCATGAAGAGGGCACGCAAAAGGGGCCAAGGGTACACGTAATCTCACTCCTCGCACGTTCCGATCGAATATCACAGTAAAAAGGATGTGAAGAGGATCCATCCATCCTCGGATGAGACGCGTGTGAGGGTGTCTAATCTGTAAATGCGTCAGAAATATTGAATTTGCACAGTATGAGCTCTTACCTAGCGTAGTGGTGCTACGAGTGTTTTACCTACTTTAGCTTAGAGAACAGTTTTGGTCCTGCACAGGCCTGCAAAAGACATGAGGCTTTCGTGTGAACCATAAGAACGAGATGACATACGTCAACACAGTGCATCATGCTTTACGCGTCGGGGTTAGTATCTGCAGGAGCATGGTCTGTATAACACGTACTGGACTGTCGTTTGCCAAGTGTCATCAAGATCATGTCAGTCTGGTTCCCAGGAAGAGCAGGGTGACGAAGACGTACATCTGTTAGGAGAGCCTGTCAGCTAGCAACAAAGGAGACACGTGAGTTACTTGCAATTCTTCCACACAGTCCTCGCCCTTGTAACCTTGACCTGCATTGATTTTCTCTTGACAATGTTCAAAGTGTCGCGTCAGAGGTGCACACTTGGTCGTACTTTTGCATTCATCACAAATGCCTGGGTGCAACTGACGAGCAAAGGCATGTGCATGAGCGGGAAAAGAAACAGGTTGTGTAGGTTGGACTGACGTCTTCCGGCTCCTCGGCTTCCTCTTCCACCTGTACAACTTCAACTTCTTCGGACTGCGTAGGCTCGACGACTTCCTCCTTCTCCTCTGCGTCGGCGTGGACGACGTTCAAGAAGGACGAGAAAAATGCCGAGAGACTCATAGGCGCGACTTGTGGAACTTGGTGTTCGACCAATTTTACATCGTCTGTCTTCGCGAGTTTACGGGTCACATACTTTGGGCGCCGCTTGAAACAATCAGCTCCGCGGCTTCCTCACTGCGAGATCGACCCGTATTCATTGTCCATTGACAACGCGTACATAGAGTTGGTCGTCGACGATGCTGCCAGATAGCCGGGGCAAGTACTGCGTCCACCCACGACACAGGATCGGTTTCAAGTACATTGTCGGTTCTACGCATGAGAATCAAGAACCCGCTCGGAGAATACCGCTTGACGCCTTTCACAGAATTCAACGGAGATAGTCTTGTGAAACTTGTGTGACATGACTTAAACCGGTTCGGAGCCGGCTCCGTTCACTCTGGGAGGTGTTTACCATAGGTAGTCCGACTCAGCCAGGCTGGGAGTACACTCGACGCTGCGCTTGCAGACAGGCCCATCAACTCGGTGCATTCCCGGTTGTCTGGTGGTCCTTTCTAAGATGGAGGGATGTACAACTTGTGACCGCAGCCACTCCTTGAAGAAGTCTGTTTTGATCGTCACGGGAAGTTCGTCTTGATTTTCTCTGGTCATGACAACGACAAAAGGGGCTGCCTGCCATCAAATTGCTCTATTTATGTGCGTGATGCGGACTAGTCGGCCATGCCCTGGGTTACGCAACGATAAGAGCTGCTTGACTACGGGGGGAAGGTGTCTGATCATGTCCACAAGGAGATGGAATGGCACGTCTCTTTGTTATTGTGTCCCTCTGGCGACCCCGCCCACGATCCAAAAAACATGTCCGCGGTTACATTGCTCAGCAACTTACGTACGTATGTATCCAGCACAAAAAAACGAAGCACGCATAATTTGCGTGGGGTAGACGAGGAGAAATCTCTCTCTATAATGGTGGGTATCAGAGTTGGATGTTGGATGCAAGCTACTAGTTATGAAAAGTAAAACGAGGCAAGGGGTGTGGGATTGCCGTTCCCATCTATCAACCCATTGAAAGTGTCGACATTCTGTGCTTGGAGGTCTGCCTCCGACAAGAGACCTAAAAATTGGTGAGCCGGTATGGAATGGATGAGGCAAGGGAATTTACCATAGGGGAACGCTCCCGTTATCCACGAAGCGGCATTGATAAAGGCTTTAACCTTTCCAGCATAGTTCCAAACATCGCTTTCGCTTGGTTGACCGCCAGTACCGCTGAAGTTCTTCAAAGCGAGTCAGCCAGCACACCAAACCATACACTTTGTAACCAGTTACCTGGTCCGCAAACTCGGTGATCATAACGTTCCGGCCATACGTATCGTGGAGAGTGTTGGCATAGTCAATAAGATGTTGAGGGTCGGGGTTATAGGAGTGGAAAGCGACCACATTAACCTGGGATCCAAGAGTAAATAGCCGGATTAATTGCAATCACACATGAGACGTACGATGCAACCGCTGTTCGGCTGATCACACAAAGCAAAAAATTCTTTGTACCACTCAACTCCTGCGTCATCGTCGGTGCAAGCGGGAGAGACGAGGGTGTAACCCTGGTCAGCGAGAGGGTTGATGTATTGCATCCAGATATTGTAGGCGTCAGAAGGAGAGAGGTTGGCCTGAGTGGGCTCATTCGGCCTATCGAACGGGTAAGAAAAAGCGCAAGGGGAAGGCGGAGGAACACACTCATTCGGACCGAGAGCATATTGGCCATAACCCGAGTGGACCGTCTGCTGGAAGCTTTGGGTCTGAGAAGCATCATGGAGCATCGGCATACGCTGGAGCTTAGGATAGTTCCAAGCCTCGGCAGGGATGTTAGGTGACCAATTGTATATACTGGAAGAGATTTATAAAGGGAATTGAAAAGGCAAGACGAGACGTACTATCCGACGTTGGGAAGATTGGCAAAGTTTCCCAAATACGAGGGATCGTAGGCCCAGGCAAGACCCCATTTTGGCTGACCACTTGGACTAGCAGGAGTGGAGGGGCTAGGGGCAGGAGAGGAAGACGCGGTTGTGGTCGACGGGGCCGGAGTGTAGGAGGTGGGGGTGGGAGTGGGAGTGGGGGTAGGGGTAGGAGTAGAAGAGGAAGAACTAGGTTGACACTGGCCAGAAGAGTCGCGCTTGCGCTTGGCAATAGCGTTGTGTTCGTGGACGTGACGGGCGACTTGCGCACGGTCGGCCACGAGAGCGTTGACAGGGACGGGGAGGGAAGAAAGAGCGACGAGGGCGACGACGGCCAAGGCAATCAGGTTGAGGAACCTGAGGGGGGGCATGTTGAACAAGGAGAGACGAGAGGGAGCGATGGATTTAAAAAGAGCGTGAGCTCGTCGCGGTCGGGGAGATATAAGGGAAGAAGTGTGTTGAGATGGAAACGGTGGAATTCGTGTGGGTCCGATTGCTTAGTGCTTGCGAGAAAGAGGCGAATTGCTATCATTATTGATAACTATGGAGATGGAGTGGGAAAAGAGGAACCAAGAGAAGTTTACGTGAATCTAGGTACGGGATTCGCTGGTGTGGGAAGGCCGGTCTGAGGCCGACTGCGCGAGAGGGGGACGCACGAGGGAGGTCGGCGAGAATGAAGAATGGTTAGGAACCGGAAGGATAATGACAGACCGAACCTTCCGAGCGCGAGTGAGTCCGAATCGTGCAGGGGAGAGGCTTGGACCAGCGAGAAGTAGACGGATCTGGACGGGCACGATAGGACCAACCCGGAGAACAACTCACAACCCGAGCCTGCGGCCAGGACACACCTAGAGTTGCGAAAAGAGTATCATTGCGTATCAAAGAGATATTAGGTGTTGGTGACAGATGAGATGCCAGGCAAGAATGTGTCTTTGATGAAATCGGTCAGGCATCCTGCGTTAGAGGAGGACGAAATAGCAAAGAGTGGTAAAGTGGTCTCGATATGCCGCCAGTATTCCAAGTGACCAACGTCCTTGAACTGCTATAATATCCGGATTGATGCCTTGGAGAGGAATTCGATGGTACCGCCGATACAAAAAGCGTGGCCAGGCCCATCGGAGGAAATCTAAATGTAGCCCAGATGTCGTTGCATCCGGTGATGAAGTCCGTTTTGGTAAGAGTGGTCCACCCGGAGGAAGAGCGGAGGGGCAGAGCTCGGTGATTTGGCGCATTGATGTTGAAGAAGGGCAGTAATGGATCAGTTGGATGTGTGCGAGAGGTGACGGAGATGGACCAATGGTTGCGCCCTTCTCTGGTCAGTGGGATATAAGTTCGGTGTCATTGGACAGTCGCTTGATTGCGAGAGGTAGAATGGAACGGTTCTCCTAGGCGACGACAGGATCAAAAGAACAGCGAATACGGCAGCCCGACCACCGCATCACGGGGAATTTGGTCAGTGCACCGCCAAGCAATGTGAGGCCTCGATGGTGACTGGCGGGCGTTTCACCCTGCGGGAGAAAGGGAGACCATCATGATGGGTCTGTCGGATTCTTGCCGCGAGGAGGATACGTCGTGCGGTCGCATTCCATACGATCCAATATAAATATGTATCGATGTTCTACCTCTTTCCCCTCTCAACCCGTTCCGACGGTTTGCCAGTACATAGCCATGACATGCATGATGATCATGCGAGAGTTATATATTACCGTGGCCGCTGGGAAGGGATTGACACTGCATTCGGAGCATACCGCCACTGAAAACACGGTCATTATATCCATGATGGCATTTGCAGATGCAGCAACACAGGGCAGGTGATGAAGAGGACTCGGAGGTAATTCGACTTCAGGTGAGAGATGGTGGGTACGAGTGAGGGCTTGACGTAGACCTTGAAGAATGGTCGTACTACTACTTTGAATGGTGGCTCGGATATCTATTTCGCCTATGCATATCATATGCCTCTTCTTCTGGATTCTACGTATGACATGTAACGGTCTCAAGGGAATGTCTGCTTTGGCGGCTTGTGCAATTTGGCTCTTTGCTGCGAATATTTTCAGGAGCAACACCGTGCAACTAGTTCAATTTCCTCGAGGTCCGGAGACTACTATCATGTATAAAATGGGTAAGCGTCTCGACTGCATATCTCGAAATGGAGCCACGACACTGGATGTGCGCTGTTTCAAGCATGTGCGGGTCCAAACCCAAGGGTCCATCATTCATGTCTTGTTCATTCGTCGGGCTGTCAACAAGGCTGCGTTTCGTAAGGGTACAACGGAACTACACCATGTTGGCGATACCCGAGCTCGAGGGAGCCGTCGGCTTGTACCCCAACATAATTGTAGCAGGCGAGGAAGTGCTTGATGAGAACGTGGACGAGTACGGTATCTTCCAACCTGTGGTGAGGCAACTCGTCTGATCCCAAGGGTACGTACCAAGCTCTTTACCTCGGGTTCGAATATCGACCATCAATTTGACATCCTGCGCGTGGTGTTTGTATCAATGCCGTAGGGAAGCCTATCCATTGCGCACACGGAAAGACCTCGGGTAGTCGAGGCACCTTCGTTGGCTTCTGTAGCAAGACGATGTAGCCAGTCTTCACGTTGATGCGACGCGTGGCGATTGTTTGAGGGTGTTGGTGCTTTGCAACCCATCAATGCATACGGTCCACGGAATACTTGCGAAGCGTGTGGTTTGGATGGTTTGGATGAGTCCGCCTTTTCACGTTGCCTCGACTTCTTCAGGTCGAATGTCGATACAGACGTTCTCGGTGAGGTAACGAGAGATATGGTGTCAGAACCATCGCTCCCGAGCATATGAACAACGGAGGACAACGTAGATCCTCCTTGCTGTTTGACATCCATCGGTGCACACTCGTCCGTGTCTTAAAATCCCTGTCAACATGTCTCTGTACATGTGAAAGCAATGTATGGCTGTACCCACACACGAAGGAGGAATGTCCAAAGAGAGCACTTCGAGGACGGGCGGTGGTATGTCAGAGCTTGGAAGCCTGGCCCGGGAAGTTGGAGAATAGATCACACTCCGGCTTGTCAACCATGGAACCAGCCGTTCTTCAATGAAACGTACCGCCAAGGAGTAGTGCCCAGAGAATGGATTTCAGTGACCTGGGATGACATGAAGCTTGAATTGATCACTTGAAAGAGTAAGTGCTGAGCTCAGGCGAATTGGGTTCAAACTTCACGCGACGCCGCACCCGGTTCAAGTTCAACGTAATCACATTCTCCGTCCTCGAACAGCTCCGGTGACCCTTTCAACAGCTGCCTCTGATCCTAACGGCCACGTTCTGCCAGTTTGGGCTGTCTACGGTTTCAGCAACTGGCTCGCCGTTTGGAGGCGATGCTTTTATGGGGGCACCATTCATTCGTCGCCGGTTGGCCCGCCAATGCGTGTTCGTTGCAGGCCGACGCTGAAACCGGTCGTTGCGGTCAGTCATGAGTTGCCCATTGACACGTGCGCGTGAGGAATCAGGATTCACTGTAACGCATAGTAGTGGATGCACCCCTAGTCATCGACGACGCGTCCACCCACGACAGGCACTACACAGAATCGATTTAAAGTACATCGTCGGTTCTACGCATGAGATTCAAGAACTTGTTCGGGTATGAGGATCTCATTTCGAGCTAGGGAGAATATCGCTTGACACCCTTGACAGAACAGAGATAGTGTTTGCGGTTTACCATAGGTAGTCCGACTCAACCTGGGAGTACACTCGACGCTGCGCCCGCAGACAAGGGCCTGCCTTTTGCCATCAACTCGGTGCATTCCCGGTCGGTTGCCTGGTGGTCCTTTCTAAGATGGAAGTGGAAGAGGGATGTGCAACCTGTGACCGCAGCCTTTCAAGAAGTCTATTTTGATCATCACAGATTTATATTGATTTTCTCTGATCATGACAACGACAGAGGGGGCAGCCTGCCATCAGATTGCTCTGTTTTATGTGCGTGATGCCGGAGGGCGACTTTCCACGGTCTATCATGAAGACGGGGCAAGAGGTGAGTTGGGTTGTCCACTGCCCCTTGTTACTGATATTCGTTCAATTTCTCACTCAGGGATTCACCATACGTCTATTGGCGCTGAGGGATTTCTACGACGCCGAAGTTCGACGTTGACATGCACCGATCTCGATCCAGAGGATGATGAACTTCTCCCACTTGACGGAGATAACACTATTCCAGACGCGTCGAGCAACGGCTGCGTGGATCTTACAGTCGGTGGTCCTTATCACTAATGTCCAGTCGTGTCGGGCAGGTTTGACAGCACGCAATCAGACGCGCACGCTTTCCGCTTAATAGATCTGCTTTGATCACCGCTGTTGCCTGTCAGCAACATGTACGCTATCTGACCTCCATTCAGCTATCATTGGTCGTACAGTCAAGGCTGTGGCACGCAATTAATAGCGTCTATTTCAGATTGAAGGCACGTCGTTCGCCATAGTTTAGTCCGCTTCTAACCTGATGATCCCAAACCGGTTGGCCAATACCTATCAGGAGCGGCCCTTCTCGGTGCAATATTTGGTTCCTTTGTCCAGGTCTCTCTTGCGTTACCTAAATGGCCTGGGCTACACTTCACCTTCGGTTTTCCGGCCTCTCACCAACTCTGACTGCTACATGCGGCTCTAGACAAGATATCTTTGTTTGGTCATGCGTTTTTGGACCTTACAAATTCTACATTCCCGAGATAAAGCCCGTCTTCTTGGTTGGTGTCGCAGCCGAGGACACAGCCCAGTCACCGCGCATCGGCAAAAAACTCGATAGTTGAACGTCAGCGAGAAGGCAAGGGTACTTGATCTTTCGTTTTGTTTGCTACCATCTTCGAGGTAGTGAGCCAATAAATTTGCGTCACGTCGGTGTTGCTATGGGACTGGCGTATCTTCTACACGCTTAGTTGAGTTGGCTGAACTGCAGCGATTGCCGCGGGAGTTGGTCAGTCCAACGTACGCAACTCTCCAGCTTTTACTGATTTGTGCACGAGTAGGGGTGGATATAGGAAAGGGCACCGGCCTTCACTAGTATTGGGACGTTGATGGGTATTAATGTATGGTATGTGGAGTACGTCTTTCGTACCCTTACGCATTTCTGGCCTCATCTATGCCTGGTTTCGGTTTCCTAGGAAACACTAAGATTGTGCTTATTATCATCACTAGAGGGATGGCGAACATGTATGTAAGCCTTACTCTCAACGGCACTCTGTCAGCTTTTCCAAGGCACTTCTGTCCCTGCATGGCGATTCGCTCCGGGAGGGTCGCCGGAGGCATAGCTCACGAGGTCAACATTTCTGCTGGTACGCTTTGTCCTATTGGGCCAGGTCGATGTTTCTCGCCGACCCCGAGGATGTGTCCAAACACCAATCTCCATCGTTTGCATTCAGATAATAGGTTGTCTTGGGTTTGAGTGGAATGGCGCCGTCATCAATACTCTTCCTGCCGCATCAACACCCGCGGCCCCACGGTCTAGCGTTATCTTCCCTAGCGGAGTAATCTTGTTTCAGAATGCGACACGGTTGATCCTTGTAGGCCGTTTGCATATATGCACCCTTCCCGGACCCCAGAGGGAAAGGCCGTGGACGCATCATCGGGACGGTCTTTTTTGGTGAGATTGTCCTCATCTCCATTTGATCTGCACAAACCAAGACAGCGATCCTAGACACCATTCAATTCCATTTGGCTGGGGTCATATCTCCGAAGTGGCCAACGCCGCCGTTCACCGCTTCGAATTCCTGGTACAGTGCTTCTTGATTATCAGGCTCCAGATCACTGCTGGGAGAATATTCACCCCGGCGGTTTCACCATCAATTCTGTTGTTCTCACACTCACATCAAGTAGCTGTACGGTCCAGATGATCGATGAGGTGAGTTCTGTGTCAGTGGCGGTGTGGCACTGCTAATTTTGACATCTATCATTTTTTGGTTACCGGGCCATTAGTTGAATGCTGTAAGTGGGATGGACCAGGGATGAGGCCAAGACAAACAACGGGCCGGAACCACGTATCGACGGACGGAAGTGGTTGACCAAATATACCGTGAACGCACTCGAACTGTGGAGTTCTGGTCGTTTTTCACCGCCCACACACAAATGAACAACAATCCCTCGGAAGGTGCGGCTTCAACGCTTCTTACTTGCCATGCTCTCGACGCGGACGAGACCTGTTCTTTGATTCCAAACTTGGCTCTCATGCTCCGTGTACAGCAATCCGTTCTATCTGCGCAAAGGAACGTATTCCCACATCGTCGTCATCACACCGCGCCACATGATTGTGGGACGGCCAAGCATCATACGTTATCTTTGTTAACCATAATGTCAGACAGAATAAATATTTGACATCCGTCTCGAGGTGGAATTTCCAGCAATCACCTTCTTCCTTGTGCTCTCTATTGATCAACCAGACCACTCTTGTATTTGTCATGTCCTCTGACTTGCAGTCTGCTTTGGAGCTCTTTCAGTTGAATAACTATATATCAGGTATGCTGTACCACTAATCTAGTTGTTGGTTATTCTTACAAACCAATGCAGTGGTGATAATTACTGCTGTTACATATGACTATTGTGAGTGATTGACTGATGCTGGCTCTCTGTGTCAGATTGATATGCCCTTCGTAACCTACCACTATAGTCCTCAACTTTTCAAAAGAGGTATGTTGCCTTTGTCTTCCCCTTTCACTGGCTAATAATGCACTGCAGGTAGACCATATTTGGGTAAGTAAGCAACAATTGTTCCAGTACTAGGTCTCTTACAGTCCCATAGTGCAAACCCTGGACCTGGGTCTCCATGATATTTGTTCTGGTCTGTAAAATGGCTGAGGAGTCTTGCTTGCTTTATTAATAGTTACTTTCAGCTTCGCTATGTTGGTCTCTCCTGGGCCATGTAAGTCTTTGGATGTGTCTCCAGTTGACACAACTGACAATGAATGTGACCTCAAGAATTACTGGCCTTGGTTTGTACACAGTTGAATTTGGTGATCAATGCAACTAATTAGACATGCACCCAGGAACCAGTACATTTATTCCTGGAACCACAAAAGTGAGTTTCTCTATTCTGCATCTATGAATAACTTATACTTTTTTGTAGTTGTATGTCATCTAGATTCTGCTAGGCAACTGTGATGATGACTTCATAGGTGTAAGCACTTGATTTACTGCTCATTGAATATTAAGCATAGATCTTTCTAAAGGTACTGCAATGTATATGGTATTGGACTGGGAGTTTGCAATATTCCTTGCTGCTGCTGATTGTGAGTAACTGCATTCCTACTTGTATCTCTCCTAATCATGCTCTAAATCACAGCAATAATGATTCTGCGGCTGTATGCAATGTGGAGTCAATCAAAGAGGATCCTCTACATCCTCCTATTTGTTTTTGTACCACAGGTCATTCTTTCCTTCATCTTTGTAGGCATATATGACAACCCCAATTACACCATAGGTATGTCTTGGACTTGACTGCATCACTGCAATCTCATATCTTTCTGTCACCTCCTACCCTTTCTTTTAGCCTCAGCCTTTCAAGTTCTTGACTTTTCCCTTTGCACTGTTACATACAGCAATCCTCTGACACTGGAAAGTGTTCATTTGTACAGTGGGATTGCACGAGTTGTTCTCAGTGCTATACTCCTAATTTTGGCTGTCGTCCAAACTGTCAAGCAGTCAGCTCAAATGTACAAAGCAATCAAGCAATGGCAACCTAACCAGTACATGCAACAGTTTATGGCAGATGGGACAATTTACTTCTTTGTGTATGTCTCCACTTTTTCCTTCCTTTGTTTCCCTTCATCACTGTCTTGTCTCTCCTCTAAGTCATGTTACTCTCTATATCTGTGCAAAAACTAACTAATTTCCCGCCTAGATATGTGTTTTATTACCTCATTCTTATACTTGCAAACTACCTCGTCAACTCGGACGCTACTTCAATCCTCTTCGAGTTCTTGGTCATGTTTGCCATAGTAGCCATGGCCCCCATGATGCCCCGCTTCATCATTAGCATGCGAGAGTTGTATGACCGTGATATCCGTGGCCGCTGGGAAGGGATTGACACTGCATTCGGGGCATCCTCACAACCCGCCGCCACAAACACGGTCATATCCATGATGGCATTCGCAGATGGTAACACAGGGCAGGTGGAGGGTGATGAAGAGGACTCGGAGGCAATTCGACTCGAGGTGAGAGATGGTGGGTACAAAGTTTGAGCCGAGTGTGAGGGCTTGGCGTAGACCTTGAAGAATGGTAGTACTTTGAATGGTGGCTCGGATATCTATTTCACCTATGCATATCATATGCCTCTTCTTCCGGATTCTACGTATGGCGTGTAACGGTCTCAAGGGAATGTCTGCTTTGGCGGCTTGGGCAATTTGGATCTGGTGCGAACATTTTCAGGAGGGACACAGCTATCGTGGAAACGAAACAAGCGTATCATTCAATTTCCTCGAGGGAAAGATGGAGTGTAACATATATCCAGGTATAAAATGGGTAAGCGTCTCGACTGCATATCTCGAAATGGAGCCACGACACTGGATGTTGCACTGTTTCAAGCATGTGCGGGTCCAAACCCAAGGGTCCATCATCCATGTCTCGTTCATTCGTCGGGCTGTCGACAAGGCTGGGTTTCGAGGTAAGGGTACAACGGAACTGCAGCGTGTTGGCGATACACGAGCTCGACGAGTGGGAGCTGTCGGCTTATATCCAAATATAATTGTAGCAGGCGAGGAAGTGCTTGATGACTCGGAGAACGCGGACGAGTACGGTATCTTCCAACCCGTGGTGAGATAACTTGTCTGATTCAAATGGTACGTACCAAGGAGAAAGCTCTTGTCTCGGGTGTTTGAATATCGAGCATCCATTCACGTGATTGTTTGACGGTGTTTGCGCCTTGCAGGACGTTTTCACAACTCACCAAGTGCATACGGTCTACGGAATACTTGCGAAGCGTGCCACATATCCGACGTGCGGTCGTTGGGATGTGGCTTGAATCACTCTACCTTTTCACGCCTCTGATCTTGTGGCCTTGCCAGTGAGGACGGACTGTTTTCTCCCAGTCATGCGATGCGACGGTGTCCACGTTCCGAATAAACGAAGAGCGAAAGGTGTGTGGCATCCAAATGTCGATAAGCTGCCGCAGTGGATAGTTTCATCTGGTAGATTTACTTGGCTGGATCACTTCCAACTTGCCATCGCATGGTCCAATACCGCGCAGTGCAGTACGTATTCCGCCGCAGGTTGACGATGGTCGTACATCTCACTATTCAGAGAGTTTTCCAACATTCGATACCGACTTTTCAGACCAACAAGGGTTGTGATGTTTGTAAACACGGTTATCGCTTCGGATTCAGGAACCTTTTTACAGGCCATTCAACGCAACTATGTACCATGCAATTAAACGCAGAATGACCTTGTACGTAATGCTAGTCTTCAGCGTCGCGGGTGCTTTTGACAGACAACGAGACAGCCGTCCGCGAGCATACATTCGAGCACAAGTTTCCACGATCTTGGACGTGCTGATGATTGCTCAGAAAAGCTCTCCATCTTCAATTGGCCTTCGTTTGTTCGGGAAGGCGACGTCTTCAACGCAATTTCCATACCAGTGCTCGTTGAATTTACTTGTTTCTGGCACAGAACCCGTCCCGAAATCACCAGCTCCGTGAAATTTACTCAGCATCTCGTTTACCTTCCGTGGATCGTCTCCTTGTAGAGCCTTGTACAAGATGGACTGGTAATTTGAAGATACAAACAACTGACCTCAAAGACAAGAGACTCAGGTAGACTGTTCACGCAGCCTTCGACGAGGTTAACGCCTTCACAGTTGCTTCTAGCTCTGTTCACACTTGGGCCGTCACTGTCTTAGTTACCTCCGTACGAAAGGTCCCTCTCAATAGTGGCACAAGCTTCCTCTCACTTACCTTGGTCATTCTTCGCCCACCAGCCCCAGAGAGTCGCCAGAGACACAGCTCTTGGGTCAACGACTGTGCTGACGGTTGTCGGGTCAAGTCGACGGTGCTGTTCATGCCTCGGCAGTCTCGTTGGATTTGGGAGCTGAGTAGATGGCGTTTGCACTGGGTCGTATCAAGACGGACAGTGCGTTTACCCCTCACATTTCCTCGTTCTCGTTCTCGCGTACGCGCTTTTAATTTTCAGTGTCGTTGCGGCTTAACCTTCCCCATCCTGTCATGACATCGGCCTGAGCAGACACTTCTGGCACTGTATGCGTTCTATGTATCGTTTTAGCATCCGCACCCACTGCGCTTTGCTATGTCCCCAACTTTCCTGGTTTAAACACACGACAGATATTCGTCATGAAAGCTGTGCATGTGTGCTTCGTCTTCGAAGCTCTGAGTGGAAATTACGGGCATCATTGCAGTGCGGTTACGTGTCGTCTGCGAGTTGCATTTTACCCTTTGTTTTGATTTATTTTGAACGAACTTGTACAGGACTCATATAATGGCCCTGGACACCGATGCAACACGCTTCTTGATGACTACGGTTAAAATAAACACCGCGGCCCGGGTTGTTTTCATCGCTTCTGCGGTTGTCTCATCACACGATTGATAAGGGGTGAGCACTGTGTCCTTGGTGGCGGGCGCCGTTGATTTTCGTGATTTTTCGACTGTTTTGGCTGCCGGTTCACTACATCAACATTTTACGACGGTGGGGTGGGTCACTAAAAGGAGTTGTTCCATTAATGAGTTCATCGACCCAGGATTAAGATCCGAATAAGTGACGGGCTGGAACTGAATCCATGTCTACAGGCCGGCGTGGGTAACGAAGATGTTCAAAACATGCGCGTGGGTTGCCGAGATATTTTGAGGTGAGGGGTGGGTAGCCAAGATATATATATTCAAAATGCGGGCGCGGATGGAGCACTTGGATGAGCAACAGCCTAGTACGGGAAGGCGATATGACCATGATCCTGAATGAATACTGGATCAACAGTTTCCCTCCTATGTGGTGTGATGTACACATCATGTACACAGCAAATTATTCGTTCTCCGTGAGTAACCACCAACCCGGGAATATATAATTGGTGAGGACTGCAGGAAAACTTCAGGCCACCCACTTCCAGTATCCCTTCCCCTTCACTCAGCTCCAAGTCACAATCCTTCCTTGCTCTCACTCTGTCATGCCCTCTGATATGCAGTTTGCTCTGCAGCTCCAGCAGGTGAATGATCATACATCAGGTATGTACTCATGCATTTCATCAATGATTGATTTTATAAACCAATGCAGTTGTGGCACTTACTGCTGTCATATATGATTATGGTGAGTGATATACTTGTGCATGCTCTCTGTATTGGGACTAAAGTGGTTATCGTGCAGCCCTCACCTTCTCAGGAGAGGTATTCAAATATGCTTTTTGCACCTTACCATTTATTGAGTGACAATGTTTTAAAGGTTGACTATATTTGGGTGAGAAACAACAGTTATCAGACAAACACCAAGTTTCTTACAGATTCACAGCACAGACCCTGGACCTGTGTCTCCACAATGTTTGTTTTGGTCTGTATAATGGCTCTGGTATCACTACATGTATGTTTGAATTGACACTTCTGTAGGTCCGCTACATGGGTCTTTGTTGGGCTATGTAGGTCTATTATGGTTGTAGTCCATGTCAAACATTACTGAAATTATGCACAAGTATTTCAAGCCTAGGTATGCTTGAGCCAGCCGAGCTGCAGCTAACTGGACTAATTAAATACACTTCTAGCAGGTAGTACCTTCATGCCTGCTTCTATGAGAGTGGGTCTTTTCTGCCTTGTAGCTCTTTCATTATTCATAACTGTCTTTTAATAGATGTATGTATGTATTCTAAATTCTGTCTGTTATCAGAATCAATGGCAGTCTCATAGATGTAAGTACACGAGTGGACTACATTCTGCAATATGATGTGTACATACTATTAAGGCACCATAACTTTCTTGATACAAGGCTGGATAGCTCCAGTATTTTTTTCTGCTTTTGATTGTGAGTTGTTATATTTCTTGATTTCATTTCACCTGACTGTGCTTTCAAACTGCAGTGGTAATGATCCTGTGGGTGTATGCAATGTGGAACCAGTCCAAGAGGATCCTTTATATCCTCTTGTTCTTTTATGTGCCAGTATCCCTTTCCTCGCTCATTTTCACAGGTATCTTCAATCCCAGCACAAACCTGACTGGTGTGTTTTGAACGAAATCCTTGCATAATTGCATTACTACAATCTCATTATATCTCTTTGTCACCCTTTGCTTCAGTCACAATTTCTCAACTCATCAATTTCTCTGTTTGCAATGGATCATTTACAAATGGAGTACATGCATCTCGTGTGCTTCATGCAACCCTGCAATTTGCTCTTAGTGGGATAATCTTGACTCTCACCATCACCCGAACCCTGCAGCAGTCACTTGAACTTTACAAAGCAACCAAACAATGGGAACCCAACAAGTACACCCAATAACTCCTGAAAGATGCAGTTCTCTACTTCCTTGTGTATGCCTCTTCTTTACTCCCATTCATTACAATAGTAAACTGACCACTCGGATCTCTTTTTGTTCTTGAACCTCTAGAAATGTGCTGCGCAACATCAGCATCATATTCATAAAGAATGAGCCAGGCTTTGACAGTGCTCCATTGTGCTTCCTGTACATGGTTCCCCTCACAATCATTCCTCTCATGGTGCCTCGGTTCATCATCAGCATACGGGAGCTGTATGATCACGACCTCCATCGATACTCGCAGGGGGTCGACTCTGAGTTTGGTGTCTTGTCACAACTTGTTGCTAGCGAGAACGAGGTGTCTGAAATTTCATTCGTGGACGTCAACCCGGGGGAGGCAGACGGTCAGGAAGTGCGGGTGACTCAGAGGCAATTCCACTCGAGGTACTGGGAAATTGTGTAGTGTAGTGTTGCATAGAAACGAGGGAAGGATGAAGGTATTTTGAACGGTGATGCGGATATTACCTCGTTTACAATGTACATGCCTCATATCCTGAATTCTCTAGACAATTTTACGTAGAAAATGTCTACCTTGACGGTCTTGTGCGATTTGGTTTTGCACTGCGAACACCTCTGGCAGCAATATATTAATACTCAGACTCGGTCACTATCATTGACAGGGGGAAGCTAAGTGAACGTCACGACCGCGCCGCATGGAGGCACGAACCCAGGAATTTGAGTGTTGTCCTCTTGCTAGCGGCTTGGTCGTGTCGTGCTCATTCGTCAAAATGGCAGCAATGTTGACTTTCGACGCGGGCGCAAGGAATCCAACTAAATTAAAAGATTACACTTAAGACTCGAAGAGCGATCCAGACACGACTGTGTGGCAGACAAAAGGAATTGGCCATGATTGGAGATGAGAATGAGAGGGTTACTTATCTCCGTGGTTGCGGCAAGGGTTAATCTGCCCCAAAGTGTACTCATCAAGAGAAAGTCTTTCTCGAGGTCGGATGTCGATGCAGACATTCGGGGAGAGGTGGTGAGAGACACGGTGTCAGTACCATCGCTCCCGAGCACACGAACAACTAAGAATAACGGATATCCTCCTTACTGTTTGACATGGTATGTTGCATCGTGGCCGTATGCTTTCGTGTTGCTATCGATGTCGCTCCATACCTTAAAATCCATGCCTGTACATGTGAAGGCAATGTATGGCCGTACCACATACGAAGGAGGGATGTCCAAAGAGATAATTTGAGGACGGGCGGTGATTCGTCAGAGAATGGCCATGAGCACAAAGCAGGGCTCGGTCGGCTCCGAAGCCTGGAAGTTAACGCAGTGATGTTCAAGCTGGAGAATAGACCTCACTCACTCCGGCTTGTCACTATATATCCTGCTTCTATACCCTTCCAGTTCCGTGACGATATCGCGACGAGCAGGTTGAGCTTCTCAATAGGTGCTGTCCTTTCACATTGCGTTAGCCCCTGCGATCTGATGACCCCCGAACAAGCTAGACTCGTCTGATCCAAAGGGTACGTACCAATGAGAAAGCTCTTGCCTCGGGTTCGAATCCATTCGACATCCTGCGAATGGTGTCTGTCTTAATACCGTAGTGAAGCCTACCCATTGCGCACACGGAGTAGTCGGAGCACGCGTTGACGCGACGCGTGGTGATTGTTTGAGGGTGTTGGTGCCACAACCTCACGTTTTCCCAACCCATCAATGCATACGGTCCACGGAATACTTGCAAAGCGTACCGCATATCCAGTGTTCGTGTGGCTTGGATCAGTCTGTCACGTTGCTCGATATCTTGAGGTCGAATGTCGATACAGACGTTCTCGGTGAGGTAGTGAGAGACACGGTGTCAGAACCATGGCTCCCGAGTACACGGACAACGAAGGGCAACGGAGATGGAGTATTTATGGGCAACTGCAGCGAAGGTGACTCCACTGTTCATCGGACATGACTACAAATGACATTTTACGATTTCAACGACCTGCGATGACATGAAGCTTGAATTGATCACTTGAAAGAGTACGTGCTGAGCTCGGGAGACGGGCGAATTGGGGTTACACGACGCGTCCTATTGTACTCACATTCTCCCTGGAACGCACGTCTTCGAACAGCTCCAACAGTTGCCTCTGATCCTGAATCGGCCACGTTCTGCCAGTCTCCGCTGTCTACGGTCTCAGCAACAGGCTCGCCGTCTGAAGCGAAGTTTTATGGAGGCACCATTCACTCGTCGCCAGTTGGCCCGCTACGGGCAATGCATATTCGTTACAGGTCGACGCTGAAACTGGTCAATCGTACGTCTCACTATTTGTATTGTTAAATTCCAGCTGAACAAGGGTTCCTATGTTCTTGTGGAATGAATGTATAGTTCTAAAATAACGATGTTACCACCCATGACTTAAAGGTTTTCTACTAGTCATTCAAACGCGACCCAGACTCGCCCTTCCAACATGCGTTGAATGGCATTGCTACGTTGTATTAGCATCGATGGCTCGGTGACGGACTCGTTCCTTCCCAACCCCATTCATGATCAGGTCTAGTGGTATTTACGTGGCCCGAGCAGATGGGTGCGCCATCAGGGCCTCGCCGCTTTCCGTCAACGGTATTCTTCATCATTCTGCCTGGGCTCCATGAATCGGGGGGGCATCCAGACCCACAGAGAGGGCGTTTCCAGTGGAATACGTGAGTAGCCGCGTTGACCCCATTTGTTATCCCGCACGCTTACTTTGACTTTCATTGTCCCTGCAACTTGGCCTGCCGCATCACATCAGCGGCTTGGACAGACTCCTTTTGGTTTCCCTTGTATGCGATCTATACCTTGTATTCCATCAATACTGGCGCCTTCCTGTTTACCGCTGTTCTTTCCTGGTGGAGTATTGTGTGTCGGAATGCGACTCAGATGCTCGTCGTAGGTACCATGCAAAAAAAAATTGTGTTTGATCTCCGAGGGAAGAACATATCCATGTCATGAATGTCGCGATGCAGTGTGTATCTTCCATCTTTCGGCGAGCGTCATCTCATCCTTATCACTGGATTCAAATAATTTTTTCAGGTAAACTGAATCCATATCTCAGAACGCTGTTTACTGTTCGCCGCAACACTGCTTATTAGTTCCGATCACCGCCGGTGGAATCGAGCGCCAGGGGGATCTCACGATATCTGCGTCTCCCATTCGCGTGAAGTGGGCAAGTGATGGAGACGCTTGATGGAGATGATTGGCGGTGAGTCGCTACTGATTTTCGCCATCATCCTTCTTTTTGGCTTCAGGATCATTTCCTCAATGTCCAAAGCCACCGATCCAGGCGCCGCGAGGTGAATTTGTCCATCCCACTGAGTCCGAACAAACAATGGGCTGAGACTAGATACATGTGGCGGGTTGCTAAGATATACACCAAGCATTTGGCATGGAAGGAGTACTTGGATGGGTAACATTCAGGTTACTTTGGTGAGGCACCCTTCAATGACATAAGTTCGTACAGCTTTACCTCCCTTGCAGAGATGAATGGTGACAAGGCCACCTTTTGACCGCCTGCCTAGTCCTATATCGTATGCGCAGCAATTCCTCTAGGCGGAAATGAATAGAAGGCACCTCCATCCTGTATCGCATAATTATGAAACTGGAAGGTCGTACGTCAGTATTGTTCGAACCACGTGTCAATGCAACCACATGCCACATGCCCAGTAGCATATAACTACAGGGGACGCCAGGCGAGCCACTTTCGCTTACGATCTCTGCCGTCTATCTTCTACCCGTCATGACCTCTAATCTGCAGGCTACCTTGAAGCTCCTTCAGCTGGATGACTGTATATCACGTATAGTCACTCATGCCCTAGCTCGTGACCAATCTCATAGACTAACCAGTTGTAATGATCACCGCTGTCGCATATGATTATGGTAAGTGATAAACTTGTACATGATCTCATATCAGATTGAAATCTAACCCTGCAATTGCAGTCCTCACCTTCTCAAGAGAGGTATTTGATTCGCTCTCCACGTATGTATTGGCTGACAATATTTTGAAGGTCGAGTATGTTTGGGTGAGGAACCAACAGTTGGTGAGTAAGCACGAAGTCCCTTACAGTCCCACAGCATAGACCATGGACCTGGGTCTCCACAATATTTGTTCTGGTCTGTAGGTGCTACTTCATTACACGAAGGTTCGAGTTGACCCCTCTCTAGGTCCGCTATGTCGGTCTTTACTGGGCTATGTAAGTCTCGTGGCTCTAGTTCATGTCAGATAATAGCTAACAACGAAATCACGCACAAGTCTTCAAAGCCTCTGTATGTTTGAGCCTAAACTATTGGAGGCTATATGAACTCACAGAGACATTCTAGGGGGGAGGAGTACCTTTGTGCCTGGATCCACAGAAGTGAGCTTTTTTATTTTGTATCTTGTCATCGTTGATGACCGACTTTGGTAGGTGTATGCACTCGATGTCAGATTGTAATTGTTAGCAATACTAGTGACAATTTTATAGATGTAAGTATGTTGGTTTACTGTTCATTGCCATATACTCAAGAATGAGGTATGGGGATTCTGAAGGCACTGTAATGCTTCTTATGATCGCCTGGGGGTTCCCAATATTTCTTGCTGTTGCCGACTGTGAGCACTACTATCCGATTTCATTTCCCCTAACCGTGCTTTCAAATTAGTGATTATGATCCTCCGGGTATATGCAATGTGGAGTCGATCCAAAAAGATTCTCTATATCCTCTTGTCTATCTATGTGCCACAGGCTATTATTTCCTTCGTTTATACAGGTATCTATGACAACCCCACTACATACCTCTCAGGTATGTTTGAGCTAAATCGCACACATCACTACAACCTCATCTCCATTTACCACTCTTCTATTCAGTCATGTCATCCCGAGTTGTCGATTTCTCAGCTTGCACTGGATCATTCATACATGTCCCACTGGCAGCTCATGTGTCTGATGCAATCTTAAGATTTCTTCTTAGCATTGTGCTTTTTATTCTCGCTGCTGTCCAAACTGTAAAGCAGTCAGTTGAGATGTACAGGGCAGCCAAGCAGTGGCAACCTAACAAGTACATGAAACAGCTCATGGCGGATGGAATCCTCTATTTCCTTGTGTATGTTTTTCCCCTTCTTCTTCTTTCGTTACATTGGATTCTCCCACTCGTTTTATGTTAACCACTGATGTTTCTCTCCCTTTGCTCTAGGTATGTGTTTTACAACATCACTGTTGTATTCCGAGCTACGCCAACAACAAACAGTACTTCGGTACTCCTCCTGTCCACGCTGTCCTACACAGTCGTCATCTCCGCGATGCCTCGGTTCATCATCAACATACGAGAGCTGTACCTTTGCGACCTTCGTAACCGATGGGAGGGGATGGACTCGGGATTTGGTATCTCATCGCAAACTGTTTCCGGCGACCACGCAGTCATGTCTACACTTGTGTTTGCGCATGTCAACTCGGGGCAGGAGAGTCAGGAGGTAGAGGACGACGCGTGCGACTCGGAGGCATTTGGACTCGAAGCATTGGGAGATGAAGCGCGTCCAGTCGGAGCGCTGAGCGAAGAGAGGATCGTGTAGAACCTGGGGAAGGACGGTAAGAGCTTGCCCGGTGACTTGGGTATTTATTTCACCTATGCGTATCCCTCGTCTGTGGAATTTTGTAAACAATATGTAGGTACCGCCTGAAAAGAGCGTGTCCTTGGGCGGTTCGTGCCATATGGTGAAAAGCTGCGAATATTCACGTACTCGAATTGGCTCGTTCATTCGTCGAACTGTCTGCAAGGTTGGCTTTCGCCGCAGGCCACAACGAAGCCAGAAAAATGCCAGCGTGTTGGCGATCCCAAGCGCGTAGAGCGGGTGCTTTTAAGTCGCAGTCCGAAGAGGACTGTAACGCAACCTAAGATGTGTTATTCGGGGACGTGAATGAACGGGGAGTTTTCTTTTTTGGGGGGCAAAGGTAAGTCGATACTCAATTCAGACGGGAAAACGTGTTTCTGCCAACAGCATAGGACTATCTACGTACCATGCGCACAGGGAAATGCCAAGTGTCAGTGGGAACGCTTCCGTAACGAGAGGATGTGGATTGTCTTCAGCCGAAACCGTCAGGTCTAGGTGTTAAGTCGCTGGCAAAGCTCAATGCGTCAATTGGTGTTGCACTTAGAGTCCATATCAACACGTCGCCTCCGGTTTTCTAGCAGGGTACTGTATGGCCATGCCAGACAACAAGGAGGAATTTACAGGTGAGGTGGTTAGATATGGCTCGGATTGGCCAGAGAGTGTACTTCGACATGTGGAGCGCTGGGACATAAGACTGGGGGTGGGCGAAGCCCACCCACAGCGCGTGACGCTTATATAAGCCAAAAAAACCCCTATCAGATGAAATGCCATGGCACACCGCCGTCGGTACTCAATTTGCAATGTAACAGCTAGCGGTACCATAGGAAAATTTGATGCATATGTGATATCAGACAAATTGTTCAGGACAGATTTTTAATTTATTCAGCTGCAAGCGAGATACATGTCAGTTGTGCAAAAGAACTCAATGAAAATAATGCTTATTTCAAAAACGAGTCTGAACAAAGTATTGACCTAATCAACAAAAACATTTTATCTGCGTGGAACGAAGCTCAGAGAGCTGTGGTTTGGTACCGACGAAGCTCGCAATGTTGACACTGCTGATTACCCCTATTCACGCCAATCCTCAGCCACAGTCGTGTCGCCGACGCGACCGGTCACGTCCACAACACGCGTCGGGATGCCTTTCACCCTGTGATTCCCTCCTCCTTTCATCCATGGTTAATATTTATCATTAATGGGACGAAGATACACACCACACCTGCAGAAAAGTTGCCGCTCGGCTGCTCAAAAAGCACAGCTAGCTGCTGCACGCAAGCTTGTTCAAGACTCGGATGACAAGGAAAACCACATTAGCCTGGTCACTATCGTCTTACCACACCGGTTAAAGGATCGTGTTAAAGCCCTGCAAGCAAGTCATGCACAACTCTCGATCAATCTCATGTCCAAACAGGAAGAGCTAATAGATACCCAACTTCAGCTGCACTCTGCTCGACGAGAACTTGCGGAGACAAAAGAGAAGGCAGACCAAACCCACAAAAGCCTGCGTAACGAGCGGAAGAAGGTAAAACGGGCAAGATTGTTGCTTACACAGACAAGGCATGCGACAGAAAATCTCCGGACCTGTCTTCAGGAGCGCACAGACGAACTTTTGGCACTCCGGCGGGATGTCAGCAAGGGGCTTGCACATGCTGCCAAACTGAGAGGGAGATTGGCAGAGGAGGGGCAGCAGAGTGAGGAACATGTCTCGGAGTTGAGGAAACAGCTGCAGAGAAGCTCCGAGCAGCTACATCAGTCACGTCGGTCACTACGGGCAGTAAAGGCACGACTGCAACGTCTCACTGCACGCGACATCAAGAATTCAATGATGCGAAACATCCATACCTCGGGACGTTCCACCAATTTGCTCTATCGGAAGGGTGCTTACACGACTGAAGCACGAGCTCTTGCTCGCTTCCTGGTACGCCATGGGTGCTCACAGTCATCGGTTGGAATTGCCCTCCAACGGATTGCTCGGCTTTCCGATGCTCCAACTGCACGTCGAATGAGTCGTCGTACTGCCTCGCAGGCCTGTATTGAGGGAGGGGTCGCTGCACGTATACAATTGGGGTATGAGATCACACAATCTAAAGGTAATGAACTGGTCAATTCTTACCTGGATAAGTCCTAAAGTCACGCACACATTCGGAGGACTGCACGTCAACTTGATTCATCAGGGATTGAGGTACAACGACGGGAATTGTTGATCAAGCATGGCGAAGAGCGTGTGGCTGTTGTGTGACAGAAAGCAGAGGACCGTGCGGCAAAGGTAGCACAAGCGGACGCTTACTTTTCTACAGTTCATCTCGTCACGGATCACAATGACATTTCTGCATTGTCGAACACGGCACTATGCGATCAAATCGAGCTCCACCGAAGACTTGGTCTGGAGGCCAATGTCCCGAAGAAGTCACATATGCGGTCCAAGAAGCAGCGTTTATGTGTCTTAATGAAACTTGTTGAGCGCCACGAGGCACGTCGGAGAGGTGATACATTGACGGACGACGTAGTTTTCCTTCCATCGGAGAGCGGGGGCGATAATCGAGAGCCTGAGACTACTACAGAGTAGAATGTCAACGTTCAAACATGATTAATATCTTTAACTAATGATTGTAAGTACGTATTTCATGTAGTACTAGTCAGTACTATATACTGCCATCTTTTCTACCTTAGATAGTTCCGATTTTTGCTACGTACGCGATGATATTTTGCATGTGCCGCCAATTTCGTGTTTATAGGGGTTTTTCGCTTATATAAGCATCACGCGCTGTGGGTGGGCTTCGCCCACCCCCAATAAGACGGTGAGAGTTTTGTGCCTGTTCTTCACTTTTTCGCAGACCACAACGGATGGTATCCCATGTTCTATACCACACCAGTTCTGTGATGATATCGCGACGACTCGTTGGAGCGTAAATGTGTGTGTCGAGCTTAAGGCAGGCTCAGACGGTGGGTTTTGAATGCGGTGGAAGCAAGTCTCCAATGGCTCTTGAATACCGGTCATGCTGACCCCCGCCAGTTTCGTTCACAATGATTGGATGTATGTTTTGCGATTGGGGGGATCTCGGCTGGGTCGCTTCTGCTCGGATCTTTCTGATTGATGGTATTTCTAGGGCGATGCAGGCCGCGAAAAAGGTGTTCATTACAATTTCATGGAAAGCTGGAGCATCGTGCTCACGTGATTGCTTTGAACTGCACTTTGCATATTTTAGCGCAGCGCCATCAGCACGACCTTGGACACTCCGGATGGAGATCTCAAAATATATTCTCATGGTTACAAGATGTATCTATTGTCCTCAGGAAATTCGTGATACCAAAATGGATATGCGTCAAAAGTCAATATTCACGCTGGAGGGTTGAGTTTGAACTTCAACTTTGAAGCCTGGCCAGCAGGTCCTTCCCTGCGTCGACACCCGGATGCTGCAAGCAGGAGTCTGGGATCTATGAAATGCAGTCTAGGAATGTCCCACACTTTCGGGAGTGTTGTGGAGTGTCGAGGTCCCTCGAAACGTGCCAAAAAAAAACCCTACAATAGGTCAGGCAAACCCCAGAGCTTCAAGCTCAAGGGGGAGTGGAAGGCATCTGCAAGCTGCGAACACGTGCCTACCAGAGCCGAAGCGGACACATCGGGGCATCAGGGAGTGTCGAGGATGCTGGGAACTGGTCGAGGAAGCTGCAGAACGTGTCATAACATGAGCGCGAACACTCAGAGCGAAGGGTAGAAGAGAACTCACCCAAGAGCGCTCCAGTCGAGCCAATCGAGCCGGGACGTGAAGCGGTCGCACAACGCAAGTCCCACAGCATCCAGAGACATCCTAGAAAGGTTACAAATGAGTTCATCGACACAACGAACGCACCAGATCTAGATATCAGGCCAGGTGGCCACATGTGCCCACAGGATGTGTTGAAAGTCGGCGAGGGTGATTCGGACAACCAAACTGTTGTCGAAGGCGTCCAAATGGATGGGAATGGTGACGGAATGACCGCCGTAACGAGCGACGCACGTCGCGACTCGAAACGAGCTCGCTAGCTGAATATTGGGCGAGTCAGCACAGAAATCGCAACCGCTCGAAAGCGGACATACCTGAGACGTCTTCTTGCTCGCGGCTGCCTCTTTTAGACGGACTGGTCACGAGTCTAGGCACGGACACTGAGTTCAGAGGTGATGAATATATTTTTGAGGTGCACGAAGTCCTCGAAGTGAGTATGACTATACATAGCTTGTTTTTTTTCGATGGGTCACGTGAGCACGATGCTCCTGCTTTCCATACAATTTGTAATGATGGGATGCACTGGCTTAGTCGTCATTCGGACTTGTCACTGCCTCCCTTCTGTGGGTATAAGTAGACGCCGCTTGACAACGTTCGTTGTCCCACATGTTCAATCGTCTGAACAAAGTTCGCACCGGGCTTGTCGCGTTCGCCACGAAAACATTCTCTACGAACAGTATCGACCCATCACAGTATCGCTCCGCAATGTCTTCGGGTACGGACTAACACCCCATGACACGTACGCAACAGCGCTCATTATTTGGATAGGATCACAGCAGCCCGAGGTCGCTATCTTTGCATCGGGTTGTTTCTGGGGCACAGAGCACATCTTCTTGAAGTACTACCCACCCTCTGAGAACAAGGGCATCTTGAAGACCGCGGTAGGGTACACGGGTGGCAAGGAGTCGTCGAAGAACCCGAGCTACGGTGAAGTATGTGATGGCACGACGAACCATGCAGAAGCAGTGAGGATCGAGTTTGATTCTTCCATCGTCACGTATGACGAACTTGTCGGTGAGTGTATACAATATCAGTGCCTTGTGTTTGAAGCTGACGTATCCTATCCAGAGTTCTTTTATCGCACGCACGATCCAACAACTGTGAACAGACAGGGCGGGGACACCGGTACTCGTACGTCGTGACTAACGCCTGTTCGAATGTCTTCTAATCCTTGCGTGCAAACAGAGTATCGGTCTGCCATCTATACTCACGGCCCCGAGCAAGCCACCATTGCAAAGCGCGTCACGGAGGAGGTCCAAGCCAAGCATTTTACGCCCAAGGGAAAGCGGATCGTCACGGAAATTGTCGAGGCTGGACCGTGGTATAACGCGGAGGACTATCACCAACTGTACCTCTTCAAGAATCCGACGGGGTACCAGTGCCCTACGCATAGATTGCATTGGTAGTGGTATCGTGTGTATTCTTTGCACATTATGATTATGACTACAGTAGATGTCCATACGAAATTTGACCTCATGTAGGAAGCGATCCGTGAGAAAGACTGACCTCACTGTCATGATCATTTCGTTCGCTCCATCACCTTGATTAAACATACACAATTGTCCCCCCGCATCAATTTCCTTGGCGACTCTGTCCAGCGACCGCGCAACCGATTGGTGTCCAAGAACAAGAAGTGACTGCGCCCACTCGTGATGCATCTTCGATGACAAGGATACTTCCCTTGTAACTACTTCCTGCTCCATTCATTACTTCCGCGAACCAAGAAGAGTGTGAATGGGTCTGCCCCTTACTTACCTTTCTGCGAAGGGTTCTCCTCAACAGAGAGCCATCTTGACCAAGCGCCTCGCTTACCTTGCTGAGCCATTCACGGACGGACGAACATCACTCCGGTAACTACATTCCGTCTGTTTGTTGTTTGACAGATGTTAAGATCAGGAGGCGCGTCTCAACTGGTTTTTGGCGGTGTTGGGAGAGGAAGAAGCCACTCTGCAACACTGGATTGCTCAACTCGCCATCCCGCGCTCGGTGAGTCCCCCCAAATGTCCGTCGAACGTCAAACAGTTAAAATCTCAGTAGCGAACACTTCAAAACAAGCTCTTGTCCATTTTGAAGTCACTGCTGCGGACATGATTGTGGAGTTGAAGGCAACCCATCTTCAGCAACCGCTGTCTCCTATGTTGGATCACCGTGTCGATACCTATCCCATCGTCCTAACCATTGGACTTGGCGCAACCTCTGTCCTATCAACTGCGATCAATTACACACCAGAACCTCCGAAATACCATACATTCGTTTCGTGTGTATGATGAGTATTGACGAGGAGAAACTTGAGTAAGTCTCTAAGAAGTCGGATACCCGCCATGTTGACTTCTCAAAAAGCATGACGCGGGGGGAATGAGAAGAAAGAATCCACTAACGACCAAGAATCCAGTTTCCTTCATAACTGTCGGATCTACTGTTCTGTAATTCCGACGGGATTGTCTGGGAGAATCGTTCTTGCTATTCTTATGAATGATGTCTCTAGAGCGACGCATAGGATGGCAGCTGGCTGCGGAAAAGGTGCTTACTGTGGATGACACCATGCACGGCCATAAGCTTAGCAAGCTTATACTGATCATGTGAGTGCACTGCCTCCTGGGCCTTTAAGTATACGCGATGGAAACACAGTTTGATGAGGTTCATTGTTCCACATGTTCAGTCGCTGGAAAAAAGTACGTACCGGGCTCGCCTCGCTCGGTACAACAGCGTCTTCTACGACTGGCATCGACCAGTCTCACTACCGCTCTGAGACTTCAGGTAATGATTATCATGACATCGTAGCATGTGTCTGCAAAAGCGCTCATTTCCCGCTCATGGAACAGGATCACAGGAAACCGAGGTCGCTACCTTTGCAGCAGGTTGTTTCTGGGGCGCAGAATACACCTTTTTAAAACATTACCCACCCTCTGAGAACAAGGGGATTTTAAAGACTGCGGTAGGATTCGCGGGAGGCAAGGGTTCGTCGAATAATGCAGAGGCAGTGAGGATCGAGTTTGATCCCTCCGTCGTCACGTATGACGAACTTGTTGGTGCGTGTATGCGATACCGCAGTCCCTTGTTTTTAAAACTGGCGTGGTCTATCCAGAGTTCTTTTATCGCATGCACGATCCAACAACTCCGAATAGACAAGGCGGCGATGTCGGTGCTCGTACGTCGTGGAGACCGTGTATAACCGAAAGTCTTCTGATTCTTTTGTGTGCGTGTAGTGTACCGGTCTGCCATCTTTACCCACACCCCTGAACAAGCGAGCATCGCAAGGCGTGTCACGGAGGACGTCCAGGCCAAGCATTTTACGCCCAAGGGAAAGAGGGTCGTCACGGAGATTGCCGAGGCTGGAGCGTGGTATGATGCTGATGACAAGCACCAGCTGTACCTCTTCAAGAATTCAGGGGGATACTTATGTTCCACGCACAGACTGCATTGGTAGCGGTATCATACATATTCTTTGATTGGGCTCTCGAACAGAGGGGCTTGTAGTAGATCTAGGAACGCCTCACGAGTGCAAGCGTGTCTCTCGCGATGTAACAAGGATGCATTGAAGGAGTGATGACCATACGCGACGGCCGCCCATTGATGGTGGTCTGGGCCTCAGCGCTTCAGCGCTCAACATTGTGTGCCCAAGGGAGGAAGATTCTTGAGGATGCATACCGGAATGAAATATCTCCACCATGGAACCTGGAGAACCATCACTGATTGTACTTTTACAAGAATCCAAACAGAAAGCTGCAGTAATGGTACCGAAGAGCCGACATAAGTGCGCTGAACCTGGTGTGACGCAAGAATATCAACAAGAGCCATAGCCTATAATTTGGCAGGATATTGAGGGGCCAGTGGAAGAAGGAGAAATCCACTCCGCGAAAGAGTTCCAAGATAAAGACGTTCCGAATCAGGCCGACGAACGGAAGGCTGTTTCAAAGTGCAACCTACGTTCCGAAGACGATGTAAAGTACATTGAGTTTACGACGTTCAGTCGAACCATCACGGGAAAATGCATTAAGCATGGAGATGAGCGGAAGCACACCGGGACAAGGCATCTTTGATGGATGTAGTAGAATTGCCTGTCACAATATATCAGAAGGCGTAATACCCAACCAAGGCAAACTCACGTCTCAATACACCACCGACGTCGTAACCAAGGAGCTGACTGGAGAACAACGAGATGGAAGTTGCAGAATCGGGAGTAATGTTGCAAAGGCGCTGTACCAGGACCTCCGTCACAAGAGCAGAGTTTACAGCTGCATGAGCCATGATAACGAAAGCCGCAATAATTGATTAGCCTTAAAGTTTCGATGTAACCCCCACCGTCAAGGAGATGTCGAGGAAATAGCCTAGGGCAGCTTCGTGAGACAGAAATGATCTTGCGGAGAAAGGGTGCCAACGTAACATTGCAGCTTGAATTGATCAGGTCAGAAAGTCATTGGAGGGAGACGCACACGCGTACTACTGCCAAGCCGTTGTTTAGGGAACTCGTCAGTGTGCGTACATGAAGGAGTATGTCGCTCACCGACCTTCGCAGGCATCGCAAAAGGCATCGCAGTATAGATCAGAAAGGCAGTGGTTCAACACACAAACGCCTGTGAAGAATGCCAGCCCGTCTCTTGGCGAGGTAACAAAATGGTGCCAAACAGGTGATGTGAGTGCGAACCCGTGGGTCACCTTTCTGATGCATATGGCGTTTTTCATTGTGAAAAATAACCCCCCGGAATCGGATGTGACCATGTAATGCGTAACGATACCTTGGGAACAGGCTGAAACTTCAGCCAGACGACCCTTGACCGGCCCCGAGCCAGTGCAATTTCATAAACTACAAGTCAAACCGCTCATTATAAGACTCGGAGGTCGTGTCTGCAGAGTTACGGAAACAGTTGTCTGGCACTGGTGACTCACTCAGCTTGCGATCGACGAGAGAATCCACCCTATGCGCTCCTTTTTTGAACCACACTGCCGGTAACCTCCTCGGGGAAAATTCTCGGGATCGTGACTGACTGTTCCCACCCCTGCCGCGCAGCGGAGCCCCAGCATATCAGTTAACTTTGAGCGTAAGAGCGAGGCCCATCTGGGCCGCTTAGTTCAGGGACTTTCTTGGTTGGTCACCGAGCTTATAATCCCTTTCATTGCAGACCTTCCTCCAATCACGGTTCACATTGTTAACAGGAGTCATCCTTTTTTGGCCGTTGAACAGGATTATAAAGGTTCTGATCGTTGTGAAGTCGGGCCCCATCATGATCACCCCGCCAAAGGTCCTGAATCATTCCGTAACATACAAATTCATTTATTCACCTGATTACACCCAGTGTGCTAACATCGTCCCGGCAAAGTCCATGGACTGTGCAATGGACTGGCCAACGTCACGATTCGCCGCCGTCAATTGATTACCAATGTTAGTATGCCGTGATCACTGAAACTGCCGATGCGGAAGCGGCAGACGTATTTAACCAGTCCTTGTCGTCTGCGATGCCGGATCCAACGACTCCATGGGCCTGCTTCCCTGGTCTCTTCCGCTGAAAAGTGAGTGATGAGTACTTGAGTCTCTGTTAGGTGTTTGGTGTTGCTTTTGGTGGCGAGTGGCTGACAGGATACTGGTCGTTGATCCTCTCTTGGTTTTCTAGTCATTGCATGCACGTTCCACAGCGTCGCGATCGCAAGCACCATTTTTAGGCTGCTATATCGCTGGTATATGGCCCGTTTTTGGTGGGAAGACGGTTTCGCCATGTTCGCGCTTGCGGTCAACCTGCCGTGCCTAGTGTGCACTTGGCTGGAGGCACCCTACACATCACGTACGGACTAGATCTCCTACGGCATAACATACGTTTGCTCAATCAGTTCGTCGAACTAGTCCAGGATATGCCACCCATAGACAACATCACACATTGGGTGGTCGCCATGGGATTCCCCTCTGTTCTCTGGTGCGCGTGCGGGTGGAGGTAGTTGCCAACTTTTCTTCTTTGCTGATGGTGTCCCCAGGGCTTGTCGCATGAGTATTCTGTTCTCCATCATCCGCGTTGCGAGCCCTTCCCAGCAGATTCGACGCATCGCGCTGCTCATTAGCTGTTCTTTCCTCGTTATGTGGGGTGCCTTAATGGCTCAGAAAATCTACATTTGCACGACAGAAAACTGTGTCATCGCAGGTTCAGTAGGACTCTCTCAACTCATTAGTCAGTATCCTTCATGTTTGTATTCACTCGACGTCTCACTGTCTCTTCCTCTGTTTAAAAACATTTCAGCGGACGTGATTTCCGATTCATCGCTTGTCATTTTGCCTATTTACCTGCTACAACGGTCAAAGATTAGCCGGCGGCAGCGGATCACGATATTTTCTGCATTCTCTGCCACAATGTTGATCACTGTGGTCACTATCCTTCACTCTGCTGTATTATTCACGGCACACTCCTCCGGAATCCTCGTCATCGGTCACGTTAAGGTAAGTTGCGTTCGATCTATCATCCCATTTTCTTTGCGCATCAATCGAAGGGCAAGAGAGAGAAAGAAGAGAACGAGGAGCGAGATGTATAGAGGTGTTCTTCCCCCTGATGCCCTATGCCTTTGCATCCATATTCTGTTTTATTGTGATAACTCACGTGGCGTACGGGACACAGGTGGCGCTCTCCTTGATCGTGTGCAACCTCCTCGTAATCGTGGCATTCGTGTACAGCTTGTGCTGTCGACGCGATCTGGACGCAGGCGAAGAAGAATTGTCGCTTACCACTGTGGATTTGAACACATGTCTCACGGAGAGTGCTATGGACAAGGACACGACTATTTTGCAGCACTCGGTGGCGACTGCTACGGAAAGGTCTTACTCGACAGTAGCCAGAACGATAGAGGCCGAGGAGCAGGCCGAGGGGGTTGTGGAACCGGGGTCGGCGTGACAGACCCTCAATTGTCATCAGATCATGGAGTTCCCCTCCGGGAGGCTAAACCACACGCGCGTACGTACTGTACTGTACTTCGTAATAATAAATAGTGCAATTATTAATAGAATTGAATGTATATATGTAACTAGTATTGTCGTGTATCCACTTTTCTAGAAGCACTCGTCAAGCGCAAATATTTGGCACCTTGCTCGTTCCGTTCCTTGTTTCGCCACTGCCAGTCTCTGCTCAGAGGACGCCGCCTCCGGGTCTTCTCTAAACGTCTCCCCCGGATCACCTCGATGCTACGACCCATTGGACGCCCGTCAAATATAGTCAGAGTCCTACGGCTACATTACATGCTAGGGAGGAATGTCTTGGGTGAATCTTTTGGTGAAGTACAGGCTCCTGGTTTGCCTGTGCCAGTGATGTCGAGGAAACGCGCTGTTCCTTACTAGTTTCGACAGTGCCAAACGAAGAGCGGAAGGTATACCTCGTGTGGAATCAAGTCACTGGCAGACCATCGGTATTGCCGGGATTGAATCAACGTGCCCACTCCCAGTGGCGACCTGGTCATATTCTTCCTCCACTAGGAGGCCAATAGGGGAGGTACAACCAGTCGGACATGCCAGTGACGGTTTCTCACGGTAAGCAGCCCTAGTTTTTTATTCTCTTTCACCACTGGTAGCGGCTAGTCTAGATCCGCAAGTCACCCCCTACTCTTACTGGACCGTTCGCAGCGCCGTATGCAGATGGGACCTACTAGGATCCGAAACGACAGCCTAGCGCTTTGTTCTATTCTTGCACGTCTTACGCTCGAAATAGCATCTTTTTTGGGTTCAGTCCTTGCACATGCATGTGCTCGTGGTCAGCGTACGTGACGTCGAACGCTGAGAGCTATTCTTCACCCCGTTGTAGGTGCAATCCAGCCTACTCCGAAGAATCATCGATAAACTTCGGCTGAAAGGAGCTGAGCACCGAACGCATTTCCGTCATCCCTTAATCCACGACGCGGAGTCTGTCGTTATCGCACAGCAAAGTGAGTCACATTGCCGTCGAGTCTCAAGGGGTCGCCTGATCCAATTAGACCTGAATATGAATTTACTGTATATCGTCATCCCGTGCCCCGTGGAACATTCGAATGGATGAAACGTTTTTGATCAATGATCAAACTATAGGTCGCGGCGTGAGAGCACGTCCCCAAGTCGGTGAAACCATCGGAACAGAAACCCGCCTTTTCTGCATCGTTTGCGATACGATATATGATGGCGAACCTGAATATGATCATAAATTCAGATGCGGCGTCGTCTCCATTTGTACAAGCCGCATTTTTACCCCCTTGCTGCGGCACGGTCAAGGTGCGGCCCACTGAACGGAGTCTACAATGTCCACGTCATGAGAGTGGATAGCTGTCAGGATTATGCGATACATATGTGGAGCCTCCAACGTCGAGTAAACTTGCCGCCGGCTCGAAATGTAGGGCACGTGTTCTCATTTCAATTAAATAATTTCATATTTCAGATGGGCGCGGGCTGTCGATGACGCAAAGAACACTTGAATCATATCAGTATAATGATGGTGGGTACATATCTATACATCGCTGGTACCGTGGGTCAAGGTATCCATTCTAACGCGTCGTCCGTCACAGTACAACGGGCCATAGCCCATTCCCAGTCCACTAACCCAGACACCTAATACACACCAGGAATCATCCGATATCGTACCCGCTGCGAATACCCATTCCACTCTTTCCTGAAGCGCTCCCGCAATAACGTATCTTCACTTCTACACCGTGCCAAACTCAGCACCGAACCCAACACGACCTGCATCGCCCATACCCCGATGACAACTCGTCCCACCGTCGTTCCGAGCCAACCACAGCGCCGTATAAACGAGCCCGAGTTGCCAATCATGAGTGACATCCCGATCGCGCTGAGCTGTGCAAACAGGTACCCTGGGTGCCGCACGATCGCGTACGGTCCGGTCGTGATTAGCTGGTGGTCCTTGCGGAGAGCGAGTTGGTGCGTAAAGTGACGTCCGAGGGCGCGGAAACACCAGAGACGGCCGAGGCCACCGATGGCGGCGATAGCGGACCCGAGCAGAAAGTAGGAGTTGACGCGCGAGGTGGGTGGGTGGCCTCCGGGGAGGATGAGTCGAGAGAGTACCTCGGAAGAGAGCGGGGAGGGGTAATCAATGGCGAGTAGGACAACCAGCTCGGCGATGCAGGGGGTGGATGCGGAGAGCTGTAAGTTTGGGAGGGGGGTCAGTTCCCTATCGGTGACATGTCGCGACCGTCCGTCGGCAGTGATACTTGGTACATACCCTGTGTAGAATCGGCCATGCGGTAGGGCATATGCGTTCATAAAAGGCACCATGTACACGTTCAGATTCGTTGGGAGGTGTAGTTGGGGACATGAAGGACATGTTGAAGAGCCAAACGGATGGGAGGAGGATAGGTACCTTGAGCGACATGACCTCTTGCAAGCGAACGGAGGGCGGGATGCCGAGTCTATCTGCGCCGCAGGGGTTTTATGGTAGGCTGTTTTGTACACGTGATGACATTATATGTGATAGGCCAGGCTACCGAAATTGGGGTGATGCGGGCCTGACTGACTGGACTGTTTAGTCGTGGCGAAGTCGGCAA
This sequence comes from Boletus reticulatus, assembly GCA_038093535.1. Taxonomy (NCBI): domain Eukaryota; kingdom Fungi; phylum Basidiomycota; class Agaricomycetes; order Boletales; family Boletaceae; genus Boletus; species Boletus reticulatus. Next base: position 238,314 of record JBBPSJ010000010.1, read on the forward strand.
CTCAAGTCATGGGCAGGACGGAAGCGGTAGCTGGTTCCTGTCCATACTAGTAACACGGATCAGCCTCACGCTGACTTGCCAAGTCGAGACGGTGTGATAATGAGACGCCCACACGCCCCACCTCGATGAGATGCACGACCGATCTCGTTTTTTCAAAAGAGGTGGCGTCTTGGCTGCACGAAGAACAAAAAAAGGACGTTGTGAAACTGGCGGGTAGTCTTCATCACTTTGACGACGTACCCACAGTGTGCGTTTGAGTTTCAAATCAGGGTGCTTCGCAGCGAACTTGTTCTACCGGAGATCAGTGTGCATCCTGGGACTTGCTGTGTGGCCCGGTGCTTGAGATGCAAGACCGCGTCTCAAGTTAGCCACGATGGTCGTGGTCGCAGGGTCGTCCTGTGAAAAAGAAAAAAAAACAAGGGTAAAAATGGGAATCCGCTTGGAGGCCTACCGCCGGCCTCACGCGACGAGATCTGGTTTAGCGCAGCCACCATCTTGACACTGACAGTCGACGCCGCCTTGTCCGCCTGGATGATCGTATCTGTCATCGCTTGGGGTGTGCGATTCAAGCCTGAGTACATACAAAGGCAACATGCAGTCTCGAGTAACTCGTCAAGCCACCGATTTCAACTTGAAGAGAAGGCGACGGAGACCATGTCATGATGCCATTGGCCTCATCCCGTGGGTATCGCAGTGAGTGCGAATCTTGAAGCTTGAAGCGCCGTACAGCCCAGCTAACACGAGACTCGCTTGAGTCATGGTTTTGCACATGCCGGAGCATACCCGTACTATCATCGAGCGAGGTGCTGTGTATCGTGCGTGATGTATGAAACTTTGACCAACATTACGTCCGAGTTCGTGACTACTAAATGTATCGCCCACAGCATCATGTCAGTGCCTTTCGGAGAGGTAATGCGGCGAATCAAAGACAAAGCGGAAAGCACGCTTCCAAAGTCTAGCACAATTCGGTAAGCTCACTAAAAGTTACTACTTGGAAATATTTGCCACTAGCTTCTCAGCCGCCGCCGCCGTATCATCCGCATCATATGTCATGACTCATGATGCAGCCTGTAACGCTCATCGTGTCAGGCAGGCGAGACATCATATCACACGTTCCGTAGGGAAGGGCCATGGCTGTTTATGATGATCACAAATGTTGCTATAATCAGATCGACAGTCCACAAGAATGTCTTACAAGATCAAGGCACCACATCGGGACCGTATCAGGATAGCTTGACCTCGACGGGGAGACACGGAGTGAGTGCGAATGTTATCTTGACCAAGATTCACGGCGTCGGCGCTTTCGGATCAATGCCCGTCCGTGGACTTGAGTCTGGCCGGCAGTAATCTTGCTGCTCATATGTGATGTTCATCCAGATTGCAACCTGGGCCACACGGTACCAAGCGTTGGGTTCTCCCCCGCGGCGCTCAGTTGGCCTGTCATCCAACTTTTCCCAACCTTGTCTTCACGACGTGGCCTCTTTCTTACCATTCAGGGAACTCTAGATCAGTGCAGCGGGGCATACACAAGCTTGTGGTGAAATATTATTCTTCGTTTTAACACCACGTCTGGTCTCGCTTCAGCCCATCACTCATCTTCCACGATGGAACGAGATTGGTGGCCAGCTCATCGCTGCCTCCACGATCGATGTGATGCAAGGTAGGATGAATGACGCGTTGTCGCATGAAAACACACCCCTGACGATATCGTCATGGGGAATTCCTTGATCAGCAGGATATTCGGAGTTCATCGATGAGCCGTTTTTATGCGGCATGTTCACAAGCGGTATGTGTCTTAATATCCTCGCGGGAGCTCCAGTTTGTCAGAAACGTACTGCAACTGGGAGACAGACACGTACCACCATAATCTCGCTTGCTTGAGACTGTTCCTGGCGATAAGCTTCGTGACACACGCTGTGCTGGGACAAGCGAACCGTCGGGATCCCACGACCGTGCGAGTCCCACATACGATGCTGCGATGAGCATGTACAAAAGAGCGTCCATGCAACGTCCTTTTCACATAAATACACTGAGATATCCAATATGTATGCAACTATGCAAACGTACACATATACAGCACCATCTTGCGGTGCAAGGTAAATCATACACCTACATCAACATCTGTCCGTTGCTCATCACAGAGGAATTTGCATCGTCTGGAACGCCTTATCGCCATTCGCAATCCTCTCCTGCTTATATCTTTGGCAGAAGCGTTGAAAGCCGGCAGGGTTCATGAGGCGCGACGTAGATACGCCATCACGGAACAGGCCGAGGAGGTGGTCAACGTACATCAACGCTGTTTCCATTGCCTCAAACGAGAGCGACTTCGAGTCTTGACGCATGACGGTCACCTGGGCGAATGTTAGAGGCTGGTCATACGACAGGGATTCAGTACGAGACATACCGTGCCTATGTAACCCGCTCTCTGCCACCTAGACGCCACATCAGCCAAACGGAAAGAGACTGAACCGGATTAGGCTCACTTTTCCTCTGGGTGACCTGTATTTGGGTGGGTGAGCAAGTGTGAGGCGAGTTGGTTGTCCAATCCGGGGTCACGTGTCATAGAAGCAGGATCATGGGGAACGTGTCGAAATAGCACGAGCGGAAAGCCGACTTGTCGGAATAGTGGACAAGGAATGCCTCGAGTATGTATCGGATGCGACGGGTCGATGACTTTGGCTTCAAACGCCCGCGCACCGCGCGCTCGGTCGGCATTGCAGGCGATAATGACGCCCCACACTTTGGACGAAGGCACACGGGATTCTGGATGTGGAACCGGTGTGCATTTAGTCCTGTGGTAGGGCCAATCCGATACTTGGCATTCGTTGGACTGCTCGACGGGTGTGGGAGCGTCGTATACAATCAGGATTGGCGCTGGCGAACAAGGGCTGGGACACGTACGCAGTATATGGAGACTTTACAGCGTGAACAACGCATGAAGGAGCTCCATTCGCCTTCACTACCACACCGGGTACATCTCACGCTCGTCCTGGACCGCACGGGCATAATATTGAGCGATGATGACGAGGGAAAAAGTCAACGGAGACGGAATCTCAGGGGCACAACACCCTTGCCATTTCTGAACCCGCCGGTTATAAGCGATGCCGCCATTCTTACGCGGTCGCTGTGACGCCATTATCGAGCCACAGAGAAAAATTGAGACCTCATTCTCGTTCATCCCAGTCGTCGCGTCCAACCTCGAGGACAAATGCACAAGTTATGTGTAGCGGTGATAGCGCGCTGCAGATGCAGGGCAGACCAGCTTCGAATGGGTGCGTGGATTCTCGATACTGCCCGTACCACTTGGCACAGCGGCGACGGTCACAGCAGAGACCTCTCCAGCTCAAAAGCGAGTTTTTGAAGCAGGGCATGTGACAGCCATTCTCGACCGGGGCTATCACACACATCCCCGCTTTCCCATGCTGCTTGGTGGAGCCGAGATAAGGCTGCTTCTTTGACGCTCACGTCGTGGTTCTTTGCACCTCGTTAGCACCCACAGACCGACATGGCGACAAAAGACGTGTTAGACTTGGACTTTGCTGCTCGCCAAGGGCTCGAAAAACTTGGATATACCCAGGAAATGACTAGGGTGCGTATTGCTGAACTGTCCTCGAGGAGACGAGTCCAGGTTGACCATGTTTTTTTCTGTAGACACGTGGTTTATTCCACATCCTCTTCAGTAAGCGCCACCCATCAAGCATTTCATTCTCGTTGATGATCACTGTCATCACTCGCACGCAGTGACACTAGGTTCGTCCGATGCATGCAGCCGGTTTCGGAAAGCAGCTGACACCCAGGCCATTTAGCCATCATGGCCGTCCGTGAGTTGCAATAGTGGTGTACAGACGCATATATCGTGCTGACACGATCCAAGCCTATGGTTTAGCTGCCCCAATAGCCACTTCTCTCGCCGGAGGTGGTCCAGCCGTAATGCTTTGGGGGTGAGCATCCCCGAACCGCACCGTACCACGTTGACGCCTGCTGCAGATGGGTTCTCGTTTCCATATTCACGCAAATGCTTGCACTGTCTCTGGCTGAGATTTGCTCCAAGTACCCTACTTCGGCTGGCGCGTACTATTGGTGTTATCGCTTGGCCCCACCACGTTACAAGCTTATTTTCTCCTGGATCAACGGATGGCTCAACCTGGTCGGAAATTGGACTATCACGCTGAGCGTTACATTTGGTATTCCACAACCCTGCCCACTGAAAGTCATTGTCTCACCACGTACCTTTAGGAACAGCTCAACTTATTGTGGCAGGTGCGGGTATCTACCATCCCGAATGGGTAGCAACTCCCTGGCAAACATGTATGTTCCCAATTGATCGTCTCCGTTCCCCACTTATCCTGTACAGACGTGATTTTCCTGGGTGTCACTGCTTTCGCGTGCGGGTTTTGCTTGTTCTTCAACAAGTATCTACCAACCATTGATGTACGTGACACTCAAACCGTTTCGTGCCATGTTCGCAAACGAACGTTGTCTAGATTGCTTGCGCGTGTTGGACGGCCCTTGGTATCATAGGTAAGGATTTGTCTTCTCGCCCAAGATGCGTTATCTCACGTGACGATCAGTAAACCTGATCTGTCTGTCTGCAAAGGCAGCCGCAGGCCGTCGCCCAGCATCATTTGCAATTGGTGGCTTCGAGCCTGCCTCTGGTTGGACCCCCGGCTGGTCCTTTTTCATCGGTCTGCTCCCGGTAAGCGAGTCTCTGTTTCGAACATACGAAACAAATTTACGTGGCTGTCGGGCGTGGATGTATAGCCTGGTATGTCGCATTCTTTTTCGGTGAGCTCTACTCATCTTCTGGTTCTCTAGCGTATACATACGCAGCGATCGGTATGAGTAAGTGCAGATCAGGTCCGTTTCATCATCCTTCTGAGTACTTGGGATAGTCACGAGTATGGCGGAAGAGGTGCACGACCCTTCTAAGATTCTCCCGAAGGCGATCTCGCTGTCAGTACCGATTGGAACCATCTGGGGCGTCGTCTTCCTCCTTCCAATCCTATTCACATTACCCGACGTCACCACATTATTGCAAGGTGTGTTTGTATGAAGTTGCGCCTTTGGCTATCGCTGAGTCGATGTTCAGTTAGTTCTGGCCAACCGATTGGCGTCATGTTCACGCTCATAATGGGTTCCCAGGCTGGTGGCTTTGGATTGGTGAGTTGTCGTATCCACAACCCTCGCAACGTCGCTCACCTTCCTTCAGTGGTTCATTAGTGGGTCTCGCTCCCCAAAGAGACCACTCGAAAGCTGAACTGGAACTCACACATCTAGTATTCGGCGTCGGCTTGTTCTGCGCCATCTCCATCTCATGCGCGGCTTCACGTGCCACGTGGGCCTTTGCACGCGACAAAGCTATTCCCTTCCACGCCCACTTTTCCAAGATCAGCCCCCTCGTGCCCGACGTCCCCGTGAACGCGCTCCTCCTGTCGACGTTCATCCAGGTAGTCCTCGGGCTCATCTACCTTGGCTCGTCAACGGCTTTTAACGCCTTTGTCGGTGTGGCGGTCATGTGTCTCGGTGCGTCGTATGCGTTGCCTGTCGCCATCTCGCTCGCCGGGGGACGGAGGGAGGTGTCCGATGCGCCGTTCCAGCTGGGCGCGGGGGTGGGGACGGTCGTGAACACGATCGCGGTGCTGTGGGCCCTGTTCGCGATCGTGTTGTTTTCGATGCCGGCGATCGTGCCGGTGACGCGGGTGACCATGAGTTGCGTGTCTCCCTTTTAGCTGAAGCGTGGACAGCTGACTTGGCGTACAATGGTGCAGATTACGCTTCGGTGGTGTTTGTCGGGTTCGCGGTGGTTAGCGCGGTGTGGTATTGGATCAGTACGTGGCTTTTTCGCTCGTTCTTCGCGGTTGCTTGGGATGCTAACGATGCAATGTTTGCCGTGCTATCATCAGATGGCCGGTTCCACTACACGGGTCCACCTGTGCCCCCGACCGAACTGGCGCCGTCCACGCCGACCACGTCCAAAGGCGAGTGAACGATGCAAGGATTCGTCCTACTGGGTGGACTGTCGTTTGTCCTTGGCCTCGTCGGCTCAGCCTATCACCCAGCACCAATCTGGAGCATCTAGTACCATAGCGTTGTATTACATGAACGACAATGGAATGACATGTGAACCTTTTTTTGGTATTCTTTCGCCGTGTGATTAGATGAAGCGTTGGGTTATATCGCTGGAAAAAATTTGAATAAATAAAACTGAATGGCAAAGCAGACAACGAGCAAAAGAGACGAAAAGAAAGGCGTATCAGAGGTACATTGGTATGTACATGCCTCGCGACAAGAACAAAAAAGAAAGAGAAAACAAGACCAAAACGTCAGTCCAGAAAGCCAACCCTAGGCCGTCAACTTGGGAATAACCTTGATCATCTGATCGATGTTGATAAACTGCACCCAAGCCTCCAAATCCTTTGCATTATCATGCCATATAAATTTGCTCTCCTTCGTGCCCCGAAAAAACGCACACGCGCACTGGTACGACTCCTCGATGACTGCACCGCCACGCTGGACGCCGAGTTGGGCCTTGAACACGCGGAATTCCCAACCTTGGAGTGGGTGGTCGTCACCTCGGGCGCTTTCGTTGGGGATGTTGAATTCGAGACGGGACCAGTCGAAGCCGCGGGATTGGCCGACGGCTTTGATGTAGGCAGCTTTGAGGGAGAGGAGGATGCATAGTCTGCGGAGGACGACTTCGTCGCCAAGTTCGGGTGCGACGAACGTCATCTCTAATGGAGTGAGCTGGGAAGGGGTACCCGCGACGTGCGCATGCATATGCGTCAATGGACGAAAAGCGCAAGAGAAGACAGTACGTACCTTGTGGGCAAAGGATTCAGCATAGGCGGCTACGGTGACGCCACGCGGTTCGACGGAGAGTTGTTTGATACCAAGACCGATATTAATCACTTGTCGTTGACGACCCTGGGTCATGACCATGCCGCACAACGAGTTCTCGTACGCGAGGTGATACCCAATCATGGATTGGAGAAACTTTTCGGGTGGCATGTCATCGGGGGACTGTTGTGTGTGGCGATGCGACGAGGATGCGGGAAGAGAGAGGATGATGAGCGTACTTTCGAGGATGCGGACGAGGCGCAAGAAGAAGACGGCTGGACGGACAGACCTGCTCTATCCAGTGTTTCCCGTTTGGGGTTTCGCAATCCTTCCACTTTGTTCTTGATATCCGTCTGTGGCGCATCATGAGGAGTGGTAACATTTGTGATATGATCTGGCCTGCACGAACCCCGCGTGAGTAAGGAGAGAGAGATGGAATGGGAGAGAGGACTCGGACTGACGAAAAGACTCGATAGACGTGCAATCATAGGTTATCCTCGCATGTGGCGAACACTCCCTCACGAGATTATAACACTTGTCGTATTCCTGGACGAGGGAAACAGAACACGGTTATCAAAATGGGGTAATTCGCGATGCGTCGGGAAATCCGAGCCGCAGTAGCACAGTACAAAGACACGCACGCAACACATACCTCTGTCGTGACATCGCGGTTGAGTGAGAGCATCCAGACTAGTATGGGGCACTCCATTGCGAATCTACTGGTAGTCTTTGATGGGGTTGTCTAAGGATATAGATTGCGTGCACGAACTGAGAGTCTGAGAGCGGGGCGTTGAGCGGGGCCATCGACGGTCGACTCGGAGCCTGGTTGTACCTACAAATCGACACGCGATTTCTACCGAGCGTCGGCGATTCCGATGTGGGATGTGGGTATTTCAAGACGAAGCTCGAGGAAGAAAAGGATAGTGCGTCCGAGGACGATATAGCCAGCCCATTATAAAAAACTGATAGAAACGAGTCAATCGTACACGTGCCACTGCACTGGATTCTTCATTCTCAACGTCGACTCTCTTCTTCTTCTGCTCGTTCACCCGGTCATGAAATGCAACGCACAGCCAGTCGGTCGTCTTTGAAGAAGAAAAAAAGATCCGTGGAACGGATCCGAATGTCACCAAATGGCACTGATCTGCATCCAGCTCGTCTCGGTCCATTATCCGAATTCTCACCTTGCGAGCAAGACAAAGACCAATGTGTATCCCGTCACCCCCAACAAACGGATTTAGTCTCCGGATCCCGAGACGGAACTGGCTCTCCTAGATATACGCTGTACTCGCCATCAGCACTGAATCCTTGAAATCGACGAAGCATGGATCCTTTTCCAAAACAAATAATGAAAAGCCACTCATATCTTTCACCACGCGCCAGGGACACATGGGCACCTCGTGTACTTGCCCAAACAAGTCGACGTGGGGTCGTCCATTCCAAGGCATGTCTCGCAGTCATCAACGTGTCTGCGTTTCGCACGTCTTCGGAGAATATGCCAACCGAGCGCCGCATCAACACCCGAGATTGGCTCGGGCCCTCGCATCGTCTTGCTCGCTCGCTGCTCCACCTCCACCACTAACCCCGAAAACCCAACCGCCTTCTCGATCACGTCTGGCGCCTCGCATCCTTCCCCGTGAGAACAAAATGAGATTTGGACAAAAAGATAAAAATAGCGACTTCGTCAGCGGTGGCGGTCACAGGTCGGACATCTTCTTTTCCATAAAAAAGGACCGTTTCTGATGGACAAACTCGCCACACATCTGATATTGGCCTCGTGCGTACCCACCGCGTACGCGTTCAATCGCGTGACCCATTAGTTGGACAGGGTCAGTGGAAGCCCCGGTGACGTCAGGTGCTTTTGATAAGCCGTTTCACCAATGGGCCAAGCTGACGGCAAGAGGCGGTTCCTTGTCTGCAAACGCAGCGTCGAGCATCGCGTCGAATACAGCGTGCGGCGGAAGCTAAGGCGCGGCTTTGATCCACACGGGAGACATGGAGGTCAGGATGGGCTTACTCGCAAGCGTCGAGAGAGCGTGCCCAGTGTACGTTCGACTTGATGAGGCGTTGAAATATAGTAAGATCTCAACCAAGGATCGCGTGCTGACTGGGCACCCATTCTCTGCAGGACGGTGGACGAGCCGTGGAGCACGAGAGCAGGTACAGCCTGTCGATGCTCAAAGGAGGTTGGCCATGCAGTGAGGTCCCTACCTTCCGAGTAGTTGAAGAGATCGAGTCACGATCTGGACACAATGAAGTCAAAAGTATAAACCGAATATGCCAGAGACCTGTGGATGGAGGTCTGGCCAACGGTTTGGGTCGGCGAGTGAAGCAGCGAAGGGATTCGAAGTGTCGGACGGGCTGAGTGGTATGATGCGCGTGAGCGTCATATATATAGCGCATTTCAGCCCTGATCTTGGCGAAGTTGGTCCGGATTGCGTACAGATTCGGTACGTACTTGCTTCCTGTTCTATTTCTCAGCGCTCCAGCTCACCGACTCATCCCATAGGGGATGGCTCGTTACCCACGTCGTACCGGTGAGCTGGCTTAGTAGATGACAGATACCGATACCGGGGTAAGTCAGCATGTAAACACTCGAGAACGGTCACTACTACATACCGTGCTACAGATCGCCGTCGGGGTCCCAGTTCGCAATCAGAACTTGCCGCAGAGTCAAGGTGCAACAAAGAGCATTCTGGCTGCATTATGGAGAGAATCTACCGCAGCCACAATGATATACGCTGTCGTAGTGACTCTTGCTGGTAGTGCTTTCCTACCGACAGGTACTCTTTTGTTTCATCATTCCGGGATGGGCGTGCTATGCCGTGTACCACGAATATGGCAACGTATGTGGTGTTTTTTTTCTTACCATTGTTATGTACTCCGCATAATCAGGTATCGGGAAGCTTGCTGACAATATCGACGATCTGTTCATCATGGCGATATCGGAGGCAGTAGGTGGCCGGGGACGTGACGCCCCCGATCCTCCGGAACAAGAAGTGCTGGGACTTCCAGCTGCAGTCGGATGTCAAGTAGCTTTTCGTCCCTATCTACTACTAGCACGGTAGATATCAAAAGACTCAGAACTCGTGATAGTTCCAGGTTCCGGGAGTTGAGACGAGGGACGAAGCGAAAAACCATCTCATGAATCGCACATCGTTTTATCATCTGCTGCATGTATTTCCCCCCATCATGACTCATCTCCGCAAAGTAGAACAACAAACAGCGGTTGTATGTACTACTACTAAAGACTAATAATAGACACAACATTGTAAATTGCCTAAGTAATGTTGTCGCACGCTGCATACTTCTCGCCTCCCAACTCGCCCCCAACTAGTACTCGCCTCCCAACCTTGTCCTCTCTCTACCCAGTCATCGTAAAATCCCTTACAGCGCCATGAATACAACTCAAAGTATCGTGTATGTACTACATGCATCAAATAGCTTCGTCGTGGATGTGCTGAACACAGTTCTAGGGCGAAGAGAATCACCATCCAAGGTAAGCTTGAATGATATATCTTTCGTTACATGCGCATCAATTGTCTTTCAGACATCGAGCTTCGTACTGAAAAGCGGCGCAAACTCCGTGTTGCGAGACAGCTCTATGTTGAATTTTCTGTGGGCGCTACCCTGCGAACGACAGATAGCGTAAAAGAAACAAGGAATCGTACCTCCTGGGACAAACCATTGTATTTGTGGGTTCCCTTTCACTGCCTAACGTCGGAAAACCGAACATTCATTGTCAGTGATGGAGACGATCGTTCCGTTCTCCTCGTACGGCTTCACGAGAAGTATCCTATTGGAAATCCCAAGCTGGTCGGGAGTTTCTCTGATACCATCGGCTACATATTGGGAAATTTGAAGGATGGAGGTATGAAGACATTGTGTATGATATGTTCTACTGACGCGATATTTACGATCAAAGTACTTGAAGCGACTCTTCGCAAGGATACCGCCAATGGACCCGATCTTTCGGGGACTGTGATCAAGTTCATGTTGACCAGTGAGCCACGCGGGGACGCTAATGCATACGAACGTCTACGTAAGAACGGCGCTACTATAACGAAGCCAACGCTCAGCTCATATGGCTTGTCCGCAGTCGTCGGCACACCGAGCCCGGTGGTCAATGTCGATACAGATAGCATAACCACGGTGCAGACGCACCAGACTACGTTGGGAGTTCTGTCGCGGAGGATGGAAATCTTTAACAGGATTGTAAACGACATTGCAGAAGTATTTGATGTCTAAATGTCTTTGCTCCGTCACAATCTGATTCCCTACAGATTCACCCCTACACATCTTTGGCTTGGTCTGTTATATCCGCTGCGAGCAAGGCCAGTATGGTGCTCAATGTGGGTATCATTATTGATCGGTAACGATGCTTCATACAGGTTCTCCTAGCGCAGAAAATTTGTGACGACCGGATCATTCACTTAGCAGGCGTGATAAGCGACGTCTTCACGTTCGTCGAGGATGTCGAGCCCTTGAAGAGAATCGAGGCGCACGTGAAGATCATCACGCTTCTGCTCCAACAGGTGACGGAGTGTGGGTACTTCATCATCGAATACCCCAAGGCGAACTTGAGTCAGTCATCGTTGGTTACACACTGACCACCACTGATTCGTATATTAGGGATTCGGACGGCAAAATACAAGATGTTCAACATCGATGCAAGAATCACGGATTACGAAGTCAAGTTGCAAGAATTCAAGACCGCGCTCATGGAAGGTGTTTCGGTGCAAACGGAGATCACTGTCGTTCGTATGATGAATGTCGTAGAGCACGTTGGTAGGGCGAGCTTCTCGATATCGCAGGTAGATGTTCACTGATACGAAATATACAGTAAAAGCCATCAACCTGAACGACATCCCATATGCGCCAGGGGCTAGGTATGCACCGGAGAAGGGATGCCTGCCAGGGACGCGGGAGTCCTTCCTTGCTGAGATTCGCGACATACTCAACAATGTCAACGAAGATACTCCGCAAGTGTGCCTCCTCACTGGTGTCGCTGGATCGGGCAAGTCTGCAGTGGCTCACTCGATTGCTCGGCTATATGATGGTCAAAAGCGGCTAGGCTCCTCTTATTGCTTCGCCAGAAGTGATGTGAGCCGCAACCCAGAAAATCTTTTCAGCACTGTTGCACGTGACCTCTCAGACCTCGATCCGCAGTACAAGTCCGTGCTCTGGGGAGTTGTGAAAGGGAATCGAGCGCTTCGCGCGTCGAATTCGCCATCCATGCAACTAGAGAAGCTTGTCATCGAAGCTAGCCAGCACCTCCACACTATTGGTCCACTCGTCATCGTCATCGACGCCCTTGATGAGAGTGGTGATTCAGCCGGTCGTCGCCAGCTCCTACAAGCCCTTTCCACGCAAATCGCTAACAATAGCCTTCCCACCAACCTTCGTTTCCTCATTACCACTCGCCCAGAAAGTGACATCCTTGCCGCACTTCCTCCTGGCCCACAGATTGTCCGCAAAGAAATGAGCGACATTCCGGACAACGTTGTCGACGGAGATATCTATAAATTTATACGCCATTCCCTTCATCAGTATGTCGAACTCGAATTTTATTGGCCTAATGAGGAGTGGTGTCGGCTTCTCGTTCGTCATTCCAAACACCTCTTCCAGTGGGCATCCACGGCATGCAGCTTTATTAAAGGGTTTAGCAGAGGACTCAACCCATGTAAGCGGCTCGAGATACTCCTGCAGACCAATTACAGCAATAGCGTATCCCCGCTGGATGAGCTGTATCGGAACATACTATGGCAACTATTTGCTTCGGAGCATTCCCAACGCCGGTTTCGGGATGTGATGGCCATCATACTTGCACTCAAAGAACCACTACCTCTCCCTTCACTTTCGACTCTCTTTGATGGATATCTGGAGATCCGAGATATCATTCCAGTCCTGGCATCACTCCTAGATGGAGTTCTTGATGAACAAAGGCCCATTCGACCACTTCACTGCTCGTTCCGTGACTTTTTACTGGACGAGGCTCGTAGCTCGGCCTTCCATGTCTGTATCCTACCTGAAGATTCACTCTTCCTCGGCCGTGCATTACTCTCATGTATGCGGAACATGCTCAGGTTCAACATCTGTGACCTCAAGGACTCTCGAGACTGCAATAGTGACATCCCTGACCTGCCAAGTCGAGTTAACAAGGCCATCCCTCCCCATCTATCATACTCTTGCCAATGCTGGATGTACCACCTGCAATATGTGGAACAAAGCCCAGCTTTGGTGGATGAGGTGACTATCTTCTTTAAGGACTTCTTTCCCTACTGGCTTGAAGCCATTAGCCTTCTCTCCCTTTCCTCCCCACTGTCACCCATACTGTCTGCAATAAGAACTTGCACCACCTTGGAAGATTGGGCCAAGGTATGACTAATCATGTTGCTAAGCAGTGTTTACTGATCAAAATATTATCAGGGCCAAGAGATTGCCACTCTTGCATCAGAGACACACTGGTTCATTCAAGTGTTTGCTCCTGTCCTTAGAGATTCCACACCACACCTCTACCTATCAGCCATTCCCCAGACCCCCAACAGCTCTCCACTTTCCAAATTGTGGGTTGAGCACCTTCAAAAGCATGTTTCAACCACCTCAGGACATGCCTTGCAAGGGCATGCAGATCTTGTTACATCTGTTGCCTACTCACCTGATAGGGGGTACATTGCCACTGCTACCAGCCAATGTGTGGCAGGGCCATTCAAGGGTCATGCAGGTCTTGTGTTGTCAATTGACCACTCACCTGATGGGAGGCACATTGTCTCTGGCTCTGGGGACTGGACCATCAGAGTTTGGAATGTCACCACTGGTCAATGTGTGGCAGGTCCATTTGAAGGACATACAGATTTTGTCTTATCTGTTGCCTACTCACCTGATGGCAGGCACATTATCTCTGGCTCTTTGGACAAGACCATCAGAGTTTGGAATGCTGCAACTGGTCAATGTGTGGCAGGTCCTTTTCAGGGGCACACAAATTACATCCGATCTGTTGCCTACTCCCCTGATGGCAGACATATTGTCTCTGGTAGTGATGACAAGACCATCAGAGTTTGGAATGTCACCACTGGTCAATGTGTTGTAGGTCCATTTCAGGGGCATACATGTTGCATCAGATCTGTTGTTTACTCACCCAATGGCAAATATATTGCCTCTGGCTCTTGGGATGGGACCAGCAGGATTTGGGATACCACCACTGGTCAATGTGTGGCAGGTCCATTTCAGGGGCATACAGATTATGTCAGATCTATTGCCTACTCACCTGATGGTGGGCATCTTGTCTCTGGATCTGATGATAGAACCATCAGGATTTGGGATGTTGCTACTGGCCAATGTGTTGCAGGCCCATTTCAGGGACATACAGGTTGGATCAGATCTGTTGTCTACTCACCTGATGGTAGGCACATTGTCTCTGGATCTGATGACAGGACCATCAGGGTTTGGAGTACCACCACTGGCAAATGTGTAGCTGGTCCATTTAAGGGTCATTCAGATTGTGTTACATCTGTTGCCTACTCACCTGATGGCAGGCACATTGTCTCTGGATCTGGTGATAGGACCATCAGAGTTTGGAATGCTACCATTGGACATACAGACCATGTCAAATCTGTTGCCTACTCACCTGATGGCAGGTATATTGTCTCTGGATCTGGTGATGGGACCATCAGGGTTTGGAGTGCCATTACTGGTCAATGTGTGGCAGGTCCATTTGAGGGGCACACTGGCTTTGTTTTCTCTGTTGCCTACTCTCCTGATGGGAAGCACATAGTCTCTGGTTCTGAGGACAGAACCATCAGGGTTTGGAATGCCACCACTGGTCAATGTGTGGTGGATCCATGGGAGGGGCATATCCACCACATCAGAGGTGTTGCCTACTCACCTGATGGTAGGCATGTTGTCTCCAGCTCTGAGGACAAGACCATCAGGGTTTGGAATGTTACCACTGGTCAGAGTGTGGCAGGTCCATTTGAGGGACATTCAGATTGTGTTGCATCTGTTGCCTACTCATCTGATGGTAGGTACATTGTCTCTGGCTCTGAGGACAAGACCATTAGAGTTTGGAATGCCACCACTGGTCAATGTGTGGCAGGTCCATTTGAGGGGCATTCAGGCATTGTTTTTTCTGTTGTCTACTCCCCTGATGGAGAGCACATTGTCTCTGGCTCTGAGGACAAGACTGTTAGGGTCTGGAATGCTACCACTGGTCAATGTGTGGCAGGTCCATTTGAGGGGCATACATGTCATGTTACATCTGTTGCCTACTCACCTGATGGCAGGTACATTGTCTCTGGCTCCTGGGACAAGACCATCAGGCTTTGGGATGCCACCACTGGTCAATGTGTTGCAGGTCCATTCCAAGGGCATACTCACATTATTACATCTGTTTCCTTTTCTCCTGATGGTTCACATATTGTTTCTGGGTCTAATGACTTTTCCATCAAAGTGTGGAAGACACAGACACTACTTTCTCTTGCTAATTTACATATGGACAATGGCTCCATTCAATCTTCTGGTGGTTCTTACTTTGGCTGGATTGCCCCTTGGTCCAGACCTGCTTTTTGTCTTCCAGTTCATTCTCTAGTTATATCTTCTGACTATGCTTACCAGCATGATGTTGATCTTTCCTTGTATGGAGAATCCTGGATCTCTTGTTGGAAGTGATTTCTACACCCCTTTTGATATATTTGTTACTTCTTACCATGTTATCTGTTATTTTTCTTAAATTTCCCCCCTGTGAACATCGAATATCTGTTCTATGACCTGTCCAGCCTCAAATGACACCCTTGAGCACTCCACACACCATTCTCTCCCCTCTAATGGGTAGTGTTCTCTTCCTAGCATCAGTACCATGTGAATCTCATCCTCTCCTCACTAGTAGTAGTAAAGCTGATGTCTTCATATAATCCTATGCAATTGGCCAAGCAGCAAGCTTAGGGTGATGTGTGTACCAGACTCAAACAGGAGACAGAAGCCCAATCAATGATATTAGAAGCACAGACCTCAGATGATAGGGTTGCATAGCATTGCCATGTTGACTATGTCCAGCTATTACTTGATGGCTGGCAAGTTTGTCAGTGAGTTCTGCGAACCAATTGAGAATGAGACAAGGATATTTGTAACTTATAGTTCGCAGGTGAGGAAATTCCCGTGGCTTCCACCTCGGAGAACTCGCCCTCCATGCTCAGACAGACTGAGATCGATGGGCTCGACAAGTCGTGATACCACCACAAAGTCGGGTGAACTTCTCTCCAAAACCCATGGTCTGTAATTCAGCAACAACAGTGTCTGCAGGTGTAAGTCAACAACATCCCCGTATAAAGGGTGCATAGGCAGGACTGCAACTTATAGCCTTCAAAGGCATAAGGAAGAATGCCGGACGTAAATGACGTGACACTGGACACATGACACCTTCCATGTCAAACCGTCAGATAGACTGGCTTGGTTCCCTGCACTGCGTCAGATACATGGAGTTTTGAATTGGTGTGGTATGAAAGGCCTGTAGTGGGAACAACGAGGGCACCTTTGAGAAAGGTATCACATATAGATCAAAATACCGAACCCATGGATCCAGAGTCCAGCACCCTGATCAACAGAGTCACCCTTCTCCAACGCACATCAACCATTCCCTATCGTGGCCTTCACCTCTACCCCCAAGCCTTGTCAACGGCCACTTCTCACTGCCTGCAAGACACGTGCCGTGGATCTAGACATAAGACCATCCATTGTGATGGAAAGGACAGCAGAGAGCTTCTCGTGTACAGTCATCTTGACGAAGTTACACACGGTCAGGTTTTGGAACAACACCATGATCGAGATGAGCTGTACACGAGGATCTGGTGACCGTGACGCAGTGAACATCAACCTCCCTTGGCGCAAGCACAAAGAGCAGAGGACAACACACGCGCACCTACTCAGCGACGGGAAGCATGAACAAGGTTCATAATATTGGGTGATTGTTGATATGGGAAAAGTCCTTTTCGGTCCTTGCTTGGGCTAACTTGGATGATTACTGAGGGTGACAGGGTTTTCCATCCCGCTTCTGGGATGGTATTGTGCAGGGGGAATATTCCAGATGGGATCGCGGCATCTTGGTTGTACGGGGGTATCTGTTAGCCGTTGCTTGCGCTTCCTCTGTCCGACGTGTCTGTCATTCTGATGCTTGCCGTGTGATAAGCGGGAACGTATGTACATCTCGAAGGCAGAGTTTGTGTATTACACTGGATACTCTCCTGCAGGTGATCCGCAACTGTCTCCATCGTAGATACGCCCACCCCGTTTCGTTTTGGCCCTGATGGCTTGCTTGGCCTTCTTGGTGCCAAAGGACTTGCCCAGAGCAGCACGAGCTTCAAGAAAAAACTGCTGCTGACTTGAGACCTGAGAGCCTTGATGTGGTGTGCTGACCAGGACATTGACATTGGGGGTACTTCACAGATTAGCACCACCATCTTGGTGCGTTTGGTAGCCGCAACCAAGTATCTGGATGCAAGCATGTATGGCTGAAGGATCGCCTGGAGACACTGAGGTCCAACGGCTGCCCGTTGGCTTTCTGACGAAGAGAAAAAGTCGAAGGCAGCAACCAGTGTGAGCAGCTCTACAAACTATCGGCGTCCTCGTCGACAGAGGCATTTTCTGTCTGACGACAGCTGAACAGGGTGGAGCTTTGGTGCTTGATGGCGCCGCGGGAAAGTTGGCTGCAGTGGCAATGGAGCATTTAGCATCTTGGCCAGCTATTAAGACAGCACGAACCAGATTTCATCTTCATTGTCGTCGCGCTTTCACTCCTTTGATGTCGACGCAGTCGTCATTGTGCGGTTTAGTTGACATTTTCGGCAATGACTCTTGGTACTAGGAGGTTAGGCCCATGGCATCATATTAGGGAGTGAGTCGGGGCTCGGACACTCAGGGACCTGCCAGCTGTATCTTCACCACCCCATTTCCATGTTGCATCCCGTGCTGACATCGTCTCTAGTGTCGCCGTCGTGCTCGATGTTGTGTATCGCTACTGATTTTGTCGTTGACCCAATGCACTGACCAGCGCGGTGCTTCCTCTGCCACCATGTCCGAATCTCCCTTTCAACGTCAGAGTCCATCTATTCCTCCTATACTGACTCGTGATGCAAAGTGGGAAGACAGATAACCACCGGTGGATCGCTCACCAAAGCTCGTAAGGCCTCGATAATGTCAGACCCCAACCTGAGGCGTTGTTCGTGAAGACCAAGCCCTCACCTCCGCCTCCATTCAAGTGTGAAACTCAGAATCAAGCACACCAGCACCTGCTAATAGAAAGCCCAAACGCACAGGCCCCCAGGAATCAGTTCATAGACAACCTTCCCCTTGCGAAAGAGGAGGCCCAAGCGACCTTTGTCGCACCGCAGGTGCGGACGACCCTGGGATGCAGGTGGGCAAGACTCGCTATATCAATCGGCTGATGCAGGTAGAGTGTCTGACACGGTTGTTGGTGTTGATTCCACTGCCAATACCAACAGTGAGTAAACACGTCTCTTGAATGAAGCTCACCTCAACCTCTTTCCACCAGATCTAGATTTCAACTGAAGGAATACGCCAGCATCGAGATCGCATTGACGGAAAAGTCTATGGGTTACGGGCTGCCGCCATGCGATCAGCCTGATGTGCGTCGCGCGACAACAACAAGCAGCCCACCGAACTCAAGGTGCCAAGTGTCAAAGTGGCCAACAAGGACGCGCTGGCGTTTGGCTGAGGTGATCTTGGTGACGAGCAAGGATAAACTCATGAAGGAGGCGATGAAGTTATATGAACTCGATTTTGTGTCCTTGCCTCCCTTTTTTCCTTTTCATTCATGTCCGTCCTTATGGTTTTAGAAATTGACCAATCTTTGGTAGCCCCGTCCTTGGTTCGGCGATTTATGAAGACGGCGACCACCGAGGCTGGGATCTACTTGTGGCTCCCAGTGTCATGAGCTCAGATCAAGGTTGTGGATGGCCTGCGGACAAGCCCATCCGGTGGACGAAGGCATGACTTCAACAGGTCAATCCCATCCATTCGTATGGCGCTAGGCTATCTGTGGTTAATCAAGCGCCCCGTCGCACAGCCTGTCGTCCACGTTGTTCAAGAACTGCTTGCTCGGGTCCTTGGGGGCTTTCCATCTGTTTCGCCGCGTGGTTGGTGCGGAGATTTCTTTTCATAGCTATTCCAAATCCCGTGGAAATGTGGTTCAGCGGGAGTGTTATCATTGCCGCGTCGTGTTGTTGACCGGTTCGACGCGAGGGCTGGTTGTTGAGCCATGAGGACACCACCATCGTGCACGTGTTCCGCCAGCCCTTTAGGATGAGCGCGATCCAACATTGGCGGTGCTCCGCGTCCGAGGACCGTAGACTCGACATCGCCCTACTCAACGGAAAGCTCTGCGTAGAGGGCGACTCGGCCTGACCAAACTCGGCACCCGGTCGTACAGTACATCGGGATCCGCAATGAGGTGATGGTGATCATACGTAATGTGTAGCACCTCGATTTCAGTCTGCTGTCGTAGTCGTTTGAACCAAGGTGAGGGTAGGATGAGGGATCCGGTTGGGTTTACGAGGTTTGTGACGGGCATGACGGAGCGGGTCGTTGGGTCCTGAGACCTGAGGGCATAGGGCGTACACGTCCAATTGTCAAAAGTATGGGCTCCATGTTTTTTCCCAGGGTCATAGGGTCTGTACGGAACCTTTGCTTGGCGTGTACTTTCTGGGGACTGTGGAACCTAGAATTTTAAATATCATGCAATAGTTATGTTGAGGGGTGACATGGTCGCCATGGATTTGGTATGGGTACAGCATCTCGATGGTGTGAAATACATACTTTGTCTTGAACCTACATCACGTACCAAAAGTCAGTGTACACCATGTATGCAATTCAAGTACCGTCTCCGTATCTGTCAGCTGGCTGTGCTGCATGCTGGAATTCAATACGGAGTGCATGCTTGGTGGGTATACAACCCATACCCATGGATTGCATGGCAGCCATGGCCACCACCCCAGCCCTGTCTGATGGATCATTCTGTGTATATCGCAAAGCATGCTATAGTGAAACCAAACACTGTATTGCATCACGGTACAGAGGATAACAAATGTACTACAAGAAGGGTGAATTACCACATCAACCCCTGCTGGATGGTCGACTGCCATGGAGGATTCACTACAGAGATAAGCTTGCAACCTCGACAGAACCCAGGGCATTCTGCGAGATCATCCTGGAAAATGTGTACCATGTACTTGTAAAGCTCCTTGTCATAGAGCTCCTTCGTAGCAGCGGTCTTAAGCGCAGTCTGGCGGATGACATTGAGCATGTAGTCGACATAGTTCCAGAACTTGGAGCTGTTGAAACGAATGGGTTTCCCATCAAGCCCAAATCCAGAGTCTGAGATGTCCAGTTCATCAACATCATGGGACTCAGCATCCACATCTTCACCGGTATCAGTGTCTTCATCCTGAGGGGTATTATCCCAATCAAAGTCTGCCCAAGACGTTGGATTGTCCATGGTAGGAGTGGAACCGCTGTCATTGTTGGCAGGATTCACAACGACTTCATCCGAGTCAGTGGTAGCAGCAGATCCTGAGGACACTCTTGCCATCGCCCTGATGTTGATGCCAAAATCCTTCTCGATTTTGGCACACATATCAGTCTTGAGCAATGGGATAAGGCGAGGAGTGAAGCAGGCATCAAGGGGGGCTATCTTATGGTCGCCCATACCGATGAGGAAGAGTCGGAGACAGCAACGCTGTAGTATGTATATCAGTAAATAAATCAGACCGGGTCATTATAATCATGCTTACCAGGAATGCCAATCTTGTCCAGTGGGCAGAATCAACTTCCATGCCAGCACTTGCACATGCCATGGATTTAGCTACATCAATGATGCATGTCTTCTTCACGATCGAGGTGGTCAGCTAGTTCGACCGTTAGAAGAAGACTTCTGGGTCAGTAGAGCTCGTAGACTTACATTTGACTTGAGGCGACTACGAATGTCAGAGAGTAGCCTTGTGACAGTTTTTCCAAGGGTGTCTCGAAGCTCATTATCATTGAACACGATAGGGGAAATCTTGAATATGTCTAGGTTATCAGCGATAAAGTCCTGAAAATAGTTTCAAGTTGTAGCGACACAAAAAAATGGTTAGCAGCAAATTACATACCATAATATGGTGTTGAGTGTCAGTAACATATGCAGTAATGTTCGGAGAGAGAATGCAAGCTAAAAGATGGTTGGAGAAACTGATCTGTGCTGGCGTTGAGCAAAGCCATGGAAGGATGGAGTTACACACCTCGAAGTCCTTGGAGGTCAGAGTCTCATGCATCATTTGGATCTGCGAACTCTTGTTGCCTGCTTCATATTTGACAAACATAGCTTTGATATCAACAAGCATGGTGAATAAGTCGCCAGTCTGAATGGATAGTTGTGAGGCGAAGGAGTAAACATGCGACGACTTTGACTTACTTCGATGAATTCGAAGATGGGCTTCTCATTGATACTGAGATCTGTGCAGAGCTTCTTCGTGTGTGCCTTGAGGCACTTGATACGGTGGGGATTCAGCTGAGTAGAACTGTCATGGTTTTCTGTGTCATCGTCTTGACCCCGTCGTCGAACACCTAAGGAGACCGAATCTTCCACTGAGCCCTCTGAAGTGGGAGTGCACGCAAGCAGAGCAGCGGAAGCAGAAGCAGCCCCATGGCTTTGAGAGGAGCCCGGAGCCGGATGAAGGGCAGGAGTACTGCCGTGAGAGCCCGTCAACGCAGATGGGGTTCTGGGATGCGAAGATGCGGCCCTCGAAGAACCCGAAGTAGAGTGTAGGTGGTATTGACGGAACATTACAGGTCTCGACTCAGAGGCAGAGGCAACTCTGGGGGCATTGACGAGCAAGAGGCAGACATTTTATACTGGGGTGAAGCCGCACTGAAGCGATACTATCTTCTTTTTTTGGCAAAGTGCAACATGCACATTGCATGTGAACCAAGCAAGTCACTATCACAAAACATAATACAGCACAGACAATGGGTGTTGGGTGTTATCATGCGGTGGCAAAGCTTTGTATTACTTTACGGAGACATGAAGCTAACGAGATCATGGAAAATACGGTACTTCGGATGCGGACACATACTGCGGGAAACCCATGTGGTACTGGGGGTCTGTTAATTGGCTCGAGTGCATCTGTGGAGGCAACTGGTCATATGGCTGATGGGGGACAATCAGTGGTCTGGGTGGAGGGAGTATCGGGGCATTGTATTGAGTTTCCGCCAGGTGGGAATGGGACCCTTGAGGCGGTGGTTGATGGTACATTAAGGAGTGGGTTGCTGACGGAGGTGAGAAGCGATCGTATTGCATTTGTGCCAGGTAAACTGCCAAGTGAGACTGAGACCCTTGAGCCGGCAGTTGGTGGAATTGACGATATATCGCGGAGTGGGCTGCCGACTCGGATGGAGGTGAAGAGTAATTATATTGTAAATGTGCCGGGTGAGGCAAGGACCGTTCAAGTGGATGGGGATGGGGATACGTCAGAGGGTGCTGCAGGGACGTTGATGGAGATGAAAAGTGATCACATTGCATTTGTGCCGGATGAGGGTGGGATTGCAGAGAGTGGGTTGCGACAGCTGCCATGGAGAGTGATGGCACAACAGAAGGGACCATGACCACAGGTGGCAGCGGCGGGACTATAACAGAAGGAGCTGCTGGGGATTGCATTGCATTTGAAGTGGCAGCTGTGGGGTTTTTTTTTGCCCCTTGTTTCCGCGTGTTTTTCTTGGGCACAGGCTGATCAAATGCCGGACGGGCTAGTGCATCGCTTGCACTCCCTTCTTGTGGGACCCCTGTATCCACATCCATCTGACCTTGACGTTGCGCCTTCTTCTGTCGGACTTGTTGTGCCGCCAGGGTGCGAACCTTGTCTATGTCAACTGGTGACACGCGAGGTGGTGGTTCCTGCAAGGATGGGGGGACTACTGCCCAGATAAGTGAGTAATTGTGGATGGAAAAGGTGTTAAGGAAGTATTTTGGGGTCGGCTCGTGCTGGATGATACACTCAGTTCGCTGCGTGAGTGTCTGTTCCTGCCGAATGGCACGTTTCATGAGTTTGGTACATTTTGCATCAACGCAATTATGCTGTAGGTTGATGCCGCAAAGAATGTCCTACCCAAGTCAGAACGAAAGGAAAGTAATAACATACTGCTCAACTTACGGAGGTATGGACCACAACAGTTTCGTCACTGAGTTCAACACACGGAAGATGTAAAAGCGGGTGAAGCTCGGGAGCAAATGTGAATAACTGAACAGCAACATGTGAGACAATGCGACCAAGGGGATCATTGGTTAGGATCTCGCGGACGCGCCCGATTACAAACCCGGTATGTGAGGGAGTATACGCCAAAATGACATGGCCGCCAATCTTGACCTTGTCACCTTCCTTTGCAATGAATGCATGGCCTCGGTGATACTCCAGCTCACAAGCCTGGGGAGAAACGGTGGTATATTTGGCGCAGAGTGTCGACTCCCATTTCACGGATCCCGACACCTGGGGTTTGCCGCTCTTGTTGGAATGTGGAGCATAGTGGAATTCGCCAGTTCCTAGAGATGGGATGGTATCGTTGAGGTGATAATACAAGAGTAATCTGTACATAGTACGTACCGCTCTTTTCGTCATTGTCATCAAGTTTGACTCCAAGAAGCCTCGCATGAGCAGGATGCTCGTGGAGAAAATCCAAGACGAATGGACTTGCACAAACCCATCTTTTCAGCTCTTTCTCGTACCAGTAACCACCTGTTACAATGTGCTTGACAATATCAAGCCGTGCAAATCGCCGGCAACTGTCCTGGCTTGGGCCATGCCGGCTGCTGTGAATGCACGATAGTCGGAACACATGGTTGAAGGATTCATATCGTTCTGTTGAAAAGGCAATTGCGGGGCCAAATCTGCGAATATAGGCAGGTAAATGGACGAGAAAGTGAAACTTTGGCTTCGAGATAAGGATACTCGGGGCACATTTCGCTGTCACATTCAAGAAATCTTCGATCGTTCGAGAAAGCTTTGCCTGTCATTTTAAGAGTCAGTATCTGTATCAAAAGGCGAATGGAACCAACCAGGTAGACTTTGAGATTGGTGATCTCCGTGTGCCAAAGAAGAACAACTAACTGTCCCATTGTTGTCCATGCATTGACGACGTCCTGCGGAACCAAGTCATAGATGACAAACGGCATGACCTGCGCTAAACTCTTGAAATGTTTCCCGATCAACGAGCCCTTGTAGCTACACATATAGCTAGCGTTCAAGCTCGGTGCGTTGAGTGCATCACGCTCAATGGAGTCGAGGCGGCTATGGAAAATGTCAAATAGTTTTGCCTTCTCAATCAAGAAAACTGTCTGGCCCCAGAAGTACTTGACGACACCAAGCAAGACTGTATGAAGGATCTCCGTTGGAGTATCAAGGTGTATGTTAACACCTAAAGATTTTTTTAGTCATAAATAGCACGAGCGGTGAGTCAACTCACCGGGCATGCTTAAAAGTGGGTTTATCATGTCCTCAAGACCATGCCCATTGAGAAGAGTAGCTAGCTCATTCTCCAACTCTTTCTTCACATCAGACTCGTTCTTGAAAGCGCCACGCTTGCGAAGCTTTTTCCCCATCTCGATCAGAGTATGGAGAATGGTCGATGACAGTGTGTCTCGGATTCCGGTTGATGAAACCGATGTCTTGACTTTGTCGGTTGCACCTGGCAATATGGCGTTTGCAAGCTGACTCCTGATCTCACTCGTCGTCTCTGCAGGTGTCCGAAGTGATCCAGGCTGTATTGATTCAGCAACAAGTTCAACAATAGCAAAATACAATGCACTGACCTCGAATATCATGCGGTATCCACTGTCGGATCCCTTGTACTCCTTTGTACCTCCAACATGACAAGTATTGATCAGGCATGGAGAATGGTCGATGACAGTGTGTCTCGGATTCCGGTTGATGAAACCGATGTCTTGACTTTGTCGGTTGCACCTGGCAATATGGCGTTTGCAAGCTGACTCCTGATCTCACTCGTCGTCTCTGCAGGTGTCCGAAGTGATCCAGGCTGTATTGATTCAGCAACAAGTTCAACAATAGCAAAATACAATGCACTGACCTCGAATATCGTGCGGTATCCACTGTCGGATCCCTTGTACTCCTTTGTACCTCCAACATGACAAGTACGGCAGAAGAAATTACAGCTCAACCCAGCTTGACTGCAGAGTTCGGCCTGCATAGGGTTGTCGCCAGCATGAAAAAGCCCATCCGGAATGAGTAGTACTTCCTCCTGGTCTCTACAATCCCAGGCAATCACGCCAGACTCTGCAGCTTTCCTGACGTGGAATTAGACATATCACAGTTCAATGCAGTGTAGTGTTACTTGCATTATAGACTCCTTCATCGCATGCATCAGTTCCATTGGGGAAGCATGTGGCGACAACATCACAAAGCGAACATTGAACTCTTGGTCCAGCATTTCTCGTGGAAGAGATGCATTGGACATGTAGATCACAAAATGTTTATTCCATTGCTTCGAGATATTTCCAGAGACGTCATCCATGAAAATGATCAGGGGGACCCGATAGACCATTCGCCCGCCAGATTTATTGCGCCAGGGATTCAATGTTAATGAAGCGTACTTCTTTGATGACTCCATCAGCCCACAAGCAAGCTCATTGGGATCAAAAGCGATATCTTCAAACGACCATTTGAATGTGGAGGTCGGCAGAATTTCCTGATAATCATTGACAACAAAACCAGCCTGTAAATCTTGAGTTAACAACGCTGCGGCATAAACACGAACATACATCTGTTTGTTCGACAGACCGTCCGAGAGCATAAAGCTCCTTTCTACATTCCATTCTGTGAGTAGCATCACCCGAGGCGACATCGGGCAGCGCTAGAAAGAAGCGTTCGGGAATGAAATAGCCACCCGACGAGTCTTGCAACAATTCATCAACAAAGTAGATGGTTCCATCGACACGAGCGGCAGGCGGTGATGGCAGTTCATGGAGCAACTTCTCCCCATGGAACACTTGGGACATCCCGTCGCCTCCATCCTCAGGAAAGTCTTGCATGGTGAACCGCGTGAGGGGATTAGCATACATAATCCTGACTTCTATCAGTCTCTACTGTCATTTGTGAGGATCGTGAGCGGCCAACCTTCGCAATCGCATTTGCAATATCATTGACATAAAATATATTGCCAAAGGGCGAAACGACCTTTCGTGTTGGATCCCCAACCACATCTTGAAGGTATTTGTGATGTTGTTTCAGGGCATAGAGGGAGGGTATGTCACGAGCACCAAGTTCTTTGGCCCAGCCAAGGATGGCCTTCATTTGGGGTTCCGAGAACGGTAATCTCGGCAAACTGAACAGCAACGTGGTAATGAAAAGCTGGAAGAAACATGGTCAAAAACAACTGTGCATTGGCGGTCGTCGGAGACCTACCGCTTTGCTAGGCCACGGATAAGTAGAATGCTCGGGGGTCAGTTTTGATCGCATTGGAACAAATGAGCCTTTGTCGTCTGTATTGACTTGTCAAATGAAGCTAATCACAAGGAAGAAGGAAGCACATACCGGGAATCTCAATACCAAAGTCATCCCGATCATCCACCCCTTCATGTGCAAAATCACGGTGGATGGATGAGAAGGGTGCGGAGAAAATTTCTGCGTGGGCAGAAAGAGCTTCCTGTAGCTCCTCGAACACATCCCGTTCGAGTTCACCACCCAGCAACAGGTAGCGGCTACTTGATATCGCTGCCCAAAGGTCGGCACAGAGATCGAATCAGATGGTCGTGGAAGCTCCAGCGAGGAGGGACCATCCAATATAGGCGGACCGGCTATGTTCTCGTTGGCACCATGTTCGATCGTTGGATGCACGTCCAGTGAGTCGTCCGTGTCGATTATGCCAGGCTCGTTGATTGGAAGAGGAGGACCGGAAGTTCGAGCACATTCCATTGAGATATTGGGAAATGGTCTGTTGGAGCCAGAGATGCTCGTCTGATTCTTTGATCTCATCGCAAGATGGCGCTGATGGACACTCGTTCGCAAATGGGACTTGATATGCTTCAATGTGAATTCATGGAGAGAGCCATCAAACCTGCGTGGACAGACCGAACAAGATATATTGACGTTGAAGCGCATCTAGGCTGGGACACACAGCATACCTTTACCATCCACGAGAGATGCTAAGGTGCCAGAGGGTTGCTTAGGCATCTCGAATCGCGAGCGTTCTGAGTTGTTGCAGCTTGCTGTCCGTGGTGACAGTGGTGACTGGCGTCGATTCGAAATCACTAAGTTCCCCAAGTCACGTGAATGCAAGACCGCCTGCAGGCGTTCCTATCATCAACGACTTCCATTCAACGCATACTCGACCCATCAGCAAACCTACATTTTTTCTGAGTTATCAAAATCAATGACCTTTCTGACTTGTCTGGCCTGACTGACAGCATGCTATCAGTGCTATCATTCATAAGTAATTCATTGCTATCATCATTCTCAGGGCTATCAGCATATCAGCATGTCAATTCACTAGTGATATCAGTCCCATCAGTCCACCCAGTCAGTCAGTTGATCATCTTGTCAGTCTGCCCCATCTTCAGTCAGTCAACCAGTCAGTCAGTCATGTCAGTCTATCAGTCAGTCAGGTTGTCTCAATTTCAGCCTATCAGGATCAGCTGACCAGTTAGTCAGTTCTGTCAGTCACATCAGTTGGTCAGTTGGTAGTCAGTTTTTGTCAGGTTTGTCAATTTGTCAGCTAGGTAGTTGGTTAGTCAACCAGCCCATTCAATGTATCAGCCTATCAGCTTGTCAGTAAATCAGTTCAGTCAGTTCAGTCAATCTATCATTGATTTGTCCATTCAGGCCTATCAGTCTTGTCATTTATCTAAATCACCCAGAAAAAATGTAGGTTTCCTGATGCATGGCTTCATTTCTCTCATGTCAGGCCATTGTATATCCGGATGTAGAATACTCTGACACGGAAACTGCCTACTTACAACCACTCGTATTCACCATATGCTTTCCAGGACCGGTACCAAGAAGTTTTATCCAGCGCACAATTGTACCCTGCATTTCTCTCTTCAGACATGGAAAGCTGATCACTCTCCTAGCCTATTCAAGTATCAGTGTCGCTGTCGGAACCCTATGGAATCACCCTCCCAGAAGTTCGAACTGGTGCATGGTGCCTTAATGAGGAGCCCGAGCGCCTTCTACCTGTTACGACAGTAAGCCTCCCTTCAGCGCCATCCCTTATATCTGGCCTACAATCAATTCTCTCCCCAGAGCACTGTGAATGACGACGATATCCCAATCCCATTCTTGCCACTGCCCCCTATTTGGGACCACCTGAACTCTGACCACTGGCTGATGCTATCGAAAGAGATCGAACGGTGGCTAGTCAATGATATCCGGTCCCCTACCATTCCTCAATGGGCGTGGGGTCGTGATACATTCTGGCTTGCTTTTATCGGAGTGTATCCCTCCTTCCCAAAAGAGAGATGGGAACCATGGAACCCAGACATCCTGTTGGAGGGCCAGTTTATTGAAGAATGGCTTTCGAGGGACGGGACCGATGGTGGCACTCGAACCACATTGTCGCATGTTTGGGATGAATTTTGTAGACATGCTGCACTTTTCCATCCTTCACCCTTGATTGCCACCAGCTAAATATGTTCCATTCTCGCCTTATATGATTGTATTATGACTGTTATATGTGCTATGGTTATATGTGCTATGAAATGTATGAACCTCCAACGTTCGATGAGTCCCGCCGTTCCGAATATGGTCAGTCAGGCTAATTGCCGTATGCAATCGGTATCCAACACATATGGGTTGCATGTCCACTGTGTACTCTCGTCAGGTATGGGCTCCATGCTAAAATAATTACATGACGCGTACGCGCTGACCAGCACCAGCCTGACATACATTCCCTACCAGTTCCAGACTCAGCGAGGATCCTCTCAACAGCTCGTGCGAAGTACCGTACAGTTACCCAATTCTGGTCATATATTTGACAAATTTTCAATTTATAGAATCCGCATGTCGCATGCACCCGGCGGCTGCGTGACGCGTAACGTGAGATCCTTTTCCGGGGCTGGTGGGCCCAATACATTTGACAATTGGCCGTGTACTGAGGTAAACGTGTTGACGGTGGCGGGATATGCCTTGCAAGACTCGATATAAGTGCCAAATCAATAATGTTTGTAAAATTTATCTACGTGCGACAAGTACATATCATGAGCATACCAGCGACGAACTAAACCCCCCTCGCCTCAGTGACCAGCACTTCTAAGTCACAGCTGGTTGTGGAATGCATATTACTACGAAGATCGGCAGGTCAGACTCGTGGAAGTAGAAGTGGATGGCTGCCCATTTCCTGTGCGTCTCCAGCTGGAATGCCGTGCATTCCGCATTCACACTGCCGCTGACACAAAAATAAGAAACAACATAATGAATGTAAGGGGTGGACCCACCTGCGCTGGATTGGCCCATAGCTCCGTCACTTGATCGTCAAGCCGTGCGATGGCATGACGATTGTCGATGGCAAGCTTCATCTATGTCACAAGTTAGCGAGATCAAGCTCAGGTGTTGAAGATAATCGTACATCAAGTTTATCATAGACGACTTTTATCGAGGCGGTGCATACCGTGATCGCCTGAAGGTCCGCCTCCTGTAAGAAGAAGCGAGCAATACTGTCTCTACCCGAAATGTTTGTTACAGCATTTTCAAGCTTGTTGAGTTCTCTAGGGTGGCGGTAAGCATGTGTGGCTCTCCTTGGCTACGACGACTCAAAAAGACCTACATTCGAAAAATACGCAGTGCTCTTTTCATATCTTTGGACAGCGCAGATCGCATTGCGTACTGAGTGATTTCATCGAGCAGCCGTCCAGAGTACTCTATCACTTGGACAATCGCATGATGAGTGCCGCCCATTGCCTGAAGAATCTCTGAGTAGTTTCCGACTGTCAAGAGCGACGTACTGACCTGGATGAGTTGGGCTATTCTCAAGACCGCCCCAATTATTTCTTGAAGCACGGGGACATTGTGTATGTCAACCCTCTGATGGTCAGTCCGGAGAACTTCGATGGTAGCTGAGGATATATTGTGTCGGCCACCCGCACTACAACCCGAGAGGGTGCTCTCGGGCGGCCTAAATAGGAGTGTAGGAACACAAGAGGTAATTCTTGGAACAAAACTACAGACCAGCTAGCCTCCGAAGAGTTTGATCCGATTGTGGACGACCTGTCTTTGGATGTATGCAACTGGAGGCAAGACGGATCCTCTGCTCTCCCACGAGCCTTGCTACGCAGCTTCGTCCAGAGCCTTTTAGCTTCTCCTACACGCTTAGTGAGGGAACGAAGCAAGGTTTTTGCTGCTATTGTTTGATGAAGCGGCAACCCGCGGTCGACCATTTCCTGCTGAAGCTGAAGTGGTATGCGTCTCTGACCGGATCTCTCCAAATCTAAACAATTGATGATCTCCCAAGCTGACTCGTGTGTGCCTTGAAAACGACAAGTGCGCGAGCCGAGGCGTATCATATCCTTCCAGAAGACCGAGAGAAGCTGTTCTTCCCTCTCGGAACCAACTGATTCGTCTTCGACGTCCCACATTGTTGTAACAAGGACAATATTCTTCATGCTATTTTCGCCACACAGCTCTTTGAACACGGAAAGATGCCGGAGCGGGGTTCCTGCCATCCTGTTGTCTGAGATCCGATGGAGGTAAAGCAGACCAGACAGCTTGATGTTGTTCTGGTACCTGTAAATGTTGACTCAGTCAACGTCAACCACTCTCAGTTCTACTCACGTCTCCTTCAGCCAATGAGCTAAGATCCTCAGAGTCTGAGCGTCAGAAAGATGCGTGTCGTCGAATCCAGGTGTATCCACCAAGACAACATTCCGACGGCCGTCAGGATGGAGACAGCGGACAGGTCGTACTGTTCGTGTCTGGGATGCCAAGTCGTTGGTTATCACGATCTCCATTCTCCCAGCCGCCTTGTTGATGAACTGCGAATCATGAGCGAGAAGTGTAGAGTCTTACACCGATAACTCACTGAACTCTTGCCCGCCCTTGTAATCCCCATTACCCTAATAGAATCATACGATAAGTCTGAGTCATATAAAGCATAACTCCAGGAAAACATACGCAATTACTATGTCATCCACGTCAATGGAACTACTTGACTGGGCGCCACGAACTGTAGCATTATCTGGAATGCTGGACCCAGGGTCAATCGAAGCACGTTGGTGACTCGGGGACGTGGCATGAGACGCTGGGAGCGGTGGGGAAGTGGTAGTTACGCAAGGCGCTCCCGTCTTTGTGGATGCGTAGTTGATACCGTGCTCGGCAGGGTTACATGCCATACTCTAATTAGCAGAAGAGACGATGGAGGGTACCATGAGTGAGGGAAGCAAGCAACAAACTGTGCACCCTTGCCGCCCCAAATGCGGTACGTAGAGAAACATGAGGTCAAATTGAACGCGATGTTATGTAATCTCAACAGATCTTCAACCTGATGGTCAAAATCATCTGGGGTCACACGTTCCACTGGCAACACACACGCACGTTTGATCGCAGCGAAGTACACAAGGTAGTGGAGCGACGACATAAATATGAGTGAGCTCTCCTTCACCATGCCGTGGACCGTGGACCATGGCAACATTTTTTTTCTTGCTGTTGTGTATACAAACAATTCCTATCAGCCCCATGCCCAACCTTGAATATCTGTGTGCCATGCGCTGAACGAACGCAGAATGGTTAGTAAGTCAGCGGCTCAGCCAGACTCCAGACACACACGTTGCACGACTTGCTCATACGAGACGTCATAGAGCCTCGAGGACATGCTGCAAGGTGACTTAGTCAGTCGCTGAACACGAGCAAATACACGAGGGTGCCCAACTTCTGCCTTGCAGAACTTGACGACCCTACTCCATCCCCTCTACCCGACCACGTCCACTGCCGATAACGCTACCCAAAACATCATGGTGTTCCTCAAAGACCGCTTCAAGCCAGACCCAGACGACTTTATTATCGTGTGGGTATTCTCTTCCGGATCGTCGTCAGTCCGCTAACGCAGTGAAACAGTGTTATGGGGCCTACTGGGTCCGGCAAGACTAATGTAAGAGTGTTTTCAGTAGTACTTTTGACACAGAATCCTCAGGTTAAGATCATTCAGTTGATCAACAAACTCACTGGGAATGCAGAGCAACGAAAAGCGGGTCTCCTCGAGTCCGACACCAAGAATGTCACGCCGTACCCCATCTCGCACCACAATCGTCGTGTTGTGTTGGTCGACACCCCTGGGTTTGATGATACCTATCGGCCGGATTCCGAGATCTTAAAGCTAATTGCCGACTGGCTCATACAAAAGTACGTCGAAT
Organism: Boletus reticulatus; assembly: GCA_038093535.1. Lineage (NCBI taxonomy): Eukaryota > Fungi > Basidiomycota > Agaricomycetes > Boletales > Boletaceae > Boletus > Boletus reticulatus. The sequence continues at coordinate 270,538 of JBBPSJ010000010.1, forward strand.
CGTGTATTTTTTTCTAACTCCCGTGCCAACACATGCAAAGGTATCAAGATGGGACCACGCTCAAAATTGCCGGGATACTCTACATGCACAGAATCACCGACAATTTTATGTCTGGTTCCGCCTACAAGAATCTTCAGATATTTAGTAGGCTTTGCGGCGATTTACCCCTACACCGAGCACGTCTGGTCATGTCCATGTGGGACCGAGCAAATCGGAAGGACCCAGAAGTGGCAGCACAAAGGGAGACCCAGCTGACGGACAACTTCTGGCGGGTACTGATAGAAGAAGGTGCCGTTGCTAGACGATTCTACAATTCGTCTTCTTCTGCATGGAATCTTGTAGACGAACTTCTCTGTATGGTGAAGGATTTCCAGGAGCTGCTCCTGCAGGAAGAGCTGGTCGAACAGCGGAAGCACTTGAACGAGACTGAGGCGGCCAAGGTCATATATAGCCGGCTCCAGAAGGACCTAGCGGAGCAGAAGAAGACGTTGAAGGAGCTCGCGGGACAGGCGAAACTGCAGAACGACTCAAACTTGGCCAAGATTCTGCAGGACGAACATGATAGAATGGATGCGCAGGTACAGAAAACAATAGAGCAGATAAAGGAGATGAAGATTCCGCTTACCAGACGTTTTATCCTGTGGATGTCCGGTCAAAAACCCCGTGCCGTAAGTCCGGTTCGTCATCGCGTTCCGTGGTTCTGATGAGGCGCTATGTTTTACAGAAAGCTGTCGAGCTGGATCATCCGCCGGCTTAGTTCTAAGTCATTCACCCTGTAAAAACCTGCCACAATTTGTGCTCGTCTCTGCAAGTTCCAACATGGTATTTCCAGCTTCTGTATAGTCTGCATTAGTCCCCGGGCTTGCGATTCGTTACTTCTATCTGAGGTAGTGATGCAGATATTGGCTTTGTTCACTAGTAGTCGATCAAGGTGTCCTAATCGGTAGTTATCCTACCGGCACGTGGTCTCGTCTAAGTCCAAACTGGGATTGTCGAATAGTAATTCGCACAGTCACCCTCTTTCAACGAAATCTACCAGACCTTCTGCAAACCTTCTATGATGCAGCCTCATCAGGATCGATAGCAGCCCGGCTGGTTACCAGACTAACAGTTTCCATGTGTCCAGCGAGAACGTCCGAGTCACTGTCCGCACCCACGTTGCTGATGCCTGCTGGCTGCCAGCGCGCCGCTGCAGCGTCCCCTGGGGTACTAGTACCAGTGGCTGGTGACGTGGTGGATGACCATGATGATATAGAAGATCGAGCACGAGTTGACCTCGTGTTTCCGTACTGCATTTTTGGCGGTGAGGGTGCATAATTGTTTGCTTGCTTCCCTCGCTCGAGGTACTCTTTCGTCGGTTCTAACTCGAATGAGCCTGAGAGTATGGTTTCTCACCAAAGCTTGACCCCTGTCTCGAAGCACGATATCAACTCTGCACCTCATGTCGCGTCCTCGAGTCACCAATATCCCCCGAACCCCGGCACACCGACTGCAGTTCGCGGTGCCCAGTCAAGCAATCATCGCGAGCCCATCAACGAGGATGACATAGTAATCGCGTATGTTTTCCTGAGTTACGCTTTACATGACTCGGGCTCATCATGCAATCCATTAGGGTAATGGGGATCACAAGGGTAGGCAAGAGTTCGGTGGGTCACTATCGATGCGAGACTGTATAACCCACGCTGAAGGTATTTACAGTTCATTGACAAGGCGGCTGGGGGGAAGAAGATCATGATAACCAACAACTTGGTATCCCAGACACGAACGGTACAGCCTGTTCGCTGTCCCCATCCAGACGGTCATCGGAATATTGTTTTGGTGGACACGCCCGGATTCGACGACACGTATCTTTCTGACATTCAGATCCTAAAGATCATAGCTCATTGGCTGAAGGAGACGTGAGTAGAAATGAGAGTGTTGTCGAATTTGCGGCGTGACTCAACATTTACAGGTACCAGAAAAGGATCATGCTGTCCGGTGTGCTTTACCTCCACCGCATCTCGGACAACAGGGTGGCGGGAGCCTCTCGAAGGGACCTTGCCGTATTCAAAGGCCTTTGTGGCAAAGTTAACATGAAGAACGTCGTCCTTGTTACAACGATGTGGGACGAAGTTGACGACCTAGTAGTTGGTTCCAAGAGGGAAGAAACCCTTTCCTCGGTCTTCTGGAAGGATATGATACGCCACGGCTCGCGCACTTGTCGTTTTCAAGGTACCCTCGAATCAGCATGGGAGATCATTAATTGCTTAGACTTGGAGAGATCCGGCCAGAGGTGCACCCCGCTTCAAATTCAGCAGGAAATGGTTGATCGTGGATTGCCGCTTCATGAAACATTAGCAGCAAAGGCCCTGGATCGTCGTCCAACCCACCCCACCGAAAAAGTTAAAATATTCTGCACAAAGCTGCTTAACGACGTTCGTTGGCAAACAAGTCCAAGAGGGCCTTCAGTTGGCCGTCCGTTGAGTTCATCCCCAGGCAGGCACTCCGGAATCAGATTGTTTCTGAGGCTGACGATAGCTCTGCCGACAGATGATTCGAAAGTTGCCTCTGGCATCATTACACCCGTGGGCAGTACGGCAGAGAGCACTCTTTCGATTTGTAAGATGCACGGTCGACAGGGTACACTCTCGGTTGCGATCAGAGCACTTGAGCTTGCCCATGAGATGGCTGACATGGGCAATATCCCGATGCTTCGAGGAATGATCGGGACGGCCTTGGGCATGGCTCAACTTATCCAGGTCAGTTCCCCGCTTTTGACAGTCGGGAACTACTCAGAGGTTTTTAAGGAAACGGGCGGTACTCATCATGTGATCGTCCAGTTGATAGAGTACTCTGGATGGCTGCTCGATGAGATCACACAGTATGCGATGCGATCTGTGCTGTCCAGAGATATGAAGAGAGCTCTGAATTCGTTTCAAAGGTAAGTTACTTTAAGTCGCTGTCGCGAAGAAGGAACATGCATGCTTACTATCACTTTAGAGAGCTCGACAACCTTGAAAAAGCCGTGAAAAGCATTTCGGGTAGAGAGGGTGGTACTCGCTTCCTCTTGCACGAGGCGGACCTCCAGACAATCACAGCATACATCGCCTCGGTGAAGACCGTCTCCGATAAACTTGATGTACGCTGTCTTCAATACCTGGGCTTGATCTCGCTCACGGTGTGATATAGTTTAAGCTTGCTATCGACAATCGTCAGGCTATCCCACGGCTCGAAGATCAAGTGACGGCACTATGGGCAAGTCCGGAACAGGTGAGCCCACTCCCTGGATTCACGGTGTCGTTCTGACTTTTGCGGCAGCGGCAGTGTGAATGTGGAATGTCAGCCGAACCACTTGAAGATGCGGAAGAAAATGGACAACCATCCGCTTCCACGAGTCAATCCCCATGACCATGTCTTCGACTACTTGTAACCTGGAAGTGCCAGTCGCGAGAACAAGGATAGTTTAGGTCATTGCTATTATGCTCATCATACGTATGGTGTACGTATGGTATAATTTTGGCAAGCATTGGCATGTCCCGCTGTCACCATCAATACGTCTACATCAGTACGCCTCCTGAGAACATGCCAACCGAGACCCAATAATAATCACCCCACCGCGCCGCATTTTGAACGCCCGAGATTGGTTCGAGCCCTCGCATCGTCTTGCTCACCCGTCCCCCCTCCATTACAAATCTCGTAAACTCAACCACTTCTTCCGTCATACCCACACCTTCACGTCTGGCTCAAACAAGGACAACACCAGATTAGTGCGCCACGGATTCGGTGTGACCACCATCACCACATTGCGGATCTCATCCTGAGTCAATGTAGAGGAGCTTTGCCAAGCGAGGAGGTCTTTATCGAGGTCGTGGACCTCGAGCGTAGCATGCTGTCGGTGTTGGATCGCGCTCGTTTTCGGAGGGTTGGTTGGACGCGTACACGACGACAAGGACGCAAGTACATGTGACCCCCTTGGATTGAACTGGTCGATATCACGATGTGACGACGATAGCACCTTCCCGGAACCACATCCCACCACCCACCCAGGTTGGAGTGTATGGCGACCATGGTGATATTTGCTTTGAGATCGAAATCTAGAATGGCTATGGAACAGGCCACTGCGCCGACCACGCATCGAATCAGATGGTTTGCTAGTTGCCCGAGCGTGGGGTTCTCGAAGACGTTCCGGTAATTCTAGACGCTGCTTCTCGAATCACCTCGTGTGGGGAAGCTCCCGAGGATCCTCGAGGATGCGGTTCTTGAGGAGCGTGGACAACAGGCTGTGTGATGGAGCACCTGATTGAGCCAACCATGGAAAGCATCCCGTGCAGGAAAGTGAGGCTGACCTGTGCGAGCGAAACAATTCTCAGAGCACATTACTGTTCGCTAGACCATGTTCAATTGGGTGAATGATATGACAAGACCTGGTGCAGTAGGACAGTGATTTTCTGCAAAATCCAGGACAGTAATCCAGGTACTCCACCCCTCACTGTTTAGCGGTGTTTGAACTTGAGCCATATCGTCCTCTCTCCGCCAGTCATCATAAATCCATCCACTTCACCTATAATACCATGAATACAACACAAAATGACGATATCGCGTACGTACCTCCACGCTGCGTTGGGAATGTACTGAGCGTAGTTCTAGGGCGAAATCAACTACTATCAAAGGTACGCTTGTACTAGTAGAGGTGATTTTTTGTTACATGGATTAGCTGTCTTTCAGACATCGAGCTTCGTATTGAGAAGCAGGGAAAATCCCCGGTTGCGAGACGATTCTATGTCGAATTTTCTGTGGGTGATACCCTGCGTTCAACGGAGATCGCAACAGAAACAATGAATCGTGCTTCTTGGGACAAACCGTTGTATTTGTGGGTTCATTTCCACGAGTTAATGTCAGAGAACTGAACGTTGTCAGTGATGGAGATGGCTGTTCCGTTCTCCTCGTACAGCTTTACGAGCAGTACCGTATTGGAAATCCTAAGTTGGTCGGGAGTTTCTCTGATACTATCGGCGACATATTGGGGAAATTGAAGGATGGAGGTACGAAGACATCGTGTGTGACATGTTCTACTGACACAATATTTACGATCAAAGTGCTTGAGGCGACTCTTCGCAAGGATATCCCTGACGAACACGATCTTTCGGAGGTTGTGATCAAGTTCACGATGACTGCTAAGCCACGCAAGGAAGCTAACGCAGATGAATGTCATGCTACGGATGCCGTGACTTTGGCGCAGGCAATGGTCACCGTACATGACTCGCCCGCAGTCATCGCCACGCCGTCGGTGGCCGATGTCAGCATGGATACCACAACCATGATACAGACCCACGAGACTGCGTTCGGGGTTCTGTCGCGGAGGATGGAAATCTTTAACAAGATTATAAACGGCATCGCAGAAGTATTTGATGTCTAGTGTCTCGGCCACGTCACCGTCTGATTTTGCCATAGATTCATTCCTATGCGTCTCTGGCTCGGTCTGTTATATCCGCTGCGAGCGATGTTAGTATGCCGCTCAATGCGCATACCATTATTGATTGCCGGTGACACTTCCTACAGGTTCTCCTAGCGCAGAAAAATCGCGACGACCGGATCATTCGCTTAGTAGGCGCGATGAGCGATGTCTTCACGTTTGTCGAAGATGCCGAACCCTTGAAGAGAATAGAGGCGCACATGAAGACTGTCGTACTTCTTCTCCAACAAGTGACGGAGTGTGGGTACTTCATCACCGAATACCCGAAGGCGAACTTTCGTCAGTCATCGTCGGTTACAGTGACCGCCACTGATTTCTGTATGCTAGGTATTTTAATGGAAAAATACAAGATCTCTAATATCGATGCAGGGATCACGGGTTACGAGACTAGGCTGCAAGAACTCAAGACCTCGCTCTTGGAAGGAGTTTTGGTGCAGACAGAGATCACTGTCATTCGTACAGTGAATGTCGTAGAGCACGTTGGTAGGCCAAGATACTTGAGATCATGGACAGATGTTCACGTATACGGGATACAGCGGAAGCCGTTGATCTCTTCGACATGCCGTATGCGTCAGAGGCTAGGTATGCGCGAGAGAAGGGATGCCTGCCGGGGACGCGGGAGTACTTCCTGACTGAGATTTGCGACATACTCAACAATGTCAACGAAGGTGCTCCGCAAGTGTGCCTTCTCACTGGCGTTGCTGGATCGGGCAAGTCCGCAGTGGCTCACTCGATTGCTCGGCTATATGATGGTCAAAAGCGGCTAGGCTCGTCGTATTGTTTCGCCAGAAGTAATGCAAGCCGCAACCCAGCAAATCTTTTCAGCACTATTGCGCGTCACCTCTCGGATCTCGATCTGCAATACAAGTCCGTGCTTTGGGGGACCGTGAAAGAGAATCGAGCGCTTCGCGCATCGACGTCGCCATTCGAGCAGCTGGAGAAGCTCGTCATTAAACCTACTCAGCGCCTCCACCCTGTCGGACCTCTCGTCATCGTCATCGACGCCATTGACGAAAGCGGCGATAGAGCCGGTCGCCGCGAGCTGCTACAGGCCATTTCTAAGCAAATTGCCAACAACAATCTTCCCACCAACCTTCGTTTCCTTATCACCGCTCGTCCAGAAAGTGACATCCTTGCCGCACTTCGTCCTGGTCGACACGTTGTCCATAAACAAATGAGCGACATCCCGAACAACGTTGTCAATTCAGATATCTATAAATTTATCAATCATTCCCTTCATCGGTATACCGAACTCGAATCTTCTTGGCCTAATGAGGAGTGGTGTCAGCTTCTCGTCCGTCATTCCAAACACCTCTTCCAGTGGGCATCCACGGCGTGCAACTTCATTAAAGGGTCCGGTGTAGGACTCGACCCACCCAAGCGGCTCGAGATACTCCTGCAGACCAATAGCACCAATGGTGTGTCCCCGCTGGATGAGCTGTATCGGAGCATACTATGGCATCTATTTTCTTCGGAGCGTTCGCAACGTCGGTTTCGGGAGGTGATGACCGTCATACTCGCACTCAAGGAACCACTACCTCTCCCTTCACTTTCGACTCTCTTTGATGGATACCTGGAGATCCGAGATATCATTCCAGTCCTGGCGTCGTTGCTAGATGGAGTTCTTGATGAGCAAAGGCCCGTCCGACCACTTCACTGCTCGTTCCGTGACTTTTTACTGGACAAGACTGGTAGCTCGGCCTTTCATGTCCGAGATATCCTACCTGGAGATTCGCTCTCCCTTGGCCATGCATTACTCTCATGCATGCGGAACATGCTCAGGTTCAACATCTGTGACCTCAAGGACTCTCGAGACCGCAATAGTGACATCCCAGACCTGCCAAGTCGGGTTAACAAGGCCATCCCTCCCCATCTATCATACTCGTGCCAATGTTGGATGTATCACCTGCAATATGCCAAACATAGCCCAGCTTTGGTGGATGAGGTGACTACCTTTTTCAAGGACTTCTTCCCCTACTGGCTTGAAGCCATCAGCCTTCTCTCCCTCTCCTCCCCACTGTCATCTATCCCATCTGCCCTAAAGACTTGCACCATCTTGAAAGATTGGGCCAAGGTAAATTTAACTATGATACTAAGCAGTAGGTACTGATCAAATTATTGTTAGGGCCAAGAGATTGCCACTCTTGCATCAGAGGCATGCCTGTTCATTCATGTGTTTGCTCCTGTCCTCAGAGAATCCACCCCCCACCTTTATCTATCAGCCATTCCCCAGACCCCCTCCAGCTCTCCACTTTGTAAATTGTGGGTTGAGCACCTTCAGAAGCATGTCTCAGCCACCTCAGGACATCCAGCCACCTGGCCAGCAAAGGTTCATACCTTGCAAGGGCATGTAGATCTTGTCACATCTGTTGTATACCTACCTGATGGGAGTCATGGCTCTGAGGACAAGACCAACAGAGTTTGGAATGCCACCACTGGTCAAAGTGTGGCAGGTCTATTGAAGGGGCATAGAGATTTTGTCAGAGCTGTTGCCTACTCACCTGATGGTAGGCACATTGCCTCTGGATCTGGTGAAAGCATCAGGGTTTGGGATGCCACCACTGGTCAATGTGTGGCAGGTCCATTTGAGGGGCACACAGGTTGTATTTTCTCTGTTGCCTACTCATCTCATGGGAGGCACATAGCATCTAGCTCTGAGGACAGAACCATTAGGATTTGGGATGCCACCACTGGTCACTGTGTGGCAGGTCCATTGGAGGGGCATGTTCACTATATCAGATGTGTTACCTACTTACCTGATGGCAAGCATGTTGTCTCTGGTGCTGAGGACAAGACCATCAGGGTTTGGGATGCCAGGGATGCCACCTTTAGTCATTGTGTAGCAGGTCCATTCAGGGGACATTCAAATTGTGTCACATCTATCACCTACTCACCTGATGGTAGACACATTGTCTCTGGCTCTGAGGACAAGACCATCAGGATATGGAATACCACCACTGGTAGATGTGTGGCAGGTCCATTGGAGGGGCATACAGGCATTGTTTTTTCTGTTGCCTACTCCCCTGATGGAGGCCACATTGTCTCTGGCTCTGAGGACAAGACTGTTAGGGTCTGGAATGCTACCACTGGTCAATGTGTGGCAGGTCCATTTGAGGGGCATACATGTCATGTCTCATCTGTTGCCTATTCACCTGATGGCACATACATTGTCTCTGGCTCTTGGGACAAGACCATCAGGATTTGGGATGCCACCACTGGTCAATGTATTGCAGGTCCATTCCAAGGGCATACTTACATTGTCACATCTATTTCCTTTTCTCCTGATGGTTCACATATCATTTCTGGTTCTAATGACTTTTCAATCAAAGTGTGGAAGACAGCTGCACTACTTTCTCTTGGCAATTTACATGTAGACAATGGCTGCATTCAATCTTCTGGTAGTTCTTACTTTGGCTGGATTGCCCCTTGGTTCAGGCCTGCCTTTTGTCTTCCAGTTCATTCTCTAGTTATATCTCCTGACCATACTTACCAGCATGATGTTGACCTTTCCTTGTTTGGGGAGTCCTGGATCTCTTGCTGGAAATGATTCCTACATCCCTTTTGATATCCTTGTTACTTCTTACTATGTCTTGATACATTTTACTCACATTTTACCTACAAGTGTATAAAAGTTACAATTCAGTTTCACCCTACCATTTTCCCTGTGAACATCCAAGATCTGTTCTATGACTTGTCTGGCTTCAACTGACACCCATTGTGCACTCCATACCATTGATGGTCAGAGTTCTCAGGTTTGCCCATCAGATGGCTGACATAGCTAATATCCCTGTGCTTCGAGGTATAATCAGGACAGCTTTGTGCACCTCTGTAGTCAGAAACTACTCTTAGAGGTTTTTAAAGAAATGGTCATTGTGATCATCCAAATAGTAGAGAGCACTGCCTGGCTAGTACCCAATGAGATTGCAAAGTATGTGATGTGATCTGTGCTGTCCAGAGATATGGAAAGAGTGCTGAGTTCGTTTCACAGGTAGGCTACTTTGAGTCGCCATGGCATCATGCTTACCATTACCTTAGGGAGCTCAACAATCTCGAAATAGTTGTCACGAAGATTCCAGCCCGGGGTAGAGGTCGTGTTGCCCCTTCTTGCACGACGTGGACATTCAAGCGATCACGGTATGCACCGCCTCGATTAAAAACGTCTACGATAAGCTGGAAGTACGGTTATCTTCAATACCCTGGCTTGATCTTGCTAATAGTGTGAACTTCGTCAGAGAAAACCAAAATAAAGATTAAAGACGACGACGAACACAGACACGTCGTCGGTAATACGCTCGTGATGCCAATTCCTTTCCCGAATACGAAGCGACCCACAACAAGGCAGAACAATGAATGTGTCCTGCCCCGGATCTAGCCGCACTGCAGACACAGCAAGCTTAATCGATCGTTGGAAGTATGATGCCAGACATGCCCACAGTGATGCGAGTAGAGTAGTTCGCTGTTTGCTAGACCAGGTTGGGTGAGTGATAGGACAAGATGTGGCGCGACACGACCGGAATGCAGACTTCCTCCAAGCGGGAGAACCTGCTGATGCCGCCTCCGGAATCCATGTCAAGTAGCGGTCCACTTTCACGCTATTCCATACGCGACCTACGGCCAAGAATATCGATGAGCCGTCTCACGTCAAATGTTGCTTGCCCATCCTGATACCGAGGACCCGAGCTAGGACAAGGCTGTGTCCACCTACGATGATGTGATGATAACGCACCTCCTCACCACTCCAAACAAGGCCAAGTCCCATTTCACACTGCCATGTTCCATCTGCGAACGGTGTCAAGGCCTAGGTCGATAGTGAAAATGAGACGTTACGCGTACTCACGGCGTGCAACCAACGGGTTCCAGTTCCTGCATTTCCGAGTCGTATCCCGGAACCGACCCGGTGCGCGTGCGTTTGACAGTGGACGTTCCAACGTTGGGCAGTGTTTGTACGACCCTGGATATCGATAGTGGGTGCAACCGAAGACGCCAAAAGCCAGTACTGGGGTTAGTCAATCCACGTTCAATAGTGCACCCCACCATCAACGCCACCATCCCACTATAGACGCCAAGGTGGACCGCCTGAGAGCATGATGGAAAGGTCGGGGGCTGAACCGAGCACCGGCCCTGCGCAAGCGAACCGGTCTACCGACAAAGGTCATTCCTGGGGCTAGTCAATCAACGTTCAAAAGTGTAGCTACCATCAACGCCACTATCCCACTATGGACGCCAAGGTGGACGAAAGGTCGGGGGCTGAATCGAGCGCCGGCCCTGCGCGAGCGAACGGTCTATTGACAACTAAGGCACCCTATGTTTTTGGGGCTAACCCACGCCGTTCACGAATCAGAGCAGGATGGGCATCGCCAGTAGTGTTTGCGACGAGACGTTCCCAAACGAGGGTCGTTGCAGTCAGTGCCATTGCAATCACGTATGACATCCTCATGGTCTTCGGATTTGCTGGCCAGGCGGTCTACGGTGCAGGGTGCACCCACGTCAGACCCTGTCGAGGCTCGATGTATTGCCTGTGAGGATGTGAGACTGGTGAACTGACCCCCGGTCGATAAAGTGGCTGTTTGAAGGAACGACGAGACCGGTCCAAGGGGTCGTGGGTTATGATAACTAGCCAAGTCTGAACAATGATTAGATCAGTGCATTACTGTGGGTTGGATGGTTGACTGACGTTCTCGCGCACGGGCCACGTCGACGGCATTAATGTCTCAAGATGTCACCCGCCACGTTCTACGAAGTACTGTCAGTGGTGCTCACACGAGAAACCAAAAGTTTTTTTGGTCACTGACTGCCCCAAGACGGCGCGACGTGGCCATGGCTAGACCGACGAGTTTACCCTTGCTCAACGTCGCCAACGTCTCTCCCCCTTGATAATCCATCAACACGACGTCGGCTCTCGGTGAACAGGCAAATTTGGCTCCCGTCGATGGTATCGCCCGAGAGCACTTGGGCCGCCCACGCTTCGCGCGATGCCCGGTGTTCTCGAACACGCATTCGAACGTTCTGGTTCCCTTGTTGACATGGCGTACCTCGACGACAATATCTCACCGGCACACCTCCACGCCGATCGAAACAAAGGGCTGTGGCGTGTTGCTATGCCATGCGTGGAGGACGTACCCTTCATACCGGGTGTTTCCTCGATACGAGCCTCGACCGCCGTGAGAAGATGCACACAACGAGTCTCTTCGGTGCTGAATATAGCGCGGCGATGCTCACGCATCAACGACCCGTCCAATGAGCGCACAGCCAATTCCACCGGCATCTCGACGACCCACACAGGACCGTGCCTGCTTCGAGTTGTCATATAGAGAGGCCTCGTGCTCCCTTTCACCACGACCACGATGGCGTTTTCCAACCCGTACGGTAACCCTGGCTCGCCTACCCGCCTGCGAGACTCTAACGGATCGACGCCCCCGTCGTCGTCAGCGACGATCGACATCTTGCTCGAGCGTCCCAGTGACGGGTCGTCCCTCCGTCTCCCGCCTCCACCACTGTGGCCCCACCGTCTATCCGCGTCGTTCTCTGCGATGGCGGACCAGATCGCAGCAGCGTCGCAAGCGCTCGCGCTGGTGCCACCGACTGCATTCAGCGGGTCAGACATGAGCGCCGAGTTGGGCGCACTCAAGAACCGACTCGACGGGATCGAGCACACGCAAGAGCGGATGTTGGCCGAGATCGAGTCGCTCAAGACGCACGGCGATGCAGAGGGCGATGCGAATGGGAGTGGCGATGACAATGAGAGTGCACAGACGGTCGTGGCGGTGCAAGCGGCCAAGATTGAAGAGCTGGAAAAGAAGCTCAACGACTTGTGTGAGACGGTGAGACTCGAGTAAGTCGGGGTGTGTTGGGTGCGGGTTTGGTGCTGACGTGCGACGATAGCCAGGAGCGGTTACCAGCGCGACTGCATAATTCACGCGCGACGGTGATGAAGGCGTCGCTCAAGACGCCCAACGCGGCCAATGGCAAGCCTGTGGCTGGATTCCCGTTGACGCGTGGCGAGTTTGAGCACATTACGAGTGAGTTTTATCTAGTCTCTAGACATGTACTGACGAGACACAGAGGAGCGATACGAGGTGCTTCTCAAAGCGTACGGACAGCCACTCAAGGGAGACACGGCAGCCAAGCGAGAAGCGTTGCGTGCGTTTGTCGGAATTCCTCAGGACGGACAATGAAATTTGGATTGATTATGTCATACGAGGGATCAGATCGAATACCCCCCTGACAAAAACCCGTCGATACATGTCTCGTGTTATTTTACCACCACCATTATTCTATCTAGACGACTCGTTCGCTCCTTGAGCATGATTCCACCCACATCTCCGATTCACGCTCTGCTCGATGCAAACGCGAACTGGGCAGACGCGGTACACCGGGCCGATCCCGGCTTTTTTCAACGCTCCGCAAAAGGACAATCACCAAAGGCAATTTCACTCTCTTATTTCCTATATCGATCCTCACGTCCACAGGTCCTCTGGTTCGGCTGTTCCGATTCGCGCGTCCCAGAATCCGTCCTCACAGGTGCACGTCCGGGCGACATTTTCGTCCATCGCAACGTTGCCAAGTGCGTCCTTCTCACACGCTCAGAACCCGGTCTCACCCGATAGAACAGCCAGTGCCACCCCAACGATGACAGCGCGCTCGCCGTCCTCGCCTACGCCATCGGCGTCGTCGGCGTCGAACACGGTACGTGTCCCCACATGCACCCTATCCACCGCTCAACCGTGCACAGTGATCGTCGCGGGACATACCCACTGTGGAGGTGCAGCGGCGTGCTATGATGCGGCACGTGCTGCCACCACCGCCACTAGCGAGACGCCCCTCTCACGCTGGCTCACCCCCCTCACGGAGCACATCGCCTCCCTCGATCTCGCCTCCACCCCCGCCGACGGTGTCCTCGATCTCATCGTGCACGAAAACGTCAAACGCCAGGTCGAGCACGTCTGTGCCACCGAACCCATCCAGCAGGCGTGGGCTGCTGGAAAACAAGTCTCCGTCCACGGGTGGGTGTATGACGTGGCGTCGGGTCGGATCAGGGATGTCGGCGTATCGCGCGGACCACAGCTGTAACTGTATAAGATGCATGTACATGTAGGTTTTTGTGGGCATGCGTGGCATAAACTGTTCAACGCAAAACTGTCCGGGAATGATTACAATGAGCTCAACACACGACGCAACACTGACACCCTCCCTCCGTCTCCGCGCTCGTCGATTGCCTCTCCCGATACCGATACCCACCGGTCGTCCCCGACGGCACGCCCTCGCGCATCAACATGCTCGCCCGCGTCGCCGCCTCAAACACGTCGTCCACACCCTCAATCTTGAGCGCCGAACACTCCTTGTACGCACGCGCTCCAATCTCACTCGCCACCCGCTCCGCCTGCGCACGCGACACGTAGCGCTCAATGTCAGGCGCGTTCGGGGGCGGTCGGAGGTCCGCTTTACACCCGACCAACAAAATAGGGATCGTCGGCCCGCATATACTTCGGACTTCTTCGATCCACTACGCGCGTGTGAGCACAGCACATAGCAAGACCCAACGACGCACCTTGACAGACACGTTTTCGAGCGAATCCGGCGTGTCGATCGCAAACGCGATCAAGATGACGTGCGACTTGGAATACGAGAGCGGTCGGAGACGCTTTTGAATGTGTGTTGGGAGGGTCGGTCGCGTCACCGCCACGTCCGCGTCCTCAGTTCAACGAGGCAACGTACCTCGTATTCTTCCTGTCCACTGCACTCATGTCACGGACTGGACGAGCACGGAAACGAATGACGCACGCAGTATCCCACAACGCCAACTGTACCGGCTTACCGTCCAGTCGAATCTCGGCCACGTAGTTTTCGAAAATGGCTAGACGGGCTCGTTATCGACGCACCCACACACAATAGGAAACGCACTCGGTTGCTAATCCACACGCCCGACCGCGCACACAAGGCACATCAAGGCACCGGTTAGCCCCAACACGCACACACGAGCACACACGACGCACGTATTCCTTTGGAAACTCGCCCAGCGCAAACGAACACAGGAGCGACGTCTTGCCACATGCACCTAAGACTGCACGTCAGTCCACCGACGCAAACAAGGAGAAAAAAGACACCACTCGCCATCACCGACAATGACCAATTTCCTTCGAATCTGAACCAAACCAAACATCGTCAGCGACTTGCGCAGTCGCGGAGGCGAACAACGTCCGGGAAAAACACTTGCCGGATTTTGAGACGACATGACGTCTTAAGACTAGCAAGGGCGTCGTCGCTCCTCGAATACAAGCAAGGTCGAGGAAAAGAAGTGAAAGTGAGACCAGAGTGGTCCGTGTGGTGAGAAGGAAAGAGAGGGTCGTCCCAACAAGCCACTTTGGACGCAGCCGCAGCCCTTTCGGCACCTGCCCACCGCCAATAACACCACAGCCATTACGTAACTAACATCGCCTCGCCGGTAAACAGCAACCACATCATTATTCGACACCAAAATACACGACATCGAGTAAAAAACCACAGGTATCCACGCCCTCTCACTGGCTCTTGTAGATCGTCTACGGCCCCCGTCGTCAGCCCAGTACACACGACACCACGACCTACTCACCTTGATCTGCTCCTCGAAATGTTTCGCAATCTTGCTCCGCTGAACCTTTTGCGCAGCCGTCACCAACCCAGTCTCGGGCGTCCACTCCTCCGCCGTCAGGATCACCGCTTCCAACATCTCCATCGGCTTGAAATCATTCTTCTTGCCCACCACGTTGCACTCCTTGAGCACCAACTCGTGCACCGCCTCATTGTGGCACAAATCGGCGAGGGACGCCGTACAGTCAACCCCTGGCAATGACCGCTGAGCGAGGACGTGGCGCAGGTTCACCTCGTGGGGAATGATGATCGAAATCGGCTGCTTGGCCTCTGCAGACGCGTGCACGCAAATGTTGGACACCAGATTGCACGACTTGTACGTCGCTTCCAGACGCTCCAGCGCAATATACTAGACCAGATCATCGTCAGAAGCACACCATCCATAGAACCCACTTGACGTACCTCGCCACCTTGCAACTTGACCAAATTCTTGATCCTGCGCAACCACGATATCGAATCCGCCACTCTAAAACGCCGAACCACACTCACCGATCAATCAGAGTCAGCGTCCCATCTGGATTCCATTGTCCGACATCTCCCGTCCTCAACCACCCATCCGTGGTAAAGATCGTCTCGTCCTCGTTCAGATCAGGCCGCTTGTAATATCCCTTGGTCACCGAAGGCCCCCTGATACACACCTCACCCTGAGGCGGGTTCCCAGTCGCCTTGTACCCCGCGTCGGGAACATCGATCAACTTGACCTCGATGCATGGCACAGGAAGCCCAACGACACCGTACTGCATCAGCTCTGGCGGCAACAATGCACACATGGCGCACGACTCCGTCATCCCATAACCTGCAATTCCCGCTCTCAATCCTCTGTACGTCAATCGAAGCAGTGGAAAACCCACCCTGGAGCATCGTCACCAGCGCCACGGACAAGAATTCCTGCGTTTCCCTGCTTATTGCCGCGCCACCGCTCACTGCCAGACGGAGACGTCCCCCCGTGGCAGCCTTGACTCCGCTCAGCACAACGGTGTCCGCAATGTCAGACAGAACGGGCACGTTGGCCTTCTTGACGGCCATGGCGCCGTGGAAGACGGTCTTCTTCAGAGTGCCGCTCGCGTTGACCTTGGCAAGAATACCCTTGCGGATGGTCTCCCAAACCTGAGGCACACCAGCGAGAACCGTCGGTCGGAACGCCGCAAGATCCCCTTTGCAGTTGCGAACGGACGCGTCCGTGAGAGTCTTGACACGTCCATACCCCGTCTTCATCCCCACCATGAACAGCGTCATCTCTACCATGTACTCCAAGATATGTGCAAGAGGGAGGTACGCAAGGTACGCATCGTCCGCACGCAATTGGTGCCCGAGCAAATGGTAAACACCCCCAATGGACGCCACGACATTACCGTGCGTCAGTACGACACCCTTGGGTGCACCCGTACTGCCACTCGTGTACATAATAAGGGCAACGTCATCAGGCGTGGGTTTCCTTGGCTCCAAAATGTCAAGTGGTTGCGCCTGGCCAGTCTGCCGCAGCTCCTCGATCGAGATCACCTTGATGTCTTGACGGACGGCCCGAATTTGGTCGAGCAACGCCGGTTTGGGTTCACCGTCGTAGACGACTAGTCGGACAGAAGGTGTCTGATGGATGACCCGTGCCAAAGTGGGGAGGAGCTCGGCGTTGGTGAAGACGCCGACACAGTCAGGCTCGTTGAGCGAGTGGGCGAGACCCGCGTCGCCGAGCGTATCATAGGCAGTCGCCACGGGGATAGAAATCGTTGTACATGCATGTGACATGAGCTGCCAATTCACACTGTAAATAATGGTACATGAGTCGTGGCAGAGAGGCGGCCGCACGCAAGGCGCCAACGAGAGAAAACAACGCACCTCGTCTGCGCATAAATATTGAACACGTCCGTCTTGAGAATATCGTACTGCAACAAGCCCCTTGCAAGCTCCGACGTGCGCGCGTGCACGTCGAGAAACGAGAGATATTCAAAGTCGCTCAGCTCAAAGTACTTCCACTTTTTGGTCTCGGTGATTTGGGTGCCGCCGACCGTCTTCTTGACCTCCTTTTCCTCTTCGTGTATGGTGACGACGTTGCGCCACCCCATGGCCTCGCGCGAGCCGTGCGTGCGCGCAGCGTAGGCAAGCACGTCTGGAATCACGTCGATGCCCTCAAAGGGTCGTGTTACCAGTCTGTCGGCCGTCATGGCCAGTCTGCGGACGGCCCCTTGACCATCCGAGGGTACGACCACGGAGCCCTTGCCGAAAAAGTTGCGCTTGGAAGTAGACATGGTCGTAGCAAACAGAATGAACACAGCCCCAAGGGTGTCTTCCCCAACGCCCAACTTTATGTAAAGAAGGATCACGTGTTTATGACCTCGACCACACACGTCGATAAATCAGAATCCGTCAGCGTCGGTGCTACATCCAGTAATCTGATCAACTTGTCAAGACTCAAAACTCCGGTCACTGTGCCGCACGAGCCGAGCGACGAATGACGAGCAATCCTAATCCACAAAACACAGTTCTGACGGCGATGGTAAAGAAAAACATCAGATGCCATCGACGAGTAGCTACACGGTCTCAGCTGACATCTGAATGCAACTAGGGGACGACAACCACGCACCATCACGCAGCGTCATTTCCGAGGGCTTCCACCGTCCATGCACTCTTCCAAACGACATGAAGAGTCCGGGTAGGTGCGATCACCACGGATCGCTGGATGAGAGAGGGGCCAACGCGCGAATCGACGGCGCCACGGGAGACGTGCAGAAATCGAACTTCGATGGCCGAGGCCATTTTGTACCATGGCCCGCCGGGTGACGCGGAATCCATATCCGCGTTCCTCGTCGACAAGTAAAACAAGATCTCGTTGCATCGTGCAGTCTATCAGATCCAGAATCAAGGCCAACGACCGGCTTGCCCGCTCCCTCGCAACGATGCCCTCATTCGATCTTCCGCTGATCCCCCTCTTTTTTACCGCAAGTAACCTCGGCGAGACATCCCCCGCTTAGCGATGGTTCAAATGCAAAACTCACCACACAAGACACGTTGCACACCTTGCCGTCTCATCCAGGATCGTCATGTCCCTCCCTCAAGCACTCTGTCCTCTCGTCAAGGGTCGCCATGATGGTACATTTCCAGTCCAGATCCACGATCGCTCTCTCGGTGCTTGTCTAGGATCCGTAGCAGCGCACTTTGACCGAGCGACCTCAACGCAGAACGACTGCACCCGGCAAGTTGAACACCGGCGTACACCAATGCCCAAAGATGGTCACATGAAGCCATTGGCATCAAACCACCTGGACCCTTGTTCCACGTTGTCCTTATCCAACGTCGTGCGCTCGCGTGACACCCTCCAAGCAGTCCACATTTAAAATGCAAACGCACGCGCAAAAAAAAAACGTCATCCCAGAGACTTTCGACCCGAAACATCGCCTCACGCATCCGTCGTCGGTCGGTCGGATACTCGTAAGCGGGTAGGGCAGCGTGCGCATGTCGCACACAAATGCACGTCGTCGTCTTCGATTACGTAGTCCATTTTGCGATGTCACACCGTGACAAAGCGAGCACGGCAAGGCAAAGAAAGCGTTGATGAGCAATATTTGCGGCGACATGTGTGCCCGGGACGTCACCTGTGGTCCATACGATCCCGTGTCGCGCGGCCAGACCATGCACGTGTAGATCATCGACAGCGGAAGTGAAAAAGGGCTGGACGTCCAACACGTGTTGTGCGATTCGAATGAGCGAATGTGATACGTTGGAAAGAGGAGAAAGTGCGAACGCGTCCGGTATGACGGTTAAATATAGGTAAGAAGTGCAGAGCTAGGTTTAATGATGGCACCCATCAAGGGATCACTTACGGCGGTGATTGGGTACACATGGACCTCTAGCTATGCACATGACCCTTTTCTCTGTGTGCACCCGTTGGGACCTGTGGTGTCAGCATCATATCATGGGTGAAGCATCCCACGCTGCCGCAGATGGTTTAACAGGATGTCTCATCCCATCACTTTTTACCCCACAACACATAACCGCCCATTCAAAATATTCAACCACCGAGAAACGAGAAAAAAAAAAACCAAGATACCCAGCGAAAGTTGGGACTCACGTACAACCTTGTGTGTTTGTTGGTGTTGATGTTTGCCTCGGTCACGGGACCCCAAACACACATTTAATCTGATATGTCGGATCACAAGCGTGTCCTCAATCGGATGACAGAGCGGGAGTAGACGAGATCTCCATGCCTTTTGGCGTAGCGGCATTCTTGATCCTTTGTGACAATACCTTTTGCTCATCGCCAAGCCAACGGGATTCTCGTGGAATGGACATCTTAGACGGACGTGACAGAAGGAAAGAAGGTCTCGCTTTACCCGGACGTCGGAGCCACCGACAGCTTCCCCCGGCTTATGCCATATCGCACCATCAGCGGGTCCCTGAGATCTGAGAAGCGACTCGAACCGTAATAGACTCCAACGAAAACATGCTATTGAACTATCAATACACAGATGCTTAGCCTAATGCTCAACATGCGTATTACAACAAACAACAACAGAAATGATCCTAACGATCGTGTTAGACGTGGGGGTTACGGTACAAAATATACAGGGAAGAAAAGGTAAGATGGGCGTGAGTTAAAAGACATAACCTAGTAAATTCGCGGCATGCATGCGTCAGAAGGCTCCAGATTCGAACAAGGGTACGACCAGGTCTTCTCGGTTGGTGACATCAACACCGCGGAAGTACCCTTCAAGTGTGAGTGACCAACGTTAGCGTCGTAAATGGCATGTGAGACTGTCGGATAGCTCACTCGGACTGAGATAGTACCATAACACCGTCCCCTGAACGAAGTTCTCAAGCGCGGACAAATATCTTGACAGCGCTTGGTCCGCCTCGGGGCCGAACGACGGTAGCTGGTTCTTCAATTGAATGTAATCCTCAACACGCTGTGCGAGCATCTCCGTCAGGATGTCGATTGCAGCTTGCAATCCGACCTTGCGCTCGTGCATGATGCAAAATACTAGGTTTTGGTAGTCGCCGTCCGATTGTTCTTTCTGTGAGAATAGGTTGCCATGTCAGTACGTCAATCAGACCACCACCCTGTAAATGATCGCACATTAAACGAACAAAGATCCTGATCAGAAGAGAATCAGCGACCGCCGCATCGAACGGAGAATGCACACAAACATTGGGCCACGTCATGAGGTCGGTAGTCGCCTTGGACATCTCTTGGATGATGGAGTTCTCGAAGACTTCGTCGGGAATGTCCAGGTCTAACGAGTACTCAATCGTGGCTATAGAAGCGACGTCAATCAATCTATTCAGCGGTATGGGAAATTCAGAAACCTTCGACCAAGGCAGCACCGATGGTAGAGCGGCGCATAAGAATAAATTCGTCGACGGATGCAATACGGTCTTGAGACCGATTCCGCGACTGAGTGACATGTGCATGACTCCAGGATTCAAAGGCGCGGTAAAAACTGTGTGGTATGTTTAGAGACCGTGAACCACTCTCGGAGATAACTATGATACCGTTTATAGGCGCCTGGGGTAGAGGTTGCGCGGAAACGTGAGAGAACACTTGCAAAGTTCACCCTGTTAGTTACGTCATGAATCATGGTGGGACTGAAATACACACTCGTATAACATGGCCGCATATGGTTCTTCTGGGCGAGAACCCTCCGGGTTTGCAAAGACGCTCCTGGATATATGGTGCCAGGAGTGAACATCATCGGGCTTGTATCGGAAATCGCTTTCGTCCGCCATATCGTCGGCCTGATTAGGGCTCTTCAGCACAAAAGACGACAACAAGCACAAACACGTACGGCGAAAGCCCAGAAGAAGAACATGAGACCAGTAGTGAGGTGTTCTGAATCGGCGTCGGGGTAGGTGAGAGCAGCAAACAGGTCAAATTTTCCGTAGTTTATGAACTTGGATCGTTTCCGGTCATCGTACAAACTTATGCTGCACGCCAACGTTGGTCGAGTCCACGAGCAAGAAGATAGGAACGACGTACCTATTGAACCAAGCACGAGCGGCGCGGTCCGCCTCTGCTTGGTGAGGGTTCACTCGCAGCTCGAATACACGGCCTGTTATGGCACAGAGATCTTGAAGACAGAACTGGGAGGGGAACGGCGTGTCGAAGATCATTATGAATTAAGAGAATAGTTGAAGAGGAAAAAACTGTACAGCTCAGGCTCGCTGAGGGAGGTTAGAAGTGTTGCTCTGGGGGGGGAGGAGAACGTACCCTGATCGGGTCCTTCTTATGCGAAATCGGGCAGGGAGTTTATGATATCAGCCATGTCCGAAGCGGCTGAACCTTCCAAAGGAAGGCTAGCATAAAAAAGCCACAAATTAAATTTGACCAGACAACGCCTACCGACCTGGTCGCTAGTACCTTGAGCATCACGACACATATTACACGTGAAGAAGATCCCAAGGACACCGTGTTTGTTCCAACGCGGTGTCCTTGGGGTCTTCACGTGTCTGTCGAATCTCGCCAAACACCTGGGCATGCCTTGGAGATAAGATTGTCAGACCTGCTGACGCGCCCCAACATGGTCTGGCCTACCTAGTTAGATCCATTGATCCAAAGTGAACCTTGATTCCGAAAAGAACCGAAAAGAGCCGATGATACTTTCAATCCAAAACGGGTGTCGCATCCATGCAATTGGCGCCGCCATGAGCCATGTAAAGCCATCCTGTGGCAAGATGGCACCTGACAGGATTGACGGTTGAAGCATCTGTGCAGTGCGTCGTTCCTGAGCTAGCGGTTCTTCCGGAATGTCCGTCCAAAACATGGCCTGAGAAATTTTTTCAAGATCTCGATGACGATTCGGAGTGATGGAAGAGACGTGAAGCCCGGACGTCTCTCAGAAAAGATGAAAGGGTGCGCAAAACTACTCACGGGTCGGTGAAAGAACTTTCTTAGGACTCCGCAGCCGGCTGACGGCAATGCGAGTACACGAGGCTGCGACTAACGTGTTTTATGAATGGCGTGCACACGAATTGCCACAACGACAGGGACAGATATTATCTCACTTTGACTGCCACCTCAAATGGTACTATGTATGTTTTTTTTTAATAA
Organism: Boletus reticulatus; assembly: GCA_038093535.1. Taxonomy (NCBI): domain Eukaryota; kingdom Fungi; phylum Basidiomycota; class Agaricomycetes; order Boletales; family Boletaceae; genus Boletus; species Boletus reticulatus. The sequence continues at coordinate 292,656 of JBBPSJ010000010.1, forward strand.
ATCGTCATGAACAAACGTGCACACAGTTGTTTATCATAATCAATCGCCTCGCCTGCTAGTCCAGGGACGATGAATAACATGTCATGAATGGTAATATTCAGCAACGTGCAAATTTTCTACCATCAGTTCGACTTTCAGCCAATCAATGGCAACGCGCTCTATGGCGGTGGACCAGAACTCCTTGTTTGCGCCGTAACGTCCTTACTCATCCGAACAGGCATCCGAAGTGACGGTAACGCCCAATGCTATACCTCTCCCGTGGCGTGTCGGGGTTGCATGCAAGGACGTTCTAGTGGCGATCGCGAACGGCATTTCAGGTACTCGTATGTCTTGGTAGTGGTCATCTGTTCGTAGGGTCTCGTTCGGTTTCGCTTGAAGCCGCGATGGTTCGGGTAAGGACTACATACCCAAGTCTAATCTAATACAGGCCATATGTTCTAGGGTCACTTGAACTCGAGCAGTGTTACATCAGTCCGATACAACCGTACGTCTTATTATTATTGGCACCGGTTACATGAACATACGAACAAGGTTTCGTTTCGTCTAACACAAAGGAAAAGGAATAATTCAGCGCGTCTCTTTGTGTCCAACTTTGGTTCTTCAGAGTTGCGCTCAACGCCACGCTATTTGTGTTTCTCTCGCGAGCAGAAGGGGTCCAAATATGCCCACCTGGGTAACCCACTCAGCCTTAGCGAGTCGCTGATGGGCTCCATGCATTATTTAGAACGCTGTCCAGTTGTTGACGGCATTCTGCTCTCCTGCCGAGGTGTTCTTGTTCTGCCATCCACGCAAGCGTTGTTTTGGACACCAAGCACAGCGCTTTACTCCTCGGTCTATGTAAAGGGGCTATACTGAATATACTTGGCTCTCCTTGCCGAACTACCCACCCGACGCAAGAGCGATCCCATGGGAACTTGGACACTTGTTATATCCTTGTATTTCGCGTTCAACGCGCCTGGGACCGTGGCGACCACCGCATCTCGGCCATTCACCCACCCACACGAGCTAACCGCCGCATAGAATGGACGACAGCGCGGGGATTATCATCGAGATCACCCTTCTGAATCCTGCGTCCCTGTGGCGAACCACTGGAAGTTGATCTAGAGTAATCACTCGGAGATCTGCTGCCTACTGGTAAATGGGGTAGTTGCAGACATCGCTCTTCGTGGCTGTGAACTAGATACCCATCGTAGGTTCCTCTGAACTTTCCATTCCATCGAGTCGCATACAGCAGATGTGGCGCTTAGCCAACTGAATAGCTCCTTGGTAGAGACCGGGCTGCATTTGAGAGCAGCGTGATCCAGCCACCACCAGAATAACTTGCGATCGATCCGGACACGGAGGTTTCCCCCCGACGCGTTCGGATCCGGGCCATCCAGTGAGAGCCATCCCGCCCAATATAGCTCTTTCCTTCTCGGTATCAGCGTAAAACACCATCCGTGCATTTACAGGATGTCTTGCGAGGATCTATGTCCACGGTACGCCTTCATTTGACGCGCCACACACACACGCTCGGTTTGCAGAGAAATCCCGAATCCCCGACCGTGTTTTCTGTGGGTGCACTCCGGATGACTGATCTTTGTGGGCACTCGCTCCACCTGCCTTGAAGAATAGTCACCTGGTATATTTTAATCACCGTTAGTTCTCAAGCGATAAGGCGCCATCAAGAGCTGAAACATGACCTCCCCCCTTGTCCCCCCGATTCAACACTGACGGACGTGATAAAATAAAATAAGAGAAAGCGAGGAAGGGGGGGAGCGCTAGGGCTGTACGAATGCATCTGACAAATCATCCGCCTTCACCCCGTTCCCAGATATGGTTCCCTTCAAGTCGCAGCTACAATCCACGGGCGTCACGACCATCATGATATCCGTAGCCAACAAGAACAAGATAGAACCGTTCCCCTGAGCGTTTGAACGAGCAATGACCCAGGTGGCACTGTCATCGACATTCAGTGAGGACCATCTAGACCTGTGCGCGGTCATCTTCCTTTGAAGCCCCCCCTTCTCTTGTTCACCTACTCACCTGTTCTTCCTGTTCTTGAACAGATTACCCATAAGCGAAGGCACCATCGAAAAGGGGTTTATCCGGGTCGAGGTGCTGACTACATCCTCCACGGTCATATCCCCCCTTTGAGCCCGGCGGCACGGGGATGTTATGCAACGCGAGTGAGCCATTCCTACCATGTTTGACAAGTCGGATAAAGTAACGCCACCTAATACAACACGATGCATGTCTCTTTTGGATTTGTCCCATCAAGTCACATGGGGATGCCTAGGGTCAAGAATATCATGTTCATGACCTATCTTAAAGAAATCGACAACATACCTTGGCATCACCCTCGGGGTGTCCGAGGTGCACGTTGACGGATAGGGAAATACACAAAGCACCAAGCGTTACGGAACCTGCTTGCATGCCGTGTCCGCGTCCTAAAATATTGATGGGCGATCGACTACATAGGACATGGGACCCGGGCCTATTCACCTTGACGGACAAGACGGCGCCCAACGACAAAGCAGTGCTTAGCAAGATTGGCGCCACAGAATAGTTGCGCAGCACTTCGCATGTGGACGTTCCCGGCGGCACGCATCCGAACAAATCATGTCGACACCGTTCCCATACCCTGTCACGCGAAGCGAGGAGGCGGTACGGTGTACAGTAAACACCAAGACCAGACAAGGCAACCACCCCATAGTCAGCGGCGTAACAAGAACACGATGGCGATAATGTTATACGACATGGTCCATCATGATCACACCCTGTCATTCCACCGTTAGGGCCGTCTCATGGGCGCGATTAAAATCAATTTCATTTACCATATCTGCAGCGTCGAGTTGCCCAACGGGGCAAGTCTGAACCAGACGGACGATTGGTTGTCAACAACCAGTCTGCCGTTTGCCGTCCTGTGTGCGTCCTTGTATGTTTTCGTTGGGACGTGGTCGTAATGGGGTGACCACAACGTGTGTACCCCCATGGCCCCCATTACTTTGGGGTACTCCGCGCGTAAGAAACTGCACTGGCTCCTGGTGGCCACAGCATGTTTTTTACATAGCTGATCAATCCAGCCATGCTCGGTGGCGTACCTGTGCGGTGTGGTGTCAGCGCCTTGCTGTGAGACCGACCAGAAGCAAAATTTCAATTGACCGAATCTAAGATTGTGGGGATCATATTATCTTTGTCGGGCTCGGTAGCACATTGCAACGCCGCCTGCGGCTCATTGTCTCGTATCAGCGCGGAAAAGAACATTGGCGGAAGACAAACTTAGCCCTGGGACTATGAGGCGATCTAGTGACCGCACATTACACAGCAGAGCACTTTGGTAAATTCAGTTAGACCGAGACAATCGGACCATGCCTTCTTAGAGTATCGTGGGGTCAACTTCTCAGCCAAACTATCGCTCGGAGACGAGTAGCCTCCGGTTCACAATCCACGGTGTTTATACAGCCCCCCGGGAGCATCACTCACCGGTTACCCACGACTGTTAGTCCTTGTAAGCCGTGTCCACCTTCGTGCAAGTTGGCCATCCAGTAGAGCATCGCCCTACTCTCGGTGACTTGCCAACAGCCACTGTGAGGCGTGTGCCACTGGAAATCCTCAAAGTGCACACGTGCAACTCCGAACAAAATGCCATGAGCGGTGAGAAACAAACATAGTTATCGTTACAATGTTCGAATGACACACACAAGTCACGATTTTATGTGTCTATTTCGCGGCATCCAACAGCCTCCTCTCCGCTTCCTTGAAGTTGATGACATTCCAGATCGCACTGAGGTACTGTAGGACCATTCGTTAGATGCCGATTCCAAAAAAAAAAAACACTCACGTCGGCCTTGACGTTGTGATACTTTGCACAAAAAAAAGAACGATCAGATTGGCTCACCGCGCACCAATGAAACTCACCTGGAGGTAAAACGCCTGGAAGAAAACGATAAGCAAACAATGCAACGTATCCATGCTATCCAACACGTACATGTTCCCAGATATCCACACCAATAATGGGTACGTGCGCTGAAACGCCTCATGAGCTCCACATGCATACACCAATAGTCCATGACGTACTGATCAACGGGTCCTGGTTCGCAGTCGTGACCAGTTCGAGTGTTTTCGTCGACGCATTGTAACCCTGTGGAACTAGACGTCAACCCACGCCGTTCCCGCGCCGCACGCAGCACCACACTCACGAGCCAACCCCATCCGCTACCCTGAATAGCAGCCGTCGCGGCATTAAACTTTGTCTTGAATTCCTCCACAGACCCAAAGTCACGCTCCAAAGCCTGCTTCAGGGGTCCATCCTCGAGCTTCCCCCCATCCTTGTTCGCAGGGGACAAGTTGGTCCAAAACAACGAATGGTTGATATGTCCTAATCATTCCCGCGCCGTCATGTTCATTGTTAATTTTTGACCCGCATACACGAGACGCAGACAAAAAAACCAACAAGGCACAAGGCACACAACATGTACACAGATCCCGTACTCACCTCCACCGTTAAACTTGAGCGCAGATTGCAGGGCAATCTTTTCACGCGTCGACGACGTCTCGGTGTACGCCTTTTCAGCCGCGTTGAGACCGTTGACGTAGGCCTGGTGATGCCGCGTGTGGTGCAGCTTCATGATTTGTTCCGAAATGTGGGGTTCGAGTGCCTGTTACGGATGCAACATGGGTGTGTGTACGTGCCTCAGTGGCGCGATCCTTGGGTATCGCCCAAGGAAAAAGCAAGAATACGCACATTGTAGGCGTAGGGCAGGTCCGGGAGCGTGTGGAGCGAGGCGACGGTGCCTTGCCTGACGAACGCACGCGTGAGAGATGGTCTTACCGCGGTTCTGGTAACGATGGACAGCATGGTGGAAGACAAAAGACAAGGGCGATGATGACGAGGACGGCTAGTACCAAGCTCGTGGACTCGACGTGGATGCGGTCGGAATGTCGCTCGCGTTTCGTAGATAACGTCATACCTGGGGGCATATTTTAATTATTTTCCCTTATTTTGAAACTCCGACGAACCCAAGAGTCGTCAATTGAGATCATCTTCCCCCTACAGTCATGCTCATAAAACTTTATACCGTCGAGGATTCATAATAAATCGACAGAAGGTACAGCGACAGGCGATACAGCGATGTGACACGATCTGTTCATTGATGCAGACTTACACTTTTATTCCTCTATCAGCTAGGTAATCGTAATCTCGTCCACAAAAGACAAGAATGCACTCAAACCAACGTTTGAGATCGATTGAAACGTTTTACATTCTTCTTATCGTAGTTCAATAATCAACACGCCGAGCGACAACAGGAAAAAATATACGCGGAGGAAAACGGACGAAAAGTAATAATGATCAGTTGAAAGAAAAAAAGACAGACGATGATAACTCAAAGAAAGAAAAGTCAAAGAATAGACGGGCAATTCATATCGCAGCAAAGAGGAATAAAAAAATAAAGAGACTTCATCGACCCCATCCATTGCTCCCAGCTCGACCTCGTGACCTTGCTTGCGGAGCCCATTGTCGGTCACTACGCTCCCAATCTATTCGATCCCGGTCCGCAGACGGTCCCCGTGGGATATATTGAGAACCCCCGTACGGCGGCCGAGGGGGTACATACGAGTGCGTCGGCTGAGTCATACTCCCTCGTAGAGCACGGGGCCCACTCGGAAGTGGTCGGGAAGATATCGGCGTCGGTGTAGGACCAACGTTGTTCGACAGCGGGGAACGGGAAAGCGGGGGAACGGGCCGGCGAGGGACAGGTATTGTCGAGGATGAGGTAGGCCCAAAGCTTGGTGATGATGGGAGGACCGCACCGAAAGAACGCGGTTGCGTGGGTGGTGTATGTGAGGATGGCAAATAGGATTTTGGTGGAGTGGAGTTAGTAATCTCGCCATCTTCGTGTGAGGGGCGGCGAGAAGTTGGAATACTCGACGATGACGCGACGTAGGCATGCGGCAGTGAATTCGCATTGGGGGTAGAGCTTGAAATGCAAACTGAATTTGATCGCGAGTTGACAGCAGAAGTGGACGTTGATGTCGACATGGAGGTTGGTGTTGACGTAGAAGCCGGGGTCAAAGGGTGAGCCGATCCAGGTGTAGTGCCTAAGGGAGTGGTACGGTCAATCGTCGTCGTGTCGCTCGTCTGCCTGGTCGTCAATGGCGGCGGCGGCGGCTCGGGGGCAAAGCTCACAACGTCAGGCGTACGATCATCGGTACCAACAAGCCCGCTCGGTACCATCGCATCCATCATCTCTATTTTGGTTATGAGCGTCATTGGAAGTTTGCGGTCAATTTGGGTCTGCATCTGTTCTGCCCCTGAAACACGTGACGTAATTGATGAATGCGCAGGGTGCTGTGGTGTTGGTAGGGGGGCCGAAGCCTTGGTCGCGTTGATTATGGAGGGTGATTGTACCGCTGCGGACAGTTTGTTATCTTCCGCCGTGACTGTCTGGTCATCGCGAAGAGCATCGTGCCCATGCACATTAACGCCGTCAAACCCATTCGCGTTGACATAGACTGGCTCAGAGGTGTCTAGAACATCCTCCTTGACGTCCACCATCTTCACGTCCCGACCGTTGACAGCCCCCCCGAAATCGGAAGTCGGCACGGTGCTGACATTCTCGCTTACAAGGTCGTGTTTAACGTCAACGTTGGGGCTGTGTGGCAATACAGGACCGTCGGGGGTCGCAGGTGAACCAAGCGCTTTCGCTGCCATTTCCTCCTCTCGTTGCTTCTTCTTGCGTAGCGCAAAGTCCTTGAGCGACATCTTGACCTTGGGGGGTGGTGGGGGCGACGGTTCTCGCGGTGGCTGCGGAGGCGCAGAATCAATAACCATCGGCTCGTCTTGTGACATCGTCTCGTTGACATTAGACACCGTGAGCAATGGATTGTTTGTAAGCGCGGTTTCGTCCTCGACGGAGAGAATAATTTGAGGTCGGGAATCTGGCGGCGCTTGGGAGGGAGACCCGGGCGCACAGAGCATGTGCTCGTCCTCCGCAACATGATTAATCCTGCCCTCAGGGGACGTGGTAATTGAGGGACCACAGCCATCATGCGCTTGGTTATCTCCGACAACGTCAACTTCGATATCCATCGCATCGCGGCCCCGAGGCGAAGCCTCCTTCTCCTCCACAGTCTCAGTTGCATTACTTGAGAAATCATCATGGGCATCAAGCGGCTTCGAGTTATCCGATGTCGCTCTCCCTCTCAGCCGGGGCATTCCGCCCAATATTTCGGGAGAAGCGAATCGAACGCGATGCACATCCCCATTTGTAGGACACTTCTTCTCCACGTCCGATGCAGGGTGTATCTCATGTCCTGACTCGGGAGAAGACCTCTCGGCAGGTGTATCGCGTGATCCATCGGGAGAATCGAGAGTACCCATTGGTGCAGAAAGAGGCGTGGGTAAGGAAGGTGGCTCGTTTTGCGGATGTACATGGAGGGGTTTAGACGGTCTATGAGGAGGGGAAGAGGCGTAGTTGTCGGAATCACGTGTGGGGGTGGATGCGGGGGTTGTTGTCGTTATCGACGCGGATTCGTTAAGACTGGACAATACGGGTGGATGGGGTGTAGACGATGCATCCGGTGAGTGGATGGAGAGCTTTGAGAAGGTGGTAGAGGGCGACACGCCAGGAACCAGAGGTGAGGGGTGCGACTGCACAGGCGATTGCGTTGCAGGCGAAAGAGACATTGAAGGGGATAGTGTGCCATAGTTGGCTTGTGACGCCAAAGAGGAACGCGTGATGGCCGGATGAGGAGGGGCCAGATTAGCGGAGAGAGTCCCTTGACAAGGTGTGGGCGTTTGACTCGATCGTTCCGATGATACAGATGTCGACGTCTGAGGTATCCACGTAGCAGAGACACTATTCTTGTCCCACTGAACGGAACTACGAGGAGACATGCTGCTTGCCGCTTGAGCATGCACAAGAGACGAGACAGTGGTTGGATCGAGTGAGGCAGGCATCGGCGGGGGTGGCATCTGCCGTGTATCTATCCAGCTCACGGTGAAATGACTGAAACGCTGCTGTTCATATATCCACTTACCGTCCAACCCATCAGCTTCTGTCTCCGTATCGAAGTCTGTCTCCTGCCCATCTGGACCGTCTTCCCCATCACCGTTCACGCCCACCAAGTTCTGCTTGGGACGAATACCCTTGTCACTGCCACTGCTTCCCTCCGCAGCACCGGAAACAGAGATCGGACTCTCCGCAATAGTATCAGGGGGGCTCCTCCATCTTTCATACGCTTTCCAACTCTCAGTCGGTGTCGAATGGTGGAGGGATGAATTTCCAGGCGCTGGATCCATTTTGTCAACTGGATGTCGAGACCAAGCCTTACGCATCCGCGGAGGAAGTGTAGCCGGGGAAGCAGCGACATCCATATCGTCATCGTCCTCGTCTGTCATTCATAATAGAAAAGATTAGTAACCTGACCACAGGCAACAATCAAAAACGAGCAGGCTAGCAAACCAAAAGAGGAGTGCGTATATTACACCAAAGAACCACTTACCGTCAGCCACCTGCGCCTTGCCTTTTCCTTTACCATCCACATGTGGATCATCCTCTGCCCAGACTTCAGGAAAGGGTTTGAGACTCGACGGCACAATCTCCACTCCGCCCCACCCCCCATTCATTGGTACCTTTTCCCGCGTCCTGAATCCCCGTTTGACACCTACCAACGGCCCCAAATCAACGGCCCTCTTTGCCTTTGACTTCAGCGACGACGAAGACGCAGCACCGCTCGCATCTCTTCCATTGGCCTGTGCCGGATCCTGTACTTGGCCTTTTTTGCGCACTTTGCGCTTCTTGACCCGTCGAGTCCGGCCGTCGACTTTAATTGTCGATTCCATCTCCATGTCCACATCCACATTCACACCCAAGCCCAAATTGCGGCTCGGACGCGACTCCGACTGGCCATCCCCTTCCACATCAACCTCCCCCTCACCATCTTCCCAACCTTCGCTAGCACAGTTGACTTCGGACGAGTCACCGTCGGATCCCTCAGAGGTCGGATCCCCACTGGGCCACGGCCAGCATCCTTCGACAACCTGTTCCATAACACGAACAGCACAGTCTCGCGTTGAAGAACCGCAGGCACAGGTCGTAAATGTACTGCTCAGAGCATGAAGAATCGACGTAAATTGAGCGCGAAGGTGCTGGAGGTGGGCTGGGCTGTATATACGTACGTCCAACACGATGTCATAATTATGAAAGGAAAGTCAGCGATCGAAATTTGGACAAGCACATGAAAATGCGCCAGACAGAGACTCACGCGAACAGTCCAGGGCTTTCCATCAATGCAGGCAACATATGCACCGCATGCCCGTCGTCCCACTCCCAGCCCAAGATAATCTCCTCGTCCGCTTTCAGGTCCCGCAATGCGAATAGCGCAAAAGAGAGACTGGTCGGGTCTGCTTCAGACGCGAATGTCGAAGGGATATCGTCTTGGTCGGACGAGTCTGTCGTCTGTTGTCCTGGCGTCTGCCGCGATGTTGGAGGGGTAGACGTAACGTTGACGGTTTGCGATGGCACATCAACCTCGGAAACGGTATTACCGTCGGACGCCTTCGCGCAATCAGCCTTGTGCCGCATCGCTTTCCCCTTCTTTCCACTACAGATGACGGGCCGCACTACGGCGTTTGGCCAACATCCACACCTTGCCCATCTTGCTTTATCATCCGGATCATCTTCCTTGGCCGCGCCGACTCCGTTTCCTTGCTCGCCAGAATCAGGAGGGTCGGGGACGCCTCCAACGCCCCGCGCGTCCAACCCAACCTCCCACCCACCTCCGACGAGCCTCACCTGAGGTTTTCCCATGCCGAGATGGGCGTACCCGTTTAGCGGGTCAGCCAGATACGCAGCAGAGGGAATAATCGCGGCCGTGTAAGGTGCCAGGAGAGTGGTCGCTGGGATCGTATTGTTTGGTTTGGAGGACGAAAATGTGTTTGTGGAGGATGTAAGAGGGGACTTGGCGTATGGGCGTGGTTGCGATGAACTAGGTACAGGGGTAGTCATGTAATTGGATATAGGCGGCGAGGGATAAATAGAGGTATGCGAGAAAGGAGAAGGATCCGAAGCAGCATGTAATCTGGGAGATGGAGGACGGAGATGCGCGGATGTACATGTCGTCGAAGCTAGGTTGGAGCAGGACATGGATGGGTCGGTCCGTAACACAGTCTGAGGAACAAACACGTCTTCAGCATGTCCGTCCATTATCACAGGTGTCGTATTATCAAGAGGGGACATGGAATAACCATATCGATCCTGGTACCTGCAGGGTCATTAGCAGATGGATATATGCATACAAACAATGGAAAATTACCCTTGTGAGTCAACCCTTGTGTATCCTCCATCATTATATGTCTTCGGCGGTGGATGGATGAATGGCGATGGCGATGGCGGATTGAGCGCAGTGACACCTCTCCAGGCTTTTGCGACGCGAAGTAATTGGGCGTAAACCGCAGGGTTTGGGTAGATATCTGGAGGAAAGGTGACCGGCGCTGGGGGTAGGCTGCTGGACACGACTGAGCCATTTCCACCAGGATGCGATATGCGCGAGCTGCTAGCATGGAGTTGCGTCGAAATATGGCTCGTGGAAGGGATAGACGGAGATGAGGGATTGGAAGGTGAAAGTATCGACGAGCGCCTCTTCTTCCTCGACGAACCAGAGCCCTCGATGGCAGCAGCAACAGCACTCCCCCTCCTTGATTTTCGTTCCGCACCAGGACTTGTCTTCCTCCTCGATGCTGGCTTCCCAACACCGCCATTTGCGTCGTCCACCGCCAGACTCCCGCTGATTCCATTAACACCTGTTACCCCAGGTGCCCCTCCATTCGCCCCGTGTGATGCCTTCATGCGCATAGCCTTAAGCCTCCCTTTTTGAGTCTTGACCGCTCGTTCTTTGTCAACCTCCAGAGTGGGATCACATACCCAACACTTCCAGAATTCGGGTACCTCCCCACCTTGGACGATGCCGAAACAGGCTGCATGACACCATCGCGAACAATCATCACAGGCGATCGAAAAGCCATCGTCATAAGTAAACCCACAGATGCACGAGATGGCATCTGAGTCTGGCGGGGGTGGCGCATCAGAAAGAGCGAGTGGATGCTGCGATGTAGATGGTGATGTAAGGGGAAGTTGAGAAGTCGGAGGTGTTTGTGGCGGAAGAGGTCCGGAGAGAATGGGAGAGAACGGATGTTGTTGGGGTTGTCGTTGCGAGGGTACCGACAAGGATTTCGTGGACACGCTGGGGAGTGACTGGTTCGATTTGATGGGTGGCGTCGAGGATGTCGCGAGGGGATGAGGAGACGGACGCTTGGCAGACGACCCGTCTTTCGAAATGTATGGGATTGGTGGCGCCGCAGTTATTGATGAGAGTGCTGGCGATGGCTGTTTCCGTTTGAGAGGAACGAGTGAGGGTGGGAGTGCGGACTGGAAGACATGTGGGGCACTTGTTCTATCGACAGCAATGCCAACGCTACTCGAGGTCAGGGACGGTCCATGTGCGTGGGCAACGTGGTGATGAGGGTGTGGTTGTGGTTGGGACTGGGGGGCGTTCAAGGGAGACAGACCGAGCAGACCAAGGGCGGCTTCTGTCGCATCGCTGTTCATCACACCCACGAGATACACCAAAAAAAACACCTGAATGAGTCGTCCCGGTGTTCCAGTCGTCGTCGTCGATGTCGATTGCGAGTGCTGAGCGTTTTTCTCGTTGCCGTCGTTGTCGCTACTGGCAAGACGGTCACCTCCTCGCAGCACTGACCGCTTCGCCGAGAGTAAACTGCGAGATCCCTTTGAGCTCGACGAGCTCAGCAACGAGCAGACCAGAAAGATGAGAGTGGTGAAAGACAAGTTGGAGGTTCCCTTGCAAAGTCACCCGTTCTAATTCAGTTCCTCTTTCTCTGCTCGCTTTTCCTCCAAACACAAGCCAACAAAGGGGCTTTTCCCGTCCGTTCAAGCTCCGACTCAATCTGTCGTAGACGACGTCGCTGGCCCTGTGCTGGTCTCCAAACTCGAATCTGTTGGTGTCATTCGACGTCGCGTGTACCTACCCTAACATGAACATCAATTGCGTGGTCTAGCCTGGCAGCTCCGTCAGCAGACCGGACAAAAACACCTGATACGAGATCTCTGCGATGGCAATCCGGAAGTCGCACTTTTCCACCGCACAGAACAAACAAATACTAGGGCTGTGGCACGCGGGATCTGTGTTGGGCTTCGACCTAGACATGTGAGCAAATATTAAACATGGCATCCCAGACGTAAGCACTTCCATTCCGCCTTCTCTTACACTGAACCCATTGCCAAAAAAAATGTTACACGCTACGTATTACGACTAGTCCAAGAGGGCTTCATGCGACGGTAAGCTACTTGAAACACTTGCTGGAATTCGTACCGTTGGTATGGAATGCGTGCAATCAGGCAACTCAAAAAAAAGAATTTTGAACACGCGGCTTGACCCTTCTAATTATTAATTCTACTGCCCAGTTTTCCCTCAATGTGACGTATACACCTCGATGACTCAACAACCACGTACCTGAAGTCCGTCCTTGTCCTTCCTGATCCCGTCCTCACCGGTCCTTATGTACGTTTGTACATAAAAATTGGCAAACAGTGCCAGAAAACTTGTGATGAGAAGAGTACCAAACATCGCCGCTCTCTCGTCACCGGCGCAGTCTCCGATGTGCGGCAAGTACGGCCAGTACGTGAACGCGAAGTGTTGGTACACTGCAGTGAACGACGTCAGTCTAGACTTCTCTGCGCGGCGTTACGCGATGCTGTATATCTGACTCACGCCCGAAATGGAACAGGAGTACGTCAATGATGAACTGGACTATCTGCATCGTCGTCAAATGCCTTTTCCACTGCGCCAATGGGGTCAAGTACGATATATGCGCGTCAAAGCGAAAACAAAGGGATGACGAACGCACCCAAAGCTTAGCGCCGCCTGCGGTTGCGAAATAGTAATAATCTGCCAGCTAGACGTGAGGACCCGCTCGCAATGGCGCATATATGGAGCTTACACATCACGACATGCACTCCCAAGTTGAGGCAAATGATCGCCCATGACTGCAAAAGAAACACAGAGTCAGCAGAGAAGTAAGGCACCTAATCCATGCGTCCGTCACCCCACTAAATTTGGCGTCATGCTGAATGAACGTCAAGAGTGCCGTTGTGGCATGATGGAAAACATGTAAAAATGCTAGCATGTAGGGGTCATTGTCGTGTCAGTGACGTTAATGGTGATGAAAACTTGCAGAGCGGTCGTTTCTTGAGCACCAAGAACACGGTGTCCAAGAATTCGATGTACTTGAAGTAATAATTGATGATGTAACAAAACTCGAGTCTCTGAAACCGTCTGCCTCAGGGAAAGATCATCTCGGATCCAAATTAAGATCTCACTTTGGTCCATGACGCTTCCGCACATAACGCGTTGAACGCACCGACGGTGTACCACAACTTTGTGACCTCTTCGATCATCAGAACAAGTAATACCAGACTTGAAAGCGAGAGAAACGCGTTGTGGACACGAAAGGCAGTTTTCAGCTTGAATGCAAGCTGGTCCTTCATGATCTCCCGCAAGCCGAATACGACCGCCAAGTAGGAAACGATCGCCGTCGACACCGCGGGCCACGTAGACATCGGCGTCTCCCCCGGAATCCACGTGGTGAGAAAGGGGGGAACTGAAGGTAAGACGGGGATTAGGACGTCGGCTATCATGGACTGCTGGGGGACAAGCGACAGAGTTCGGAAGGAGGATGAACGGAATTGAGGGGGTTTTATTTGGTTTTTATAATATTTTGAACTTTTGGGCTTACCAGTGACATGACAACATCCTCAGAGACTGATCTGGATAAGCAAATTCCCGATTCAATGCCGTTTCTATGACCGAGCTCATCCAGCGACATGAACGCCGTTGTAGCCCGAGATCCCCCCCCAGTGGGACAGGCCCGTATTGGAACAATGTCATGTTCAGTCAGTTTGCGTACCCACACCAACAATGAACGTGCATGACTTCGGAAAGAGGAGGAACAGGCCTATCACGTCTTGGGATGAGTCGTCGGATCACAGCCACGACCTCGCTGGAGTATTTCGCACTTTGCCGAGAGCTAGCTGTTATCCAGCAGTCGATCAGCATGATGAGCGTCAGTAAGATACGTCACTAAAAACAGGTTTGTCGCAAACGATTTCTCCTCTTTCAAGTAAAAGTCGCCTCTCTTGCATACGAGGGGCAAAACCTGCTTCAGAACAAAAACAATTCTGATTCAGTAGTATCCATAGGGAACGCACGGGTTGTAACATGCATGGGCAGTACGACATTCGTAACTTGTTACCCGCATCCAAACCCGTGTTGATCCCTGGAGTTTAGAGTCCGATAGGTACGTGACTTCGCCCGTCATACGCGCAGAAACTCTCTCGCGCGTCCGTCATCGTCCTAGACCACAAGTGAGGGCTTTCCTCCAAAGGTAGAGAATCTTGCAGTGGAGACTCAAACAATGCTAATTACCGACATCCAATCCAATTAATGCGTCACGCCACGCAATACGATTTTTCAAACGATCGGTCAAGTGAGGCGAACCACTCCACCAAACCCAACCGCTAGATGATCGCCACACCAAGGTTGGCATTAATGGGGGTGCAACCAAGACAAATGGCGTACGTACAAATCTATCGTCAGCGCAGCAGCCTGTTCGCTGAGTGAAACCGCCCACACCAACGCCTTTGATAGGCGAGCAACGATGGAAATCACTGCCAGCAGCCAGACAACAATTAGAGCAACATGGACTTACAGTCTGGACACTGCTGCATCCATTTACGGGCTCGTTGTTGCATTGGGATGCCGATACCACGGGCGTGCGGGACTCTCGAGAAAGACGGGTTCCTCGCAGTCCGAAAGGACGCAGTCAGAGTGTGCTAAAAACACCCCAATTGCTCCGTCGACCATTGGTAGTCATCCGCGCCGCCGCCGCCGCCGCATCTGCAACTGCTACAAAGTCGACTCAGTGACATGACCAAAGAACAACTACTAAGCGTCCGAAGTTATAGTACAGGCACATGAAACTTACTAAATGACTTTTGAAAGGTAAACGTCTAAAATGAACCATGTACGATACCTTCCGTACCCAACCGAATCGTCAGTCATGTGCACCGAAATTGAACGTCATTGACAAAATTTGGACACCAAAATCAAATCAATTAGACCACGGCTAGTATTATTTTCGAAATATCAGCCAAGTGAATCACTCCACCAACCCAACTGCCAAATCTTATCCAACCATCCCTCAAGCATTAATGGGAGTGCAACCAACGGCGACGACACCGTTCTAGCAATTTCGTTCAGTAACGGTCGCCTGACATCATCCAGGACGGGTACATACGAAGTTGTTGTTCTGACAGCAGACAGTCTGCTGGGAACAGCCGTTGTTGCCCACACCAATGACCGAGATGGGGTTACAGGTTAAGCCGAGAGGAGTGCTACCAACGACGTCAACTTGAGCGAGAACAGTCTTCAAGAAAGAATATTCGGGCTTGTTGATAGCCTCCTGGTACTATAGGCATAACAGAAAACGTCAGCAGCAATCCGACACCAAGACGGTAGACGCACAGTCTGAACACTGTTGCAGCAGTTGACGGAGCCGCTGTCGCACGTAGTGCGTGCCTCAAGGTGGGAGGCAGAGACAAGGAGAACGAGGGGAAAGAGAGTAAGGACGCAAGCGAACATGGTATAAGAACGAAGTAAGTCGCTGAAGAGAGTGCAGATGAGAGAAGTGGGCGATTGAACCTGCTGGTCAACGTCGTTCTCCCCGACTTTTTATACCTGGAGAGCAAGACCCCGTCCGATGGATTACGTGCGTTGCTGTTTGCCCGTGATCACAAACATCACCTCCGGCTGAAGCTGGTGCTGTAAAATCGAAGTCAACGGAAGTCAACGATGCTGGCCGCTTCAGGGAATCGGTCACTATGGACTCTGGTCCAGGCTGAGCAAGACTCGAGTATGGGACCAACATTGAATATTTTTACGTTGTTTGCCGACATATCAGGTCTCTGGATACACAAAAAACACGTTATTTATTCTCCGAGACGGACCTGAATTCGAGAGCCATGTTGCTGCCTGGCATCATGGCCGCTTGGTGCCAGCATTTTCGGGCCTCGACCAACATGAACATATGTATGTCACATTTGGGTACGCTCACCACGGACTTCGAAAATTAAAGATCGGAAGAAGTCCAGGAGACGCCCTTGGAGCGGTTTTACAATGAGCCGGCGGAATTTTGAGCGGCAGGGCGGTACCCGACGCGGCGAGTGCTGTCGTTTTGGCAACATTGTCCGCTAGGAACGCAACGGTGGCACGGAAGAGCGTTGCAGTTCCGTGACGTTCGTCGAAATCGTTACGTCATATTTTCTTTACGAAAGATACTCATACCATCGAGAATAAGCTGAGCTGGTTACTTGGACCAACTCGCTACCCGTGATGTCACTGAACAACACAAAGGCTCTCGAGGACTGACGAGGGTGAGAGAACAGTTTTTTGCATTCAACCTATTCAAATTAAGGGTCAATTGAGCCGGCGACTCGGAGGTTGTGCCACCGAACGGATCAGAATGATTTGAAATCCGCACGTACTCGTCGGTGGTGATCGATCTCACAAAGAGTACAGGTCAAGCCGACAAGGCCCCCAACGTTCGTAGTGACATGGAGGAAGCCAAGTATGACCAGGAGGGAGTTCGTCTGTAAGAATCCTGTGAATCTTGCTCCGGAAGCGATGGAATACTAGAAATACGCTGCTGCATCGGCCAATTGTGCTAATGAGAAGAAACAAGCGAACTTCAAGGATGGGATAAACGACTGTACTGGATGATGTGAGCGGGTGATAAGGCCTTGGTGTTTTACCCAGCCCTCGTTGTTCCTTTATACTTCATAGCCCAGCCCGATGTCGTCCAACCTTGAGAAACCGCACCGGACATTCTACAATCTACAAATTCCTTTGTCAGCTGGTCAGGCGCTATTACGGGTTTTGTCCGCAGGCAATCCATCGAAGGGGACGTGATCAGGACTTTGTTCGATCCCTGCTCATGTTGGTGCGTCATATTCACTGCACTAGATCCGCAAACGATCATGCAACACTCAACCCAAGAATCTCGAATGTACCTACTTCCAGAGCGCTAGAGGCGGGTAGCCTGGCAGAGTTCACTCGCGTCTTTCCGAGCAGTTGCTGGGTTTCGGAGTTCAGAACGGCAGCTGTCCCGGCCGAAATATACTACCCTTCTAGCTGATACGGTCAAAATCTGACTGATCATTCAGGTCGTTGGCTTGGGCACGTCGAGGGTACCTGATGCCAGTGGTGAACTTACCCTCTGTCCCCAAGGTCGGTTCTTTGAATTATATTAATATGGTGAAGATTCCTTTGGCAGCTAATCCTTCCAATGGACTGTATGGGTCGTCGAGGTACTCAAAGTGAATTCTCTGGGTACTGTATGTTAACAACTTTGTATGATTTTGCACTCGATTTTGACATGGACAGACAGGGCAGCAGAAACACGACTCTTACACGTTCTTTTCGCGTCCCGTTCAGTGTCAAGACGGGGACCATCGCGAACAAGACACATGTAGTGCCAGGCACTCATCTTCCCCTGGCAGTGCACGTTCGTCGGCACCCAGACCAAAAGTACCAGTGTTCCTCGATCGTGGACTGTCCTTCCCCTTCGTGTGACGTGCCTACCCATGACACAGTTATCGCTCGGTTTGACCTGAGCGGCGAGCGGTTGAACTGGGAAGGATTTTCCTTCCACGACCTCCCATTTCCCCCTCCTGTGACTTGACAACACGCTCATCGAACCCGAGCAAGAGAAAAAAGAACGTCCATCGACACACCTTGTCGCATGCTCGACCCGTGTCCAGTTTCCATCGCCTTGACTTTACGTCTCAAGCCTGAACCTGGCTCCAATTCGGAACAGCGAAGAGACGGCTCTGCACGCGTGCACGCTTCGCTTCATCAACCACTTCTAGGTCCTAGGTCCAAGGAATCCCCTTCTAGACGGTCAGACTTGGAACCCGGCGATTCGGACCAACCACACCTGGCTAACTGGATCGTTGGACCGAACCCGCTAAGAGACCCTCTGTCGGATGCGAGGAAACACGTCCCTCGTCGCGTGCTGGGCCTGGCCACGTCCCAGCTTCTCGCACCGCCAGCTTTCCATACAGACCCGAACTCGGGACGCGTCGCCACCGCGCGCTCAGTGCTCACGTGCGCGCATACTCTCATCGCCTTGGCTCGCGACCCGAACTCACTCGGAACGCGCCGCCACCGCCCGCGCGTGCTCAGCGCTGACGTGCGCGCATACACGGTACGAATACCGTCTCTACCTTTCCCATCGTTTGACACGCGGGGCGTTGGCGAGGTTTACCCCCTGTCTTGCAAAGACCTGTCGGCGCCGGACCGGTTCCCGCTGACCCCACACGTATCCGGGCCGAGTTCGCCCGCTACCACGGCGTCGTCGGTCATAGCAGGTTGGCGATGGAGGGGACGTTCCGTCCTATAATGAATCCCATGTTCCGAAACCATGCGACGAGACGCCTATCTAATCCTTGATCCGAATCACTGGCAGGTACTATAAATATAAAGCGCGAACGTGCGGAACGTTGGCAGGCTGTGACAAGGTGGGCGGTGTATATCCGGCATTTCCGCGTGATTCTTTATGACACATTCTAGGCCCGTGTCTTTCAATCACAACACAACAAATGAGCAACGATCGATGTTACAACGCAGGACCAACAAAAACAGTGAGCGAGAAAGAGCGCGCATAAAATAAAAGACCATATTATGTAGAGGATAATAAGTGGAGATAATATACCCATGACGATTGCAACTAGAAAAAAAAGCGTACTGCCGATGCTGGGCACAAACGAGCAGGAAAAAAGTACCAATAATGTTAAAGGGACAAGTCGTTTCGACGCAGCGTCCAAAGTGGTGCAATGACAGTCATCCTTCGTGTTCCATGGCTTCCTTTTCGTGTTTCTTCTTCATTGCACTCACTGAGAAAGGAAATGGCGTCAAGCAGACGGAACTTGGAGACAAGACTCTGCGTACCTTCTCTCGATATCTGACCCGAATTGAGCCAACCAGCCGGAAAGGCAGCAACAATCTGTCACAGGGATGTCAAGGTTCTAATGTAGACATGAGACACTCTGCACCCACCTTCTGATAAAGTATTTTCCGTGTACCTTGCTCGCTGACCTGCGCATTATTACCCTCTAATTCACTACGAACGCGGCCGTGAGATGCGTCAAATTAGACGAGCAAATGCAACGCACTTTTTCTCGTTCTCCAGTCGACAACACTCGTTGCTCAGCATGACTAGTTGCCATACGACCGACTTCATTGCCTCTGTCAAGCGATACTTTTGAGCTGGAGGGTGTGCATCTCTTGTCCCGTCCTGTTTCGTCGTCCCAGAACCGCCATCCCCGTCTGCGCCGCTGCCAGCACCACCTTCTTCTGGGTGCACGTCGCCCGCGGTAGGCGTTGAAACAGTACCGGCCTCTGATTCTGCCCGGGCTTTCTCTTGTCGTTTCTCTGAGCGATGGGACATGAGTGCTGCGTGATAGGAGAAAGAGGAAACGTACCCCAAGCAGCAACACTCTTCTCCCACTCTTCTCTAGCTTTAGGAAAGCCCTCCTTTGTCGATGTCGCGAGTTGTTCGAGTAACTCTTCTTGTCTATCTGTCAAAATCTTGAGGTGGTCGTGGAAAATGGTTCGCTTGATGAGTTTCTGGCGGACAGGTCAGTCCTTGTGGATCGGGACGGCCGATGATGGGAAACGCACAGTCATCGTAAACTTGTTATATGGGAACAAGACAGGCATCAGACTGAAAAAGTCTTCGTCATACTCTCCCAGCCGCACCGCCTTGAGCGCAACCTCTGCGAGGATCGGTTTGACCGAAGGTGGAAATTTACCCTTGACGTCCCACGATTCTGGAAAATGATGGGCGACAACACGGGTGATGGTAACTGGACAACGAACCTTTTGAGATGGCAACCTTGAGCTCCTCGAATGCGGCCTGAAGCTCGGGGTGGAATTCGCGCTAAAGGTGGTGGTCAGAACGAGAGAGACGAGATGATGGAGAGACATGCCAGGTCGACGACCTTCCTCTTCTTGCCATTCTCCTCGATGATGGTGTAGTTCTTGCGCTTCTTTCCAGCCTTTTCTTCGCCGACCACACTGATGGGATGTTCCTTGGTGCCATCCTCGAGCTTGCTGGGGCCAGGTTCTGTAGCGGGAGGCTTTCTTGACTTGGGTTTCTTGGGGGTGCTCCTATAGGGGTAGTGAGTGGAGTCGAAGGCATGTGAAAGAGAGACTGACATGTCCTTCAGGAGTGCAACCTCACCGCTCGAGACGTAAAAGCCCTGTTGTTTCGTCTGAGCAAAGTGGGTTCTGTTATCAATGTTGAGTTCCGAGTCGTCGATGAACGGGTCCGAGACGTCGTAGTATTCGGATGTTGTTGGTTTCTTCTAACAAACGCGATCAGATAGATTGCCAACGCGGGTGTTGTTGAGGTTACCTTCTTCTTTTTGGGCTTTGCTTGGTCATCGTGAGTCTCTTCGCCTTCGCTCTCGCTAATGTCTGGTTTAGGAGGCGGAGGGGTCGGGGAGCGCTGGCCCGAGTCTTTGGCGAGTGTGGCGATATCGACCTCGTACTTGTCTGGACCGCCGAGCTTGATGTCGAGACGGACGGTGGTGAGCGGTTGTGGAGGAGGGGGAGGAGGCGGGGGTGTTGGTGAGCGAGAGCGTGGTCGCGACTTGGACGACTTTGGTTTGGGTCCCGCGCCCGCAGTTGAGGCGGGTTTCGAGTCGGCTGCGTGTCTCATTTTCTTTGACGGGGGTGGTTTGACATCAGACGGAGAACTGTCGCGGCTATGGACAGATATTGTCGAGCGCGATGACGATGTCGGTGGTGGTTGGTTGTAATTTGAGTCGAGCATTTCGACGTCGTCTTGCATGGTGGGGAGGAGGGGAAGGTGTTGGGACGGAGGTTGCCTAAAAAGGAATGTTTCAGTACTCTCAGCATCTTTTTTTCTGCCCGCTTTTCGTTCCTTGTCGACTTGGAATTTCGCAACTCGTAAGGTCTCCAAGTCCTATAAGCACAGCCACATTATGACTAAGCTCATGTCTCTCCTCGTCAGACCCTTGTACATAAGTTCAATGTTCTCTTTAACCCGTTTCTACAGACCATCTGAGGACCCTGTCAATAAGACGGTCGCTCACAAAAGGTCCTTACAACCCGACCAAGACCGTTGTATCGCAATGCAAAGCGACGACTACCATGGGTCCAACGGAGGTTATACCGCGACCATTGACGACGCGTTGGCTGTTGCTGTGCGTCTATTCATTCCTGCACGGCCTGATGCTGATGTTGAGTGCACGGATACCATCTCGGAGAAAGTCAGATCTGATCGCTGGATGTTGCCGACCGTCGAGGAGCTCATCGAATGCACTAGCAACCGCAAGGGTCTTATCCTGGCGGTGCGATCTGATACTGCCATAGTCAATAATCAGGCGTGCAGTCATGATCAACCCGGTGAGGTCCCTGTGCGGTCGGATTTCACCTTTGCAGAGTTCGGGCCCACCCGTGCCCCGAGGTGTACAAACGACCCCTACCTATCGCACACGTCGGCAAAGTCCGCACACCAGTGTTGCTGATCCTCGGTGACAGCGACTCGCGTGTGCGACTTTCACGCACTCGAAGCGAGGGGTGTAATGGTGGAGACGTTGGTGTTTGCGGTCAAGGGCATGATTTCGAGGGTGTTGTGGATACGATCAAGGTGACAATCTGGTTCAAGACAGAATATCTATCTGTATTCGATCCTTGAATAGTCACTGTCGTTTCCGAGTAGTTCACACACCACTCCGCGGTAAGTCGCTCTAACAAGCGAAATCGTATCCGAGTGAAGCTCCAAAGCCAGTGCTTAACATAGCCCTTCACGCATCACGCACCGTCCGAGTCAGCGCCGATGCCCCAAATCGGCCCCATGCAAGGTAAATTAAGAACGTTTAATATCCGGTGGCATATGTACCGTCTGGACCTTTGCTCGTGCGCGGCATGTGCCTTTGAATGTATCCCCATCCAGTGCATGCCCTGACCAGAGGCACCTTTCAATTCAAGTCGTCTGTTCCTCCTCACCGTCATGCCCTCTGGCTCTCCATCGGCGACGCCCATATCCCTCGCCAGAGGTCCTCTGGTGGGCACGTTTCTCGGTCTAATGCACGTATTTTTACTGCTCGTTACCCTGCACCCGCACTGACTCCGAGTTTCCTTCCCACTGGTTCTCATCGACATAGATTATACGGGGTGACGTGCGCACAAGCTTGGTTTTACTTTCGGACGTACGAACGCGACGGTTGGAGGCTCAAATCGACGGTACGTTTTACTTTTTTTTCTCTCCCGACCCCGCGGATCTCACTGACATTCGCCTATATGTTCTCTAGGTTGCCTTGCTAGTGTGAGAACATGTCTTTCGCACGGATCGTTGATACTCATGTTTCTGCTTGCTCTTCTTGACAGGTTTCTCGACACGGTACATGCGGCGTTGACCATGTGGGTCATGGATGATTATTTGATTGTCAAGTATGGGGACCTGGTTGCGTTGGACTCGGCAACGTTGTGCGTGCCCTCGATTCGTCTCTTGATGTTGTGCTTGGTTGATGTTTGAGCTGTTTGATGAAAAGGCCTTATGTGGTGAGTGTTGGATCCGTGTTCGTCGAGGGACAGGTCTGGTGACGCTGTGCATTGCTTTCAAAAGTCGACGTACACGCTCGGGGTGAGTCCATAGATCTTGCAGTCATCACTCGCTGATCTAGTATGGAAGCTGGTCATCGATCTCTACGTGTACATGTGCGTCGCTTTGGCTTTGGTGTATGACTTGCTCAACTCGGCTGCTAAAAGGTACTTTACCTGGCGGATATGGTTATGTCAGTTCAAGTCATTCGCGTGTCGTGTCCCAGGGAATCTCATCGGTATCGTTCGTTCCAGTCACAAATAGTAAATGGGTCGTCGCTCTCATGGTAGGTCTTTTCCTCGTTTCCGTCCTTGTTCCCAAACACCACTATCGTTGACAGGTCGCACTCTCCGTATCACGTACAGGCAAGTTCGGCTCCAGCTTTTTCGATTCCGCTGACACCCTCGCCATCTCCCAGTCATCAGCATCGTCGCCACCATCCTCAGGTACCCCGTCCCTCTCTCGTTCCCATCGTCACCCATACCCACCTCCTCCTAGCGCCGCCGAACCGACTCTGAACGACTATCTATCCAACCCCCGTACCCGAACGCTCATCCTCGTCGGAAACACGCTCTTCATCATCGGTGACACCTTTTCAGCGAGCGCGATGGCATACCATCTCTCCAAATTCAAGTCGTGGGTGCATGCGCCGCCACGCACGCGCACGCGTCCACAACCCCCACGCCGGCGGATCGACATCGTCTTGAACCGGTTGCTCGTGTTTGCCGTCGCCACGGGGGCATTGACGTCGTACGCATCGTTTTTCCTTGATCGATGGTACTTGACGTACACGTATAGACTCGTCGACGTGATCGCGCTCATCTTGGTACGGTCCCTCCCCCTCCCCGTGTCGCACCCGTCGCTGACACCCCTCGACAAGACGGTCGCGCAACCCAACAGCTTTGCGTTCCTGAGCACCATTCTCGTTCAAACGCGACGTACGTTTTGTCCCCCCCCGTTCTTTTTCTCATCCCCTCTCTCACCCCCATCGTGGACAGTCTACGCCAACTCGCTTCTCGCATCGTAAGTCCCCCCCCTCTCTCTTTTTTGACACGCAACCCGACCTGGACAGACTCAACATTCGCAACGCCGCCGCGCGTCCGTACGACGATACGAGCGCCAACCCGAGCAACACCCACGTCGAATTACCAGCGATATCTCTCCGCTTCGCTCGGCCGTCAGAGATATCGACCGAGTCCGAGTTGGAGGCGGGCACGGGGACGGGCGTGGATACGCAGGTGGCTGGGGACGAGGGTGAAGGAGGGACAGGGATGGGACAGGGACACAGTGTGCGCCGCTTTCTCTCTCCGTCCTGGCGCTGGACTAAACAGCATACGTCAGACAAGTAAACCAGACGTCGAGTCGTGGCAGACGACCTGCATACAAAACCAGACGTTGCTCATGCATGACCATCTTAATCAATAGCTTGCATTCGTAGTGATACCACCGCATCTGTTATACCGATATTTATTTTTTCCATTGATAAACATCGTAGTCCAGAGTGATGTTACATGGCTTTATAGACAATCGTGGACAGCGTGCAGAGGTCGGAATAAAACAAGTGGAATAAGAGAAACGAGAAACAGATACATGTATGCGTCGTGCAACGCGAACCGGAGTTCCCCACCGAATAAGATTACCTGAGAGAGCGTGCTGGTGGGCAATGGACGCGATCGCGTCGCAAAATGTCTATCCATCTACTGCTTTGCCTTGGCAGCCATCTATACGAAGACGTTAGAGAACGAGAACAACGGGGAACAACAAAAACGCACCAAGTTGAGCGCAGAACCAGCCTTGAACCATTCAATCTGACCCTCATTGAACGAGTGCGCAAGGGAAAATTCCTGGTAAGACGTCAACATCGACTTCACAGTACACCATCTCGAACACTGACATCCGTGGTACCGTCAATGTGCTTGGCAACGAGCGTCAAGTTCTTGCCAGGAGTAAACGACTCGAGACCAAGAATGTCCACCTTGTCTTGCGGTTGAATCTTGTCATAGTCCTCAGGGTTGGCAAACGTCAGGGCGAGCATACCCTGCTTCTTCAAGTTGGTCTCGTGGATACGAGCAAAGGAGCGGACAATGATCGCAAGACCACCCAGGTAACGAGGCTCGAGGGCAGCATGCTCACGCGATGAACCTTCACCATAATTATGGTCACCAATGACGACCCACTTGATGCCATGGTCGCGGTAGTAGGCAGCAGTTTGGGGGACACCATCGTATTCACCGGTAATCGAGTTCTTGACCTTGTTTGCCTCACCATTCTCAGAATTAATAGCACCGATCAAGCAGTTCTCTGAAAAAAAGGTGAGACGCGGTGCCATATGGAACATTGCAACTCACGGGAAATGTTTTGCAAATGTCCACGGTACTTGAGCCAAGGTCCACCAGCGCTGATGTGGTCCGTTGCTACCATGCGACAATTAGAACCACCAGTATCAGCCGCAAGACTCGTTCACTTACTGCACTTGCCCTTGACCTTGATTAGGACAGGGAGATCAGTGGGGGTCTTGCCATCCCAAGGCTGGAAGGGCTGAAGGAGTTGGAGACGTTCACTGGCGGGGTTGACAGCGACAGCAACGGCAGCACGGTCTTCAGGGGGAGGCTGGAAGGTATCCTGACCAGGATCGTATCCACGCGGAGGAAGCTCATTGCCAGAGGGGTCCGAGAACTTGAACGGCTTGCCATCAGTGCCAGTCAAAGTATCAGTGACGGGGTTGAAGGTGAGATCACCAGCAAAGGCCATCGCAGTCACAATGTCGGGAGAGGCAACGAAAGCATGGGTAGCGGGGTTGGCATCGTTACGACCAGTAAAGTTGCGGTTGTAAGAAGTGATGACTAGGTCGAGTTAGAGCGGATTCTCGAATGATGCAAGGAGGCGACTCACTCGAATTGACCTCTCCCTTCTTAACATCCTGTCTGTCCCATTGACCGATACAAGGACCACAGGCATTGGCAAGAACGAGACCACCAACTCCCTCAAATGCACCCATTTGACCATCGCGCTCGATAGTAGCACGGATTTGTTCGGAACCAGGGGTGATCGTGAATTTGCTCTTGACCTGAAGACCGTGAGCAGAGGCTTCCTTGGCAATCGAAGCAGAGCGGGACATGTCTTCATAGGAAGAGTTGGTGCAAGAGCCAATGAGAGCGACCTTGAGTTCCTGTGGCCAGTTGTTCTTCTTGACCTCCGAGGCAAACTTGGAGATAGGGGTAGCAAGATCGGGAGTAAAGGGACCGTTGATGTGAGGCTCAAGCTCGGACAAGTTCTATTCCACTAGGGTCAGACACATTCGACACCGTAAACAGAGACGTACAATGTCAATGACCTGGTCATACTCGGCGCCCTCATCAGCCTTGAGGTTGTGTGAGAAGCGCTGAGCGTATTGAGCAATCTCGGAACGCTTGGTTGCATTCAGGTAGTCGACCATGCGGTTGTTGAAGGGGAAGAGCGAGGTCGTAGCACCAATCTCAGCACCCATGTTGCAGATCGTAGCCATGCCCGTGCAAGAGAGCGACTCGACACCGGGACCGCGGTACTCGACAATGGCACCCGTTCCACCCTTGACAGTCAAGATACCAGCAACCTTGAGGATGACGTCTGGAGATGATCCCCATGAGCGACACAAACGCAACAAGTTAGTTTAAACCGACCTTTGGGAGTCGTCCAACCATCGATTTTGCCAGTAAGGTTGACACCAATCACCTTGGGGCACTTGAGCTCCCAAGGGATATCAGCCATGACATCGACAGCGTCCGCACCACCCACACCACACGCAACCATTCCAAGACCACCCGCATTTGGGGTGTGCGAATCCGTCCCGATCATGAGCCCACCAGGGAACGCATAATTCTCCAATATGATTTGGTGAATAATGCCGGAACCAGGTTTCCAAAAGCCGAGACCATACTATCCCATGCCACCGTTTAGGCAAGATGCGTCACAGGCAACAAAAGAAACAACCCACCTTGGCGGTGGCCGTCGCCAAGAAGTCGTACACTTCCTTGTTGATGTCGATGGCCCGCGCCAAATCCTTGGTACCGCCCACTTGAGCTTCGATCAAGTGGTCACAGTGAACGGTCGTAGGCACGGCGGCCGTGTCCATACCCGCCGACATGAATTGCAACAACGCCATCTGCGTTACGTCAGCACATAACTGGGCGAGAACACGCTCGAAATGGACCTACTTGGGCAGTCGCATCCTGACAAGCGACACGCTACAACGACGCACATTCGTGAGCGAGCAACAGACAGCAGACAGCAAGACAGACGTACGTCGGGACGAAGTTTGAGGTAGCTCACACCCCGGGTGAGATCCTGGTGATGAGGATCGTCCAAATGGCCATACACGATCTTTTCCGACAATGTCAGTGGGCGACGCAACCTAGACCACGACTGCGTCAGCGAGTGTCTGACCAAGGCAAAAGGGTGTCCGAGCACCTGTCGCGGACGATGGCGAGGTTGTCCTCGATACGCTGGTAGTTTATGTACGCGCCCTTCTCGAGGAGCGACATGGGAACCTTTGTATCACCGATGCGTGGTGCGACGGTAGCCATGCTGGCGGTGGGGATGCGCAGGCAGCGCAGAGCATGACGAGCTCGTGGAGTGATTGTGAGCATCGTCGGTCAAGGCGTCGAGTCTTGCCAACGTTGGGAGAAGAAAAAGTGCTGGTTCCGGCTACTTCCGGCTACAGCCAATCAGAATTCGCTATTTATAAATATTATCTCCGCTCCATCGGCCGTTCTTTCGCCGATCACGTGAGAGCTACATACTGACCGACGCATACCCGAAACTCGTCCCCTCCAATCCTCGCGCAATCAGGGTAAACTGTTGCGCGGCCTCCCTTAGCTTCTTTGGAGACCTCGTCCTAGTAGATACGTTAGCACAACATCACAGATCTGCCACAAGACCAACCCAATAACCCTGACGAACGCCCGTTTAGCTTCACGCGTAGCCTTGGACTGCACGAAATCATCCTACAGATCAATCAGCGAAAGCCCGATTCTGACGAGGCAGACACGTACCATAAACAGTATCTCCTCCATCCATTCCCGCGTTTCACATTGGTATTTCGAGGCAATCGTCGACAAGAGCTCGATCAAATTCTGCGTCGCCGACCTCGGTGCTACACCCGCGAACCCTGTGAGGACCGCTCGAAGGATCGGCCGACCATGCATCTGAAACAGGAGCGTGCCCGCCTTTCCGAAGTCATCGCTCCCCGCAGTCCGCCGAATGAGCGTTTCCTATCGAGTCAATCACTCAACCTATTGTGTCCAAGGCAGGTCGATCCTCAACGCACCAGAAACGTGCATGTTGCAACAAGCGAATAACGCTCTTGGAGCGACAACGAACTGACCGCACATTGTATCAGCGCATCGAGGGCGCCCGGTGGTAGATTGTAGAAGACTGCCAAAAAGTGCTTGGCCACCTGTCCATACAAACCTCTTTAATCTATGGCGGGAGTCTGATCAGTTGAAAAACGCACACTGTCCAAGCAGCCAAAGAAAGCCTGTACAATGTCAGGGTTCTGTCATTGCATTAGTACAAATACTCGCTCCTCATCTCGACTCACAGATTCCATCGCTCCCGGTTGACCGAGCATTGACAATGATGTCTGCAGCAAGACAGGTAGCGCATTCGACACCACCGACATCCCCTCTGCGTTTGGTGGTGCTTTCAGCGTCGAACTCGCAAATATCATGGGCGGATCCAGTTGAATGATGAGCATGTTGGCCAGCGAGAGCCACACCGCCGTGAGCTGCCTTTGTGACGCAATACATATCAACCCCAACAATGGTCCCGGCGGAAGAGATAACAGGGTAATGTCACTCGGCAAAGAAGTAATCGAGCGTAAAAATTCGCTGAGCGCCTGCGCATCGCACGCTGTCAACCCACTTCATATCTCACGAAGAAAGACTCACGTCAGACACGCCCGCATCCGTCGACCACAGCTCAAATGTGCTCCCCACCGCTGCAAATAAACTCTCTCGCAGCTTGATCACCCTGTAATCCTCCCGAGCATGCCGCAAGCGATCCGCTTCTGCTAGCTCTGCAGGCGTTTCATCAATGATCAGTAACGAATCCACGGTGCGCGTGAGACCCTTGGCTACACCTGACAGCGTCTGCAGCTGGACGATCGCTACAGCACGCGCCTCTTCGGGAAGCTAGCATAGGATCATATACGTCTCAACAACGCCACGAATGAAACATCACAAATACACACCTGTGACGAGGATCGCAAGGCCTGTTCGAGCTTCTCCACTACAGGACTCACTATCCCGAGGACAGGTGGAATTCCTTCCTCAGGCGGCAGCGCCTGAATGACACTCGCTATCGACTGTAAGACCTTGCTCTTCTCCGTGTCCTAGAGTGCCAATACTAAGAGAAACCGGAATGTATGGCCACAACATTGCTCACGGGAATACCAGTCAACCCAGCGTGCAACTCTGCAAATGCCCCTATATGCGGCGCTAGGGCGGCTCGGTTGGCATCACAGAGGTCCCGAAGCGCATTCGCAGCCGGAAAACAGAGCGACGGTTCAGACAAGGCGGAAACGACGTACGAAATGGCGTTCATGAGAAGAGAGGGTGACAATGTAGGTGTACTCGTGATGGACTGAGTGGTGAACCACGACGCGTACGTTCCTTAAACGTGCTTAAATCAGTCCTATCTCGCAACAAAAACTCAAAACATGGCTCACCGGTGAGGCTGAGCGCCGTGCGTCGTATTCTGTCTTGGCCGGTGGCTGGTAGGCGACCGAGCACGTCCTGTCCAAACAATCGAGCAAGGTGTTGGTTGTCTTCAAGAGGGATAGCCTCCTGAATCGACATGATACAATGCAAGGTAGCTTCTATTTCCTGAGAGAATAACATACCAGTAAAATGAAATCGAATTGGACATGGCGGAACACCCTACCTCCCATCCATTGGATTCAGGTCTGTTTGCGAGACGTTCTTGTATATCATTCAAGTAATACCCCATCATGTCGTTGCGGAGGATATAGTATCTGAGAACTGTCAACCTCGCCGACAGTGCCAATATCATGCACGTACGCATTGATGAGTGTATCACCCACATCCCTCCGATAACTGCAATTCATGAACAGACTGGTTTGCCAAAGGTAGAAAAAACACTGACACCTGAAACTTGTCTATCTGATCTATTCCCGTAGTCAGCACGCACGTCTCGCGTCCAAATATTAAAGCGACCCACCTTTCGGCCATCCACTCAGTACGTTCTGAGGTGGCCATGCAACCTTGCCCCTCAATATCTTCACGAGCTCCACATACACAGCATTCACCAACGCCAATCTATTGCTTTCTTCCACATCCGGAGGCGGCACACTACCACTCTCATCGTCCCCTTCGTCCCCTTCGTCGTACTCGACACTCCAAAGCGATTCCTGAAAGAGATACCAAAACCCGAGCGTCATCTCGCTCTCCTCTTCGTCTACACCAAAATAACCAGGCAAACCCGTATAGCCGAGCAACAGTCGAAGAAAACTCTGTACGAGCTGCGATCGCGTGTGCAGAGAACCAGCTACTGGCTGCTGTGAGGTGATATTCGTGGCAAAGTACGTATTCGAATGGTCGCCGAGGGTGACGATGAGCTTGCACAGCGAACGAGAGAGATCAGAGGCTTCCCCGGCTGCAATGTGATATGTAACATGTCGGGTACGGAGGACGCGTGAACGTACAGGATGTACTGGATTGGAGAATCCGAGGACCCCACGTGTCAATCCAAACGAGGAGTGGAAGCGTGAGCGACATGACCCCCACACCGCCTGCCAAAGAGGAACGTGTCATTATTTCCTGGAGCGCATCTGAGGCCGGAGAGAACACTTCAGGATCAATGTCAGCATCCGGGCTTGGAGGCATCAAGAGCGAGATCAACATTGGAATCAGTGGCGTAATATCGCTGCCACGACATTGGTCAATTGTCGACAAGGTGCACGACGGCAATACGTACTTTCCGCGGAGCACCGACATCCACGCTTGTAGACACTTGAGTGCCGAGTCGAGTTCACGAACGCGCATTTGATTTCGGGGCAGGGTGATGATAGTGACGACTGCCCGTACGACGAGCGGTGCAGCATCGAGGAGCGTCTGATGCATCTGCATTCTGGCCCGGTCATCGGTCTGGGATGTGTGGAGATAGGGCTTGAAGGAGGCTCACTTGCTCATGCCAATCAAGTCGGCCGTCTCGACTTCCTCCGCCACGATGGACAAGAAATCGAGTAGAGTTTCCGTTGGCGTGCCCCGGCTAGACAAGAACTCGACCGCGGAGACGATCCAATCCGGCCACGTCGACGGCGAACCCGGGGCGATCTTCAACGCCAACGACGTAATCTAACACGGTCTGTCAGACACATCAAAGGCAACCCAGTTGAATCGCATTTACCGCAACAAACAGCTTTCGAAGGATGATTTTGCCCTTGCCTGATACGATCGAGTGGGATGTGAGTTGGAGTACCAAATCACGTAGCGACGTCGCGTTGTCCGCTGGAAACGTGTCCCTGGTATCTGTCAATCGAACGCGCCCGCGTGGGCATGGTCGGGGAACGCACCAGTCTCTCGCGATTTTGACCTGGACGGTGTGTGCGCCAAAGAACTGGACGTTGGCGTCGTCGTAATTCAGAAATGGGATGACCAGACCCCATGCCTCGTATCGTTTCTGGATGTCGAAGAGTTCTTGTTGAAGACGGCGTTGAGCGTCTGAAGAGCCAGCGCTGGCAGGGTTGTAGGCTTGTTGTATGAGCTACACGGGATCAGGCGAGTATTTGGAGATCGTAACTGGTGTGTACCTGGGCAGCTTGGACGACGTCAGACTGAGGCAGGGTCGGAAGAAAACTTGGGTCTGCCATTCAGAAAGTGTAAGTTGAGAGGAGTCAAAGGACCATCGAGTCGCGGACGCGTCTGTCGGACATCCACAAATTGATCTTGTCCAGAAACCACCAAGAAACCACCATCATGTCCACACCTAACCGCCCATGTTCGTGAACGCGAAACTATTATTATTCCTTACCCCGAACCAGCACCACTTCAAGTTCACTTTTCAGCACGCCACCTATTCTCACCATTTTACTTGGTTGACCTCGGTCCCTGCATACACCTGAGAGGTCGAACGAACGGGAACGATACGGTAGTTGTCAAGGTTGATATACATGTTGACTTGTCAACGAAGTGGCAAACAGCCAAGGTTCGACCGTGAGCCCTACTATCAATGGTGTTACAGTCGTTGAGACGTTGAACCTTTCTGAGCGCTCGAGCCCGCAGTACGCAGAGATGACTTGTACTACGTCACTTGCTACCCTTTGCCTACAGGAGCGCCACTGCGTCTATACATACTCGAACGGCTGTGTAGATTGCGCCGGTGTCTGGTGATCTGTGCACCTGACTCTACCAGGTCCTTAAAGCGATACTACTGACAGCACGGGGCGATAAAGTGGGAACTGTCCGTCTATTCTAGTGGGAAGCAAGCGTAAAGATGTAAAACCGCAGCACTTGCTTGACTCTCCCCATCACTTGTGCTACATCTTATCGCTGACCCATCTCGTCGAAGATGGCCGGTGTGTACTCTCAGTTGGCTCTGTGTCGTATGAACTTGAAGCTGATCTTTGCACAAGAGAGCTCCTCGTCCATCAGGATCAATGTTGACCGCTTGCTGAACGCGCCGGCATTTTCATCGAACGGCGAGTATCTCGTCAGCGGCTCCACTGAAGGGGTTCGGATGTGGCGAGTAAAGGACGGCAAACAAGTGGCAAGTTTGGCAGCGCCCTACGTCCGCTGCGTCTCTGTCTCGAGGGATATGCGATGGATCGCAGCAGGCACGTATTTTGGCGAGCTCTTCGTATGGGACGCCAAGACATGCCATAAAGTCTTGTGGCTCGAGAGTGACAGCGAGATCTATGGGGTCGATTTCTCGCCCGACTCGACGCGGCTCGTGACTGCGTCAGCGAACAGCACGGCGTCCGTCTTGGATATTGCAACGAAGGAGCGAGTGACGTTACACCACTACGACGTGATGGCTGCGAAATACTCACCGCACGGGGACCGAATTGCGACAGCTAGCGCCAAATTTGTTCGAATCTACGACAGCAACGACGGTCGTACACTTGTGGACTTGCCGATCAAAGTCACTGGGCGGTTCAATAATGGTCTTTTCTGGTCGAAAGAGCACCTCTTCCTCATATCCGACTGTACAGTTAAGCAAATCGAAGCATCCACTGGGTCAGTAGTCTCGGAATGGCCACTGGCAGTCCTCGAAGACAACGGGCTCGGATGCATTGCCCTACCAACGCACAGGGAATTCTTCGCACACTCTACAAGTCGTACTGTCACGTTCTGGGACGCATCGACCCGCAAAAAACTCGGTCTCATTCAGCACGATCGAGACATTTGCTCAATTGCGCTCTCACCGGATGACCAAGTTCTTGCGATCGGCGAGGAGAGCGGAGAAATCACCCTTAAGTATCTCTCTTGCATCACTGTAAGTGTCGTGTATTGTTGGACTATGGCGCACCTGAACAATGCCAGGGACCAGACATTCAGATCGACGCTGTTGCACTTGACTCATGGAAGCATGACGAGCTCGCCCAGGCGGAAACATTATTGACCGCATCGATCCCCAAGTATCGGAGCGCAAGCCATCACGCGCTCGCTGGCCGAGCTCTCGTGCGGGCACGGATGCAACAGTGGGACGCTGCTATCAGTGATGCCGAACAGGTGATTCCAGCTTACTCTCCCACATCTATTTGCTGACCTTCGTTTCCAAGTCTGTCAGAATTCAGCATTCCGTCCTTGGTTTCATCGCAAAGAGCGTCGTTCTTGTCGGAGTGGGAAAAAAGAATGAGGCATACCGAGCATGCGACATCGCGTTCAAGCTCTCTCATACATGCGTCAGTTTTATCCTTCTTACCAAGGTTGGTCCCGTCCACTCGAGCTTGATTCCTATAGTCACTCATATCGCCCAGGCCATCATAGTTTTCATGGCCGGAGAGCACGAAGACGCGATATCGCGCGTAGACGACCTCATCGCTACTTTGCACTTCAATTCTCCTTGCCATGTGGTTCAGGCGCGTGCAGAACGCACTACCACACAACGAGTATAATGACTGATATTTTCATCAGGCTTACATGTATTTTGCACGTGGGGACTCGTGCATGGCAAACAAAGACTATGAAGGTGCGATACAATCGTTCGAGCGGGCACGGGACCAAATCTCGCACAACTCGGATCGACCACTCTTACTGATTTCACTAGTAAGCTTCCTGATGGTTGCTTCGAGTTTTATCAAATGCAGACGCCTTTACTAGATATCTGGATGGAAATTTAATGATCTCAGCATCAAGATTCAACAGCGTTTTTGTGAAGCACTGTATGCAGCGGGTCGTATGAACGAGGGAGGCGAGTCTCTGCTGAAAATGGGTAATATCTTTGACGAAGGGGTCTATACGAGCGAATCCAACACCAAGTGGATTTCTGGTGAGTCGATACTCTATTGATCACCTCTCTCTACCAACCTTCTCCGCAGATTTTACCCGCCGATGCCTTTCCATACCCGAAAGCGAGGGTAATACAGCTTTGGAGGCAACCCGACGTCAAGAATCGCTGGCGCATTTTGCTGCCCCCAAATCACCAACTTCTCAGTCGCTTTTGAGAGAGTGGGCAAAAGCAACATTGGCTAGTTGCTCGTGGGAGGATGCCTTGGTGTCTACTGCTCTTGTGAGGATTTCCACTTGCTCCGGTATCCCTCATGGACCTGACGCTCATTGTCTGTAGTTTGTAATACCGAGATTTACAATCTATCAGGTCATATGCGAACGTCTCGAAGCGATCGACCGTATAACGGATGCTGGCAAGTGTTTCTGCCGAATGGTGGACGAGTTGGGAGATGGGCAGGCTGAATGGGTTCTTGGTAAGCGGCATCTTCTACCATGTAAGTGCCATCGTTTATATGATCGTTTTGTGTTAGACTTCAAACGTCGTTGCTCAATGAAGCTGGAGAGCCTCGCGGATACTGCAATGAGTACTGAACGCTATGATGATGCTATCTCCCACTATTCAGCTCTACTGTCCCTTAATCCGGCCGCACCGCAATGTTTTCTCATCATGAGAAGCAAGGCACGCATGGCTAGGGGTGGGTGCGAAGAAGCATTGGATGATGCAAATAAGGTGCGTCCACTTGTCTTGCGGAGGTTAGTCCTCGTTGATGTATCACAATTAGGCGATCATGCTTGACCCATCGTCCCCATGGGGATACGAGGCGAAGCATATGGCTTTGCACAAGGCAGGAGATCATTGGAATGCAATAAACGCGTTTGAGATGATGCTCTCAAAGATGTCGCTGTCACCTGATCTGGAGATATGTGGTGAGATTGTTGACTCCAGGGTGAAGTTTGTTGATTGACCTTACCTCCTAGAGCATCGTCGTCGGTACGTGAATCCGGAGGAGACCAAAGCAACAATCCGCAGGGCCATTCGGGTTGCCATCCGCGAATCCCCACGTGTGCTCATTAATACCACCTCCGGCCGCCTTTGCAACAAATTGGAACAAGCTGCCGCATTCGAATCGCTCCCAGTCTTCACGGAGCTAATCTCGTCCATGACCACACAAATTGATCATGCCCGTATCGAGCAAGAAGTATCTGACTACTTCCGTTATGCCACCTTCTCGCACAAGTGGGAAGAGAACGAACCTCTGTTCGAAAAGGTCCTTCACATCGTGGTATACGATCTTGAAGAGTCTCCCACCCACGACAAGCTCCAAATGTTTTGCAAGATTGTGAGGGAAGCTGGATTCCATTGGGCATGGAGCGATACGTGCTGTATCAATAAAATGGATCACTTTGTGCTCCAAGAAGCACTGGTCGCGATGTTCAAATGGTATCGGGGTTCCTCTCTGACGATCATCTTCCTTCGCGGCGTTCGCTCACCGTCACGGCGCGGCGAGTTGATGAGGAGCATTTGGAACACCCGGGCCTGGACGTTCCAGGAATACCATGCCTCCAAAGTCGTTCGATTCTACACCGAGGACTGGACACCATACCTGGATCTCGACATCCCCAACCACAAAGATTCACCAGAGATCATTTCGGAGATGCAGGAGGCAACTGGCGTCTCAGCACGAGCCTTGTCGGCGCTTCGACCAGGTTCTGATGACATACGGGAGAAACTGTGTCTCGCTTCGCGGCGACAGACGTCCCTTGTGGAGGACGCAGCATATTCGCTACTTGGGATATTTTCCATCACCTTTCCTGTCGTATATGGCGAGGGGGATCAGGCCCTCGGGCGACTCTTGGCACAGCTACTCACGAGCGCAGGCGATACGAGCATCCTTGCGTGGACGGGGAGATCTGGTAGCTATAATAGCTGTCTCCCTGCCAGCATCACCGTGTTCAACCAATCGTCGACATCCCACATCCCGTCGGCCGTCAGCGGTGCCCAAATGGAGACGATCACCACCAGATTGCAGACCTCCTCGCTCGATGTCACTTTGGTCATGAAATTGTATGACCAACTCGACGCGTTGCCCGTCGTATTGTTCGTAGGACAACGGTTGAAGCTGCCATGCATCACGTTCAAGCTAGGACCTCTATCAGCTTCTCGAAGCGGGTCAGGGTATATCTTCCGTGCGCAGACGCCTGCAATCGGGATCGTGGAGATCATGACGGAGGAGGATCTGTCTCAGCTGGATTCTCTGTATCTCGTTCACCCCTGGATCGACGTTCTCCTCGACCGCCAACCCGTCAGACGCCTTGTCACGGAGGCAGTACTTGAACATACAGACGACCGATCTCTCGTAGGCTTGCCATCGCCTGCCGATATCACGTCGGCTGTCCCGCAAACGCGAAGAGCGCGACTGGTTGCTCGCCTTGGACGGCCGTTCGTGGGGCGGTCCAATAGTACTCCGGACTTTGAATCTCCTTCCTCCATGTCGCAGCCTGATAAGCAATTGCGAGCCCTCCAAGTCCTGGCTCGACTGACACGGCCGTTTGGCGCATTGTTACTCACCCCGAAACCTGGACATGTGGCAGCGCACAGGAGAGTCGCTGCAGAGAGCCTCGTCACTGTTCAGATAGAGAAAATCACGCCGACGATATTGAACAAGCTGGTAAACAGCGTACGCATACTAGATGTACTTTGAATTATTCTTCAATACGCCTAATCTACGTCGTGCATAAGTCGGTAAACAAATCAATAGATTCTCCTGTACCGAGTCATTCAGATGATCAGTACTTCAGCAGTCTCTTGGAATCGTTCCATACACAAACAACCAAGATGATAGGTTGGTCGGGAGTAACATGCAGAGCTAACGATATACCGAGGTTGAGGTAAACAGATAAAACCATGAAGAGCACATGGGTTTTGCGGACACCGTTTGGCGAAGCGGTTGAGGACGAAGAAAGCGGGAAGCAGTTCTTCTTCCTTGACTCACTCCACGAGAAGAGTCTACCATGTGTACAGTACATTGTCAATACGATAAAACTATCAAACAACATCACAGTCCACGTCTAGTATTCAAAGACCTACATGGATGAACGGAACCCACTCGTTGAACGACACTTCCCCACTCTCTCTCAGACACCCAATAGCTTCGTGCAGCGCCCATGCCGCCTCCCGATAATCCGGTCTCGTGCCATTCCGGAACAGGTGCTCGTACACGTCCCTCGCCACGATGGGCGCAAGCGTATCGCTGATAGACCACATCGTACCAATGACGCCAGCGTAACCTGCAAACAGCATTCCTGCCGCGATATGGATAGCCTCGTCGGAGAGATTCTCGTCACCTGTCGCCGTTTGACATGCAGAGAGAAAGGCAAGCCCACCACGGGACCGTGACAACCCGATGATGTCAGATATTTTCAAGCGGCGTTCATTCGCGAGACAGAGTCCGCTGTCAGTCGGAACTCTGGCATCCTGGATTCCGTGGCATGCGAAATGGACCCAGTCTGCGTCCTTCATCAACCCAAGGACCTCCTCGACCGTTCCGACAGAGGGTTTCAGGAAGGTGGCACATGCTGAAGCTGAGTTCCTAATTACCTCCTTGATGTGTTCCAACTCGGTGTGCACGCCTGGAAGTCGGGAAAGTCGGCCATCTGTGGGTGGTTGACGAACAGCGAGCAGGCGGAAATCGTCGTTATTCGCTACATGGATGTCGCGTGACGGTGCAAGAATGCTGAGGGTAGGGACGTATGAGGAGACGACAAAGTCGAACACTTTGTGCCTGGGTAATGAATACTGGGAATCATAGAAACCGGCTGCATGGATAGGCAGAAATACGAAAGGACCAGTCGGACACCAAAAAATGCGCGATATGTCACCGGGGGACTATTTAGAGACCTCCATGAGCGAATCAGCTGTAAATCGAGGTAACATGAGAACACGCACTGAGAAAGCCAATGCATCTAGGACTGGTTTGACGATGCCATTCCACAATGGCGCCAAGAAGGATTCCCAGCTGCCGCGGTCCCATGTTAAAGTCATGCCATACCTTTCATCACAGCGTATAGCATGAGCCTGACGAAGGAAAGCCTTCAGCAGAAGTTGATGATCAGCGGCTCGCTTGAGAGTGAAATAAGGAAGTGGGACGTGAATTACATGATCCACGTCGGAAAGAACTATTAATGCATCACATCGGTGTTTTGCAGCGTTGAGGATAACGACCGGTCCGGAGTGTGCTGATGCACGGAGCTGAGAGAAATCTTTTGGGAAAAGGAACCGCTCGAAGCCAGGAAGGCGTCGAATCTCCTGAAGTAGTTGATCTCGTTCGATTGCGAGCGTGCGGTGTCTATTAGCTTCTTGCTCCAACGTCTGTGTCGCATGTTGCATTGCATCATCAGTCAACTCCGAGAAGGTGGACAATGATTTTTCACGAGTGACGCCAGCATCATTTAATGCGGCAGACAGTCCGCGAAGTCGACGGGCATGATCTAGATGAGCAAACGACAACTGCTCATAAGAGCCACGAAGCTGAAGGAGCTCCCCCCAAACGATGGAACGTCCTCGCTCAAGCCACTCCACAGCAAGTTCTGGAAACCCGGAGTCCAAAGCTGCAGCTGCAGCCTCACGCACAACATCAGCACCTCGCGTGAGTTCTGCGTAGCGGCGAGTAAGGGAAAGGCCAATCCATGCAAGTTGGGGAAAGAGGCTAATGGCAATAGAATATGCACTGAGGAGAGAGGGATGACGCATACGTTGTGCACATAATATCCAATTGCGTGATGCACGAAATCGATCACTGATGGGGCCTATGGGAAGAGACGCAGCATGGGAATAGAGAGAAATTGCGTCCTCGAGATCACTCAGCTTCTCGAGGCACTCGAAGCGAGCTTTGAAGGAGTTCGCGAGGTTGCTCAGCATCCCGGGGGTGTGAGGGTGACCGTCAGGGGTGAGGTGAACAGCATCCCTGAGTGTCGAAATGGCATCCTCGACATCTCTCAGCTCCCCGAGGCGCTCGAAACGAGTGATGAAGGAGAGACCGAGGCTGTTCAGACGACCTGGCTTGTCAGGGTGACCATTAGGGGTGAGGTGAACAGCATGCCTGTGTGTCGAAATCGCATCCTCGAGATCCCTCAGCTCCCCGAGGCGCTCGAAACGAGTGATGAAGGAGAGACCGAGGTTGCTCAGACAACTCGGCTTGTCAGGGTGATCATTGGGGGTGAGGCGAACGGCATGCCTGTGTGTCGAAATAGCATCCTCGAGATCCCTCAGCTCCCCGAGGCGCTCGAAACGAGTGATGAAGGAGAGACCGAGGTTGTTCAGACAACTCGGCTTGTCAGGGTGACCATCAGGGGTGAGGTGAACGGCATGCCTGTATGTCGAAAT
Organism: Boletus reticulatus; assembly: GCA_038093535.1. Taxonomy (NCBI): domain Eukaryota; kingdom Fungi; phylum Basidiomycota; class Agaricomycetes; order Boletales; family Boletaceae; genus Boletus; species Boletus reticulatus. Next base: position 332,239 of record JBBPSJ010000010.1, read on the forward strand.
CACATCTTCGAGATCCCTCAGCTCCCCGAGGCGCTTGAAACGAGTGATGAAGGAGAGACCGAGGTTGTTCAGACAACCTGGCTGGTCAGGGTGACCATCAGGGGTTAGGTGAACGGCATCCCTGAGTGTAGAAATCCCGTCCTCGAGATCCCTCAGCTCCCCAACGTGCTCGAATCGCCACAATAATGCCACGCCGAGATTCCCTAGTCCTACGCGGTACCCATCATCCCAAATCGAAATAGATCTGACCAAATTTCGTAAAAGCGTGATTGCTTGTTGGAGGTCCACTAGATTACCATATCGTTCGAACCGTTTCAGCAACGCGACACTCGAAATCCGAGGGTTCTCGTCTGTTAACCGTGAACTTGAATCCGAGTCCACTGGCGATTGCCCTCTTGCGTGGTCAGGGCGAGCTCTATGGCCAACATATAATTGCTGCATGAAAGACACAGCTCGCTTTTCATGACTGTCGTTGGAGCTGAGCTCTGATGCCTCATGTAGCAATGCCTCGACCCGTGCTCCATCGAATCCGTCCCTCTGTTTCTCGAATCGCGCCAAATACACCGCAGCCAACTGAACCAACGTGGATGGCCGGTCAGCGTGACCAACAAGACGTGTGACAAGTGCATTGCGGTACAAGCCAAGGAAGATCTCGAAGGAAGCATTCGTGTCGTCGACCCCACAGAGAATGAATTTAGCCGTCGCGAGGTTCGACTGAGCGGTCGCACGACAAGGATGGTTCGGTAGACAACTATTGAGTGCCCGCTCAAACTCTGCAATAGAACGCTCCAGGTCTCGGTTTTCTCCGTGTTTCCGGTAACGCGAGAGAGCGCTGTGGCCGTGGTTCGTTCCGTCTTCTACCGCGTTTCGTGAATTTGTGGTTGACTATAGACATAGAACGATCAATGGGGATCGTGTTAACACAATGTGCCTGCTTACGCAACCAGAACTGAGCACCCTCGACGCCAATGAATCGCTGATTTCGTCATTGCGCTGTTCGACAGTTACAACAATAGATGAACACGGGGATACAGTGTCACCATCCTTTGGGGAAAGAATAAACGCTGCCAAGGTCTGAGTACCCAGACGTCGTGCAAAATCCCGTCCTACTCACGCATGTTTTTTTCACTGCGGTCTAACAGTTGTTTCACGGTGACTGTCAACTTTCGTAGCTGTTCACCAGCGCCCAACATGGGCTGAAATTCGAAAGATCCATAGACCTCGAGAGAAACGGTTGCTGACGGATCTGACGGTCTAGGAAATCTGTAAGCACTAATCCAACTTAATGGAGGAGGAAATCACATTGGGATCACCCCATTCCATTCAACGACATCATCCTTTGCTGACGAACGCTTGTTTTCGGTTCTCCATTCAAGACCATTGTGATGCACTACGGTATAGAAGCCGGCGGGGAGTCGTCGAAGTCCAAGGGCGACACCTGTCGCTCGGATACCTACCTTGTCATTAGCATGCTTTCGACTGTGTAGGGAAACGAGTCACGCACCCGTAATGACTATTTCTTTATCTTCACCCATGTGCGTGATAGCGCTCGACGACGACGACCCTCCCTCTCCTGGTGCTGTGTTTTCCTCCTCTCCTTGCTCCTGTACAGAACCCGGAAGAGAAGGTTCGTCCTGTGGGTTGCCCTCGTGTCCAGACATCGTTGATTCGTATTGTGGTTGTTCTTGCTCAGTGCTCGGTCTGCAATTCATGAAAGTGGGTTGTTAAGTAGGACGAAGGAGGTGTCGAACGTTTATAAGCCCATGTCCGTGCCCATTCCGCGTGTAGCTACGGTGCAGCATTTGAGAGATTCGGAAGTAGCGTGCATATGGCGTGTAACACTGGATGGAAAGCAGTGAAGATTAAATTCAATTGAGTTCCACTCGATTAGTATGATCCGGACTGGGAAATGAGCTGTAGTAAAACTGTGCTGTGTAGTGAGGTAAGAGAAAAACACAGGAACTGGCACTTCAATTCATGCGTACGTATTTTCACAGCAAATCGAACCTTGGCCACTGCGGGGCATGACTTCATGAAGTTGCTCGAGGACGCGGCATAGAGAGAGTTGAGGAGGAACCGACTAGTGACCAGTCCGTCCAAAAGAAGTTGCGCAAGAGGTAATGATGATGTCCTGGCTTGCAGCTTCTCTCCTCCGTCACCCACATCGTGCACAACGATCAATTACCCCTCAGTATCTTTGATGGTAATTTTCGCATGCTGCACAACCTCGTCGATTTCGCCCTTTCCAGCCCCCTTCCAGCCCCTCCCCGCCTATTATTCATAGGCTCGACTAAACACATTCCGAGGACTCTCCAGGAGACGCAGAAGGCGCAGCTGTCCCCAAAGGTCCGGTCGGCGCATGCGATGCAGCTGGCGGCGCATATGGCGAGTCAAAGTGGGTAGGCGAACAGATCCTCGCAGTCGCCGCCTCCGAAACCCCCCGGCCGATCATCATCCGGGTAGGTCCACTCTGCGGCGCATCCAATGGGCGCTGGCATGAAGAAGCCCATTTCCCAATGATCGTTCACCTCGGCGTCACATTAGGGGCACTTCCCAAAATCGACGAGGTACGTCTTTCTCCTCCGCTCATGGGTCATGTGCACTTTCTTACGCACACACACAGGTCGTCCACTGGATGCCAGTACACACCGGAGCCCGAGCCATCGCTGAGATGCGCAACACCGAGTCGACCCATCTCCACGTCACCCACCCCCACCCTGTCTCCACCCTCGTCCCCCTACGCACCATCAGCGACCACCTTCACCTCCCACTCGTCCCCCTCGCCGAATGGACCGCTAGACTCGAGAAGCACGTGCACACGGCGCCGCTCCCCACGTCGTCCTTGAAACTCGAAGACCCCGCGCTGACGCTCCTCCGACACCTCCGTGCACACGCGCACGAGCCAACACGCATGTTCGGGTTCGACCATTCCCGGATCGCAAGCGACAAGGCGTGGCACGCCTCGCCGACGTTGCAAGGAGGCACGACAGCACTAGGACACGAGGACATCGGACGATGGCTGCAGCACTGGCAGGAATCGGGCATGATGCCTTGACGCGTGGTCATGCAGGGTATGTACCTCGCTACATAGAACGCGTTGCTTGTATTACGTGGTATGGAATTCTCTAGGATAAAGCGCTAATAATAAGATGGACTTTTGACCCTCGTTCATATCACAGTTCGTTTCGTTCACCCCCGGATGATCGACGCGATGGCACGTCATGACGGCAGCGGCGGCCCCTTGGACCTGGTGAGGTTCGTTTTTTCGTAGCTTCAATCTGTTACCGGCAGCAATTCGCCGGACCGTCGGTACTATTGGACTTTTGGTGATTCGATAACGATCAGACCCGACGCTAATACAATGGTCAAAACTCGAGCTTGAACTCTACTTGATGCTCATTGATACCAACAAATCAATCCCGACACAAAAAAAGAAAGAAAAAACGTCCCCTCCACCTCACAACGCCATCGTAATCCCCATCAACACCGGCCAGATCACAAACACGAATCGAAATTTGAGCTTCTCCACATCCACACCCCGTCGCCCCGCACTCGCCGCGCGTTGTCCCTCGGATACACCGCCCCCAGGAAGCATTCCCGATGGTGGCGGGACCCCCGAGGGCGTCATCGATCCGAATCGGTCGCTCGCACTCGTCGTCGTCGTACTCGTCGTCGTCGTGATCGTGGTTCCGGTGGAAACAGCGTCCGTGGCCGTAGGCACCGTCTTAAACCCAGATCCTACCAACGTACCGGGACCGGTCGTGTTGGTCCCACTCGGCGTCGCCAGCGCTACAGCGCCGCTCCCCATACCCGCACTCGTGCCCGTGCCCGTGCCCGATCCCATCGTCGTATTCGCAGGTCGCATCGCAAAGTCTGCCGAATAAACCACCACGTCGATGGGCTTGCTCGCCGTAAACCGAAGCGTGCTGCGCAAACCGTCCATCAGCACCCCCATCAACAAAGAAGAAACGCAACAGTCAGCCAGATCTCGCATCTCATCCTCATCGAGATGCCATCTCGGTTGGGTGGCACCATATGCCGTCCAACACCGCCATCCCGCCTGGTTCGTAGCTTCCTCGGTCACGGTCACGCCAGCGCCCGCGCTCTAGATCTCGATTGGTCCGAGGAGACGCGTTCACGGGCACTCACGATACGGTCGGATATGACGCATCGTGCATCCATCTTGCAAGGACACAGCCAACACAAAGCAAAAGGCAAAATGTGACAGGGTCGAAACACACAAGTACCCTCGTAGGTACCGAGGAGACAACCCATACAGACCCGCACCAACCCCAAAAGGCAAACCCAACACCGAAAACGAAACACTCACTACGTGGACCGCTGCTTCAACACCCACCCTGGCACCGTCACCTGACGCGTCTTCGTCGTCGGATCCACGCCCGAAGCCAGTTGGACGAGGTACGTCTATTATTACCGGTATCGCGATGGTAATATAGACAATTATTGCATAGACGCGCGGTTTAAGCGACCAATCGGCGTTGGACAAGGAGCAGAAGAAGCAGGGGGTCAGCTTCGTCGTGCACATGATCTACTGCGGAGAACGGCATGGCTTACGTCCGTGTCGCACCACAGCGAGATGTCCAACGGACCCATCTCGCTCAGGACGGGGTACTTCCAGTCCTCGATCCAGCTCACCAGCATGGGTTGATCCGCCGACCAGACTGTCGCTCGGACGGGTTGAGTCGGATAAACTGAGGCGGAGACGAGTGGGAGATAGGCCCCGACGAGGAGGGTATACATGTGGAACATGGCGTGATCGTTCTTTTCTTTCTTTCTATGAAATGAGATGATACAGACCCGCTGCAGAGATGAAAACCGATGGGCGAGAGGAATTCTAGTGTCGCAGACGGTGTGATCCAACACAAGAGCTCAGAGGATGCGCGACGCGACGAGTCACGTGGGTAGAAAATCAACATGACATTCAGGGTAATCGTGATCCAGCTACTAAAGAGTGAAAACAGTAAAGGAGAGGAATACAAGTGAATAAGCTACAACCCCTTCTTTCTAGAGTACCGTCAGATAACAGAGAAAAAGCCAAGGTGCATACGTCGCAAACATTCGTGAGAAAAATGAAGGGCAGAGTCCCAAGTGCCAAATCGCCAACAGCGCGCGTTTGATTCTCCCAAGTCCAGGCCACAACCGACCACAGATACCGATTCGACGTTTCACATTTCACATTTCACATCAACCGTTCCTTGACTTGCACGGCTCGGAGCCATATTTCACCCGGACGGCTGACCAGTCCGTCAGCTCGCATGCCACAGACATCAAACACAACACATACCTCTTTTCGCGCAAGATCCGCCATACCCGCCTATTCTCCTTTTCTTTTTCGTTCCGGATCTTGGTGGCAAAACTCTCCGCTCTAGGCGGGAACACACCAGGCCCGCAGCGCGCTTGAAGATCTACAAGTCCTTCGTTCGTCCCTTCGGACTCGAGGACCACGGTACCGTACCAGCCGGAATCGATATACAATCCTTCAACACCCGGAATGGGAATACGAAAGTCGCGCGGACGAGGCTGTCCTTGTGAAGAGGGAACAGGAGGGCGGATAGTAAACGTAGATCGGTGTACCCAACGGACGACGTCGTGAAGTGCGCCATGTGGACTGTAGTCAAGCATAAGCATAGACCCCACGATATCACAAAGCTATACGCACGTTTCCGTTCGAGCTCGGTCCTGCAACAATTGCAAGTTGGTCGCAATCTCGCGCCCCCACGGGCTTACGTCAAGGTAACCAATAGGGTTACAGTGGGGATTGTGGGTTGCAGAACCACCGATACGAATGACCCGATGGAAGTATGATGGAGAAAACGCCAAGCTGTGGAAGTACGGCGACAATTCACCCATACGTGAGTACCTGTAGTCTAGATCCTGCAAATGCCGAGTGTCGGTAGTCGGTTACAATGGTTCCGAGGAGAAGCTTACCACCAGATAGCTTCCGTCCCATATCAATCGACCGAGATTTCCTTCGTCTCCGACAGCAACGTCCCAGACGACATCGCCCACCCGGAGAAGCTTGAGAACACCGGACCGTTTCAATTCCGTCTCGCATTCCACGACACTCGCATCAGACAACCAATCTCCCTCAGGAGAAGGTACAAAGACTCTCAAGACCGGGGCTCGACCAGGTCGATAGAGGGGCGACCTGAATTTAGGAACCCTACTTGGGCTTTGTTCGTTTTTCCCATGAGAATGGTTACGCGAGTGAGAGTAGGAAGAAGTCGGGGAAGGCGCCCGGCTTGATACGCTGTGCTGACGGGTACCTGGACGCGATGTATTCGTGTTCTGGCTCAGTTCAGCCGCCCTTTGCAACTTGAGGTACTTGGTCTCGGATTCAGCTTGAGCACGGAGACGGAGGACGACCCGGGTGTAAGCCCGCGTGGTGAGCGCCAATGCAAGGATATCCGGTGCATCTGAGATCGTTGGGGCATCCCGGTTCGACGCCGAAGGTCGCAAGTATGTAACGGAAAGCCGAGCATACTCATGTGCCGGCATCGCTACACCTCGTAGATAGTTGTGAAGATCCTACGAATCATGTCAATAGATGTCAGCACAGCGTCGGTGATGAAACTTGCCTTCAACGATAACGCAAGCGGCTCTGCCCATTCATAGTCCCATTTGCAATACCCAACCGTACTCAGGTAACGCTCCAGGACGCATTCACGCAGAATTCTGCTCTGGAACAAGTCTTGGACTTGCTTGTTTGCACTGTAGAGCGGAAGCCATTCGGAATAGGACAAGTATGACAGAAGCAGTGGAAGAAGATTCGCGTCCGATAAGAATGCCATAATGGGGAAATACGTCGGAGGAGGAGGAGTTGGTTCACGAGGTTGCTCCTCCACCTCCTCAGTCAGTTGCTTTGCAATTATCTCTGCGACAGCTGGAGGCGGCGCTTTCTCCAACCACTGACCACGGCGTTGCTGACGTGCAGACTTGTACTCATCAGGAGTAACAGGTGTCGGTGGGAGCTGTTCTGGGGTGGAAGGCGGGGGTGTACTAGGTGGCATGGGAGCGTCGGTGGTTGATGCAAGTGTTAATGAAGTCTTTGGAACGAGAGGAGGGGAGTTTGGCGTCTTGACGTGACCATCTTCACTTGAAGATATATACTCCTTGCTGGTACGCGGACCAGTGTCCCCGGAAGACGACCGGGTCCTCGGCTTCAACATTTTCACGCCTTGAACTCTTGCAAAGGGGTCATCATCCAGGAGCAAAGGATCACCCGGTTCAGGAAGAGCCGTGTGGTAAGGAGTGCCTGGCTTCTGAGGGGTAGTAGGACGTGCCTTTGTCAGGACGCGAGGTCGGGCGTGCTCAGAACCTGCATCGCCTCTGCTGACGGCAGAGGGTGTGCGCTCTACCCCCACACGCAAGCTACTCTTGCTCGACTTGTGATTCAGAGGTGGGAGCTCGGTTTGACTGACAACGCGATCGTGAGAACGCAGATCAACGTGAGGCACGCCGCGGACTATGGAGCTATTGGGCCATGAGGGAGGAGAATGCTCGAGAGACACGTATTCGGCGGGCGGAGAAGGATAGGATTTCTGTACATTGGCGTTCCAATTGGCTGGGGAGGTCACGGGGGTCTTGGTGACTGGACCAGAAGCCTGCTGCGCAGCTGACATGGCAGTGAAAATGAGTGGTCCTCTGCGCATTGGAGCCGCGTCTGCGTTTCCTGAGCGAAGCATGTCATACAACATTGGGGTTCCTGTGGTAGGTTCTGCGTGCGCCCTCAAAGATGGCAAACTAGGGTGAGAAGTCTGACGGGCGAGTGTTCGGACACGATCAGGGTAGCTGGTGGGCGGGACGGAGGGATGAGTGGGAGAGCGATGTACTCGAGCGGGGAGGCCAGAGGAAGTGGATGGACGTGAAGTGTGAGACGTGTTGAACGAACGGGCAGGGCCATTGTAAGCCTGTCGGTTTATAACGGGTTAGCACATAAAACATCATGTAATGTTCGAGATCGATTACGGACGGGATGCGAATTGCTCACGGGATCTAAGCGCCCGATTACCTAATACAAAAGAGGTCAGTGCGGGTCGAAGCAAACAGAGACAAATAGGAGCGCGCAAAAAGACGTCAACGTGCACGTATGTACGCGAAAGCCGGACAGCAAGGACATCGGCTAGTGATTTAGTGGGCCGGGAGGATAATCACCGAGCTCCACTGTTCGCACTAGGGACGCCGGTCGCAGTGAACCCGGAGATGGGACATATGAAAAGCTACCTAATCCATCCAGTAAGGAGAGCGTGTCTCACCTCAGCAGCGGGGGAGAGCGAGCTAGCTGACGTAGATGTGCCATACGATCCGTCGGTTCTCCGGGTGGCATCGGTGTGTTGACTACTAGAAGTAAGACTGGAACTCGATCCAGGCTTCTGTGGCGCGGTGTGATGGCGGTGGACGTTGGACGAGGGGGGACGTTGTATGACCATTTGGGAGACTTGAGAAGGAAGTGCGGGAGAAGTGTGATGCCGTATTGGTGGGGGATATGAACGAACTTGATTGACGACTGAGGTCACATTGGCTGCAGATAAGGATTCTTCGAAGTCGAAGATGGGTGCAGGGGGCATTTGTCCGCGAACCACGGCGGTAGAGCTCGAGGGGCGGACGGGGGATGAAGAGGCAGGACTTGGTTGTTTTTTTTGTGTGGGAGGTTGGTTGTCAGGGATTCGAGTTTTCGGATGGGCAGCCTGTGCGCGAGTTTGGACCTGTCGCGGACTCTGTACCGTAGCAACGGAGACCGGAAGAGAAAGTACAGTGGTACTAGTGTTACAGATGGTCGGTACATCTACGGAAGCGTTGCTAGCTAGATGGGAAATGGAGGTTAGACGGCATGCCACAGTGCGGTCGAACGAACGGACCCGGTAGTCGAGCTAGAGGCGTGTTCTGGACGGCCGGCGTTGGATGGCTATCTAAGCGGGGGGCATCGGTATATACCTTCCAGGGGTCCCAGTCATCACCCAGCAGCGTTTCTGGTGCTGGGGCGGGGAGGGCAAGGACAGGTGGGGACGCGGCGGGGGGGAGCGGAGGGGGCGAGTTCGGGTCGGGATCTGCGAAGGCGGTCGAGAAGTGGATTGGGGGTAGGAAAGGGGGTGCATCGGAGGAGAGTCTGTCGGGGGTAGGGGTGAGATTGGCGGGTTTTTGATCGTGTTGGGAGACTTTTCTAGACAAGGTAGCTTTCTTGCGCAAGAAACCGGCCATTGCGTGCTACGTGGGGGAGTTGGGGAAGGGGGAAAGGGGGAGGAGGAGAAAGGGATGGAGGTAATTAAAAAGAATGGCGCGAACAATCCTGTTGTTCGTTTGCGAGGTCGCCGTCTGGCTGAATTGAAGGGGTCGAGGATAATGAGTTCATTCCGACGACATAATAATCTACCCGCGGCGATCTTCAAATGCCACTGCCATTTACGGTAGACTCTCACCACCGCCCTTGTTGCTCAAAACATTCCGTCGTACCGCTGAAACTCGCCAGATACTCCACTTGTCGCTTTTTTTTCTTTTTTTCTTTCTTTTTTTCTGCAGGACCGGTCTCGTCATTTCCGTAAAGGGCAGACACGCCGTTGTCGCCCGGTGACGCGCCAGATGCACATGTTCGCCAACCTTTCTCCACATACGCGAACAACACCGTCTTATTCCCACACGGCACGTTCCCCCAGTATAGTGCGTCTTATTCCCGCCCCATCATTTGCTACTGACGTTAGTCTAACTCGGGAACATCTTTCCATCTTTTTCACTTTGAGATCCGAACACCGCTATACTAATGTCATGTCCGCCATGATCTGTTCCAACATCGGCCCCCTCCGACGCCTCTTGCCCTTCATCATCGAGCCCGGTCACCTCATCCTTACGACGCCTCTCCTTCTTATTTATCACACCGCCATCCTCTCAACCGAGTGGCGTCATGCTTCCTGTTCGCACATTTCCTCCCGCGATTGACTAGACGACAATCTGATCTACTACTGCGATCAAACTCTTTTTCGGTCCCCTCGACCGCCGTTCGAATGACAGATAGGAGTAGCACCACCAGATCTTCAACCTTACCCCGCATTAACTTGCCCAATAGCTTAGATGATCCCTTCGCGATCCATCGCGGACTCATCTCGTCGGCCCGTCCTTCATTTTCACCCTTCGGAAGGGCCTTTGCCCAACAAGTTCACGAACGATTTCGCTTTTCGTAATCACTACAACAGTTCCACTTACGACAACACTCCTCATCGACAATGAATCAATCACGTGTACATTCACGCTCCACCATCTGCCTATTTACACTTACCGATATAATGCGCCTCCTTGGCGACGAGATACAACTTGACTTTGCAACGTAACCGACTGCGCACCACCCCCTTTGACTCGTCACGATCTTGTTCTGGTCTCAACCCCCCTCGAACACGCTCAAATCTTGTAGACCTCGCGCGGGACATCCCATCGGTCTTGTCTTTTCAGCCAATCCTGGATCGAGAACGTTCATGTCGGATCCACTCACACTTTGCCGTCTCTATAGCTCCGGGCGCATATGAATTAACCTTGGCTGGTGCATTATGGAAGGTGGCAACAATGCGGACCAGAACATGGATGGATAATCATATTACTATTGATCGAGCATAACGTACCAGTGGCACAGCAGGACGCAAATAAAAGAAGGAACCACGACAGTGCCTTCCTGCGACTTACCTGCGCATTGCGCCAGTATCCACCACGAACTTCGGCTGCCGAACAGTACGCGATCTGGTTGACCTGCACCATGATCAGCCCCGTTGTGCCCTGAAACAGCGCAATGTGTACATATCTTCCCGAACAGGAACAAGGCACCGACGAGCCAACCTCCCCGTCCCTAGTACCCGATCATCTACTCGGCGACAAAAGTATTCGAAACAGAGAAGCATTCCTTCGGCGCTAACTGCAAAGTTGGCATCTTAATGGTTTTAACTGGCTGCGCACCATTATCGTCGTTCCCACACTCCGGGGATGAGGTAGACCGACATACGCTCCAACACGACAGACTTGCATTCGCGGTCGCTTGTCATATCTCGCCCCTGGGACGCGCGATCATCGAGCGTCGTCGGTCAGCGTCAACGAGCTCCCAAACGACGATCATCTTCTGGACCCGCGTCTCGTCCGACACCCCCTGAGTTGGGATGGGGATGAGGTATGATGATCAAGTGGTGTAGTAAGATCATGCCACCAGGGACACCTCCGCGTCCGTCTCTTGGCGAACTCGGAGGATCGGCGGATCGAGTGTTTCCCTGCGGAATGAAGTCGGGTGGACACAACGACTTCTAGATTTGTCAGATCAGCTTGCTACCATGAGGGTGGTGCTCCAGAGCGTTCGACGACACGCTGCGCGCGTTCGCTCCATATGGACATAATACATTTACCGTGTCACTCAAACTCCCCCCTTGCACGCCGTGGCCGTGCCTAGGAAGGACTGCGCACCTAGAACCCAGCGTATGAGACACCTCTATAGCATGCGTATTTCGGAGTCGAAATGAGCGCTGTCTCATTCCACTTGTTTTTCCCTCGGACGTTTCCGAAGGTGCGCCCGGTACTGGATATGAACACCCCAACGCCAAAAAGTTGGCTTCTGGCCAAGTGCGACGTCACTCTAACCCAACTCTAAGCAATCCTGTACACGAGAAGCGGTTTACGAGACGGACCAGGACCATGAACGTGTCAACAACGCGCCAACGTTGCAGCCCTGAGCACGACCTGTACAGCCGCGCATCCATCATTGGCTAAGAACGAGAAAAGACAAAGGCATGTCCATTAAATGGAAGCGCGCCCAGTTTAGTTAGAGCGGGTCGAGGACGACCATATGTATGCACATGTAGACACGTGTTGTAGGAACAGGTACATGTGCTTGGCGGTTGGAACTGGGCGCAAAACGAGCTGGTGCGTCATTGATGTCGCCTGTTGGCGTGATTCAGAACGAACAGCATGTGCCATGACGTGCGTCCCGGGTAGAAAAAAGCAGTACCAACGCACCCACGACGATGCGTCAATGTTGGTGGCATCGTCCGTTCCAGAAGCCAGTCCAGGCGCGCCTGGGTGCAGTCTTGGATGACGTTCGGTTTCTTTATCGTCATATCGTACCGCAATGTGGACAATTGCGGTGATACAACAGCGAGCGGCGTGGTTCTAGTGATGGGAAAAAACGTCGACGTTTGCCTCTTCCCAAACCAGACATGGCAGTGAGCGCTTGTGATCAGTTCTTTACTGATCACCATCCATTGTTCATCATACGAGGTCTCACACTAGGCATCGCGCTCTCTCTTTCTTTCCACGCCTATGGCTCTAGAAGCTCTCTACTAGCTCTGTCCCGGACGCGAATAACGACGCAAGTTCCGTCCAACGTCCAATTATCGGAGCCTCGTCACCATGGCAGCCGCGGACCCATTGACCCAAGAAACAAACGAGAAGAACGCACCTACATACCCACGTGCTCCCATGGCCTCGCAATCCATCGCGACACACTGCCCATGTGCATTTAAAAAAAAAGTGGGCACACCGTTCCCAATCGCTATCGGACCAAGCGCGAACTGCCATCTGACAGATTCTGAACATGAAATAGCGCACGTCATGATCTCATCATCACTGTAGCGCAACCGCACACACACGGTGTGTCAAACGATGCAATGGATCCCAGGATATGGATCATGATATACGATCGGTCCCGTCTGTGTGCGAGGGAAACACCGTACTTGGCCCAGATACCGGCCCAGCCTGTCGCGGTGGTCGTCCTATCATGATCATGATGTCACCATCACTAAACCCAGCCCGTGTCATCGCGCTATATGTAGAGCCGTTCACTCACTAACTCAAATCAACCCTTGGAGGAATTCAACCGTCGTATATGTGGCGTATTCGGATCAAGTCCTCACCGGCACCCTTGACACGACTTGTCGGTACTGACCAAAAATAATATAAAGTGACATCTTGTCGACGGTGGGCATCGATGATCATTTCCCCACTGACACGCCCCTGTGCGACAACCTGTCATGTGGCGTACGATCATATGTAGCGCAGAGACGTTGACGACGACAATCTCTTCAAAACATGTTTACGCCTTGCTATACGTGTGCAAAGGCTTTATAAAGGTTCCCAATCGTTTTTCTTGGTGGCCAGCATCTGCACCGCATCAAAACGTCAATCTTAAACACGATCGAACGCGTGCATACATGTGTGCGTCATGTCCGTATATGCTTGTCCAACTTCCCGTTGCCACATATACGAAGGGAAGGAGACACATACACTGAGCAACTGACCTCATTCAAAACTATCCCCGCATACGATCATACGCGTGCACGAGAGTATGAAACACGGCATGACATGACAGTCATCAACGTCAAGCCCAAACCCCACTCGCCAAACGACAAACTCTATATAAAAAAGTGGGTAAAACGATGTCCCGAAACGAACGAATTCCCCCACCTGAGCCTACTCGATGGTCACCAACGTCATGACTATCTCTGGCGTGGCACTGCCGCACCACATGGCACGATTTTGCTTCCGCCTCAGTTCCCCCCTGTCAGTGAAAATGACGCCATGTATGAAGCGATCTCACTTGACACGGTGTGACTGTGCAGTGCAGAGAGTGGCTTGTGGTAGAACAGCATTATTGATGTCATCTGGTTGCGAGCCAGTCAGCTTAGAACCTATGATGTCAAACCACGGTCCCACCTGATATCACGGTGGTCAGTTGTCATGGTCATGGAAGCATGCGAGTTGGAGATAGGGAATGCTGTGCCAGATCTGATTGGTCAAATGTCATCACACTGTTCAACGTTCGATGTCGATGAGCGTGATAACATTTGATGCAACTTCTGGTCACGGCGGTCGACAGGGAAACTTTGGAAACTGCTCGAGAAACTGGGAGAGGAAAACGAGACATTGGACGTACGAAATGAGCGTTCATGAATCATACTGTAACTGCCGTCCTTGGGGGTGATGGTCGCGGCACGCCCAAGTCCAGTGCGTAGTAACGCGCCGTTCAACCATCGATCATTTAAGCTGATTTCGTGCTAAGCTGTTGCATTCGACCGTCCGTGTGTGTAACAGAAGAAGTGGTCTGGCTGTGACACGGCGTGACTGTAACGATCACACGGCCAAACACGACATTCACTAACACAACGACATTCACTCATTGGCTTCAAACCTATATACAAAAGCTTCACCATATTGGCGACTATCATACATTTTCGAACATTTCCAGACGTATTTTCGTGGATCTTGCTGCATGTTGACTGCTAACATGATATACGGCGCGTGTGTGAGTGCACATCGAGAGGTATATATGGCATGGGACATATTCACCAAGTGTAAGGTATCTGTCCCTTAAGACAAGGACATTCCTCCGTCGACGGCGATCTATGTCGAGCGCATTGAGCATGCGGTTCCTGGAGCCACCTGAACGTATTCGGTAAAAAGCTAAAAACTCACGCTTTGCCCTGTCCAAGTCAATGTAAACAGGTATGCATCAAGATGATATCAATGCGATACTTGCCAGTGATAAAGTGAGCCTCCTTCGAGGCGAGGTAGCTCACAAGACTGGAGGCATCTTCTCTCTGACCGTGGTACTTGATGGGCTTGCAGTTAACGCGCTACAAGTAATATGTGAGTTATAGTTGCAGTCTGATGAGTACGAAGCAAGTCATCTTACGTTCTTCAACAAGGCGACTAATTCAGGATCAAGATTCGCCAAGTTTCCTCCCCCGGTTTGATGGATCGCTGTCGACACTTAACCTCATTGCAGGATCGGATATCCCGTCAATACTTACTCGTTGTCGTCTCAAGCATTCCTGGACTGTATGTATTCACGGTGATGTTGTGTCGACCGAGTTCCAATGCTGGTTCAATAATCAGAAATTTCAATGAAGAGCGATAAGACACAACAAGACCCTTACCGGCAGTTTGTGTAAGAGAACGGACTGCGAACTTGCTGGCGCTGTAAGCGGAATGCAAGATTCCTCCCTCTAACCCGCCGGGGGAGATTGCACCAAGAATGCGCCCTCCACGTCCTTGGGCGATCATCTGCCTGGCCGCGTACTTGTAGGACAAGAAAGTGCTGCGTCCATTGAGTGCCATGAGTCGTTCCCATTGCGCTAATTCGGCTGCAGAACACCATTGACTTAGTCCTGACGGCAGAAAACGTTCGAGAGCAGCTTACTGGAGACCAGAGGTGCCGCGTCGCTGTTGCCACCCACATTCGCCACCATCTACGAGCCGCGTATTCAGCGATGCATTCATCACAACGCAGTGCTGATTACTTACAACGTCCAGACCTCCGAGTTTGTCGGAAACGTCTTGCACCATTCCTTGGACTTCCTCTTCAACGGTCACGTCAGCGGGGACCAACAAGGTCTTTCGACCGAGCTGCTCGATCTCGTCCGCGAGAGCGCGCAGCTCCTCACGTTTGGACGGGAGATCGTTCAGAGCAATATCGAACCCATCCCTTGCGAGACGGAGTGCGATAGCGCGTCCAATACCCTGGGCGGATCCAGTGATGAGGGCGGTTCCTTTGCTCTCAGACATGTTTCAGAGAAGAGACGAGTGGGTTGTTTGGAGTGTATTTTCTGTGGGTGGTGATAACGACCTAGAAGACTGTCCATTTATACCTGGTTTCATCAGGCACGGAGGTTGGCCCCTTTCACTCTGCATGCAGGATGAGAGCGCAGCCTATCATCACAACCATCTATGGTAACCTTACGTTTAACCAAGGTCGGGATCTGTATGATATCGACTCCACTACCCTTGATCGGTCACGGTACTTCTGACAGAGTTGATTATCGACTGTGCACATTCAGATCTGCATACACCATCTATGTATGGACGTGAGCCAGGCTACGAGCGCGTTGCATACCGTGCGTTTGTCGTACCTTAGTAGATCGGGATAACCGAATCATGGGAGGGAAACACCGACTACCAATCAGCGGGTGGACTCGTCGGGACCTTCAGTTGTTGCACTTACCACGTCCAGGCTACCAAACTGTGTCCGAGTCGTTCTCTTCTAATTCCATTGTCACACGGCGGGACACATCGAGCACAAATTACGCCAGACTGTGCCCGGGCACCGCGTGAATAGTTCCGTCATGGTCTTACGACAGAGGTAAATTGAGTCCAACGATCCACGACACGTACGCCACTGAGACGGAAGGTTCCTGGCCAGAAGTTTGCACAAAAATTTAGACCTCTGCTTCGGTGTTTCCCGTAACTCGACCTTAGCTTCAACGCCAATGATCGTCATCGGGTGATAATCGTCGCTAGAGGACGAGGAGCGTGCCAAATCTGCTCCACCACGGTGCTGCCAGGCTCATTACCTCGACACCCCTCAACGTGGCAGCCTCATAGCGGGCTGGTCACCAGACTATCATTACCCCTTATATACGGAGCTGAGTTCTATGTTATCAATCGTGTAGTAGTCTCCTAACGCATGTTATGAGCTCATGACTGCAAACTATCGCATCCTCAGAAATCGTACTACCACCGTATCTCGAAAAGGCGCATCACATCCAGCCGACGTCCGGGTTGGCCACAATCGATGATCGATGATCGAAAGTCTGATCTTGCCTACCATATATAGACCTAGGAATCCTCTCCTGCTTTCCCTGACGTCGCAAAATCTCCACCGTGACACTGATGGGGTTCAGAACATGCGTCTTGAATCCCCACTGGGAGTAGCCAGTGAATGGCATGGATTAGAGAATAGGAGTCCCGTGTGGTTCCAGCGGTGGCATTTCCGGATCATCGAGCAGGAGACGTCCCTCAGCACTGTCACCCCGTCCCTCTTCTAGAATCCACATGGCTTTCGCATAGTCGAAACCCCACTCATCATCCATACTGCACACCCCTGGACGAGGAAGGGCACTCGATGGATTCGAGCGAGTCGACACCTCCTTCAGTCCATTCTACGCCAGACACCTGAAAGTTGCGGGACGATGATCATCGGCTCAAGTGAAATACACAGATATAATTGTGTGTTCAACTTACTAACTCCGTGACGCCAATATACCACCAGTGTTATATCGATCCAATTCTTGTTACGTTCGTCTGTCCAACGTGTACCACGCATGGCGATCTTCTGATCAGGCCTAGAGTGGTCTGGCATGGGTCGTTCTCCGATCATGACAGCGTGCGTTCCACGGGGAGGTAAAGTAGAAACTCGGTTGCGCCCAGCCTTCCGAGTCTTTCTTTCTTGAGTTCGTGCTGACGCTAAGATAAGGTCACATACCCAAAGATTGAAAGGGGCTACGATGCGAATCTCTTAGAAAAAGACAGTTGCTTCACGACTTTGATTCCAAAATTCCTACACCGATACTTCATCGTATCCAGGCACCACTATCACATATCTCCGAACACCTCAAAATCGTTCTGTCTTCTATTTGCAATTCAGTGCTGCGCGTTGTGTGCTGTCTGCTTCTCTAACCCCGAAAGCATGGCACGCATTGAGATATCTATAGGACATCAACGCATGTTCCTAGACATCTGTCCCTGTTTCTTGGATTCAAGACAGGGTGACTCCCCTGTCGATCGCAATCTCTGTCAGGTGAGTTGAGCATGCTGTTCCGGGTTCTCACTGGATTCGTGCAGGAAAAGCCACAACTCACGCATTGCGTTGTCCGGGTCCACGTAAGCGGGCGTGATGGTCAGATTGAGAGAATGCCCGTCAGCTATCAATCGTGTTTCCTACAAGGCGAAGGAACTCAACAATTCACCATTTGGCGCGGCTCACTAGAGCCAGGTGACATTAAAAAACTAATAGTTAATTTCCGACGATCGGCACGAATGATTTTTTCCCCCCACTAATGCGAGGTCTGACACACCTAATATGCCCCAACTCAGACGTGAACATGGCTATGGTGACACGGTCACGGCATTAGGCAAGAAGACCCTGGTTTCGACGATGATCAGGGTGGGAGGCAGTTGTCGTGGTCGTACAAATGAATGAGACGAACCGAACGGGGATCCCATAAGCTGCATCCCTCCCGTCGCTGGAGCCTCTTGAATTCATTTGGTAAAAACGAAAACTTACGCTTTGCTTTGTCCATGTCTGTCAGCAGGTATGCATAGGCATTAATTGAAAAATAATGCTCGTCGATAATAAAATGAGCCTCCTTCGCGAGGTAGCTCACAAGTTTGGCGACATCTTCACCTTTATAGTTGACAAGTTTGCAACCAATGCGCTGCAGATGATGTGGAGCAATAGTCTAGTGTGATGAGCATGAGGCAAGTCAGCTTACATTCATGAACAAGTTGGCTACTTTGGGGTCAGTATTCGCGAGCTGGACACCTGCCTCGAATACGTGGATCGCTGTCGACACTTGGTCCCATGGGGATCGAATGTGCCACCGACACTTACTCGTTGATGTATCGATGATATCGGTGCGTCTGAATTCATGGTGATGTTGTATCCGCCGAGTTCCGGTTCTGGTTTTATCAAGAATCTCAACAAAACAAAACATGATTCTTGCGAGCACACTGTAAGTGCACGGACTGCGAACTTGATGCGGATAGCAAGGGTGTTCCTACCTCCCCGGAAGGGTCTCCACCGATAATGCGGCCTCCACGTTTTTGATCAATCATCTGTGGGCTGCGTACTTGCAGCACAGGAAAGTGCTGCGTGCATTGACAGCCATACTTTGCTCCCATTCCTGTAATTCGGCTGTGGAACACCATCGACTCAGTGCAGATGGAGTAAGTCGGCAAGGGTAGCTTGCTGGAAGCCAAAGTTGATAACCCGCCAACACCGGCGTTCGCTACCAACTATGAAGAGAATATTTAGTAACACGTTTGGGCAAATGGTGGAACTGGTTCCTTACAACAGCCAGACCTCTGAACTCCTTCGAGACCACTCCTCTTCGACGGTCACGTCTGCGGGAACCAACAAGTTTCTTCGACAGATCATTTCGATATCGTCCGCGACGGCACGCAGCTCGTCACGTTTGGACGAGAGATTGATTGGAGAGATGTAAAACCTATCCCTTGCAAGACGAAGCTGCTGGTCGTCATTTAACAGTTGAACGCTGTAACCAACTCAGCTATGGGGATGATTACAAGGTCTGAGGTTTATAGTGCCACTTGGATCCGTGACTCATAAGTTGGGTCGATTGCGCGGTATGTTCCCCGGTGTCGGCTGCTTTCACCATTCGACCTGCGAAGGCAAAGCAGCCTCATCCCGACCTGGCGGGCCTCCAGTGGCTCGGCGTCTACCCGGCAGGGTTGAATGAACTTCGGAGTCAGCTTAAACTCAGCTGCGGCAACCATTCGGCTGGGTGGACATGTAGACCATAATTATTACAAGGGAGGTAACTTGCATATCCTAACATAAGGTGCGAAGTACATACTGTACCAGTTACTTGCAATGCTCATCTGACGATCCACTAAGAACTGGGCCCTACTCGGTCACGCAGTATCGGGGGGCATAACGTGTTTAAGTAATCCGGGGATGCATGTTCTGATTGGTTGGCCGAGAGAATTACCCGATCGTAGGCGAAAGTGATCTTCTTTCCTTCTCGGCAACTTGCTCACTGACCTCCACTCCCAATGACAGGATGTACATGGTTCAGACCCAAGAGTCGAACCAGTCCAAAGTTTCGTTCCACAAGCGGTTACTATCCTGTGCATGCATCTCGGCTTGACAAGACTGGAAAATCATGGCCACAACCTATTCGGTTCGAGTAGGTACATAACCATTGCATAAGAAAACAGTGAGCGGCACGTAACTAATTAAATTATTTGGTCGTGAATCAGGCGAACAGCCAGCTGCTACATATAAAAAGGGTGGCTGCCTCACAGAGTGAGGTTCCCACCTCTACCAGGCCAAGCACGTCTTCTTGACTATGTCCGCACGTTTCGCCTCCCTTTTCATTGCACTAGTTATGATGACTGGTTCCGTTACTGCAAATGATCCTTTTCCTCGTTCCAATGGTGTCTGCAATTCAAACCACGTATGCTGCGGAACGGTCGTTTGGGTAAGATGGGTGTCACATCTGTTCATCAGGCATGTTGACTTGTGTGTGACTAGGATCCGGTGTTGAGTAAATATGGGGGCACGGATTGTAGACCCTTCAATAGTCAGGATGATCGGTGCGATGGCCCGGAGCTCTGTTGCGGCACCTCTGTAGGTACTTACTACTGGTATCGGGATCGCCTGACTTGTGACATTACAGCTTGAGGTCGGCATTACGCTTGCCTGGAGCTGTGATTGCATTTCCTCTTGTGATCGAGTCGTTGGTCATGGAATGGATGACGATCGTCATACGTCCAGCTCCTGACTTATCCTTGGATTGTCTCCATTCCAGAGCTAGTGGTCACTTTATGTGAACTGGAAGCTTGTTTTCTGTTACGAATTGATACTTCCAGGATCCAGCCCTCGCACTAGCCAGAGATACGGTCGTGCGGACCCGCACCAATGACATCATTGGGGTGCTATATAATATCCCTGAGTTTTATATTTGATTGGGTTCCCGACACTGCTCTATCTTAGTATACAATGGATGCTATCCTTGACGAACCTACTTGTCTGCACTTCCTTTCCTTGAGTACGGTTTGGAATTCAACTGCGTCTTCAGAACCCCACCTCACAAAAGACATGTGATTCATTAGGCTGAATAAATGATGAGAACACTATTTCAGCTGCGTATGAAGGATGAGAAACGAGGGGTGCGTGTATTACTTACTAGAGTGGTGAGCGAATTCAGACAGTGTATGACATGTTCGTCACCAGATATCCAGATCAGGAAGGGACAGCTCCCCCATCGACAGTAATCTACGTCAAGTTGCGAGTCATTCAGCGTGTCCCATCGGGACACGACTCGATACTCGAATCAAAATGACGAAACTTACGCATTGTCCTAGAACGATCCAAAAAGATGAGCTAGTGAACTCTAATGGAGAAATAAATACGTGCCAGTTATAAAGTGTGCCTCTTTCGAGGCGAGGTAACTAACGATACTTGCAATTTCCTCTGGTTGACTCTCACCCTCGATAACTCTCATGCTTAGGCGCTAGCGTAAATGATATTATGAGATTAACGATCGCGGGCTGACGAGCGGAAAATGAGAAGGCTTACGCTTATAGCTACATTCACCATTTCCATATCAGCTTCTGCCGTGTCGGCGAGCGCCCCTTCAACTGCGAAGTTCCACTTAGTGCCTTCTCGGGGTAAGATCCACAGATACGTACCCATTGGTGTTTGGATGAAACCAGGAGCGTAAGCATTAACCGTAATTTTGTATTTGCCCAGCTCCAGTGCTAATTTCGTCAGAGATCTCTACTTTGAACCAGGTGATATGACACCACTCTTACCGGCACTTTGTGTTAGGCCTCTGAGTGCGAACTTGCTGGCGGCATATGGGGCACATACAGGTGCTGCCGACCTGCCGAGTATGGAGCTCGCGCCAATAATGCGTCCTCCGCGTCCCTGCTTGATCATCTGTTGTGCTGCATACTTGTAGCACAAGAAAGGGCCACGTGCGTTGACGGCCATGGTTCGATCCCAGTCCTCTGATTCGGCTGTAGAATACCATCATGTCAATTCGAGCTGCAGAAGTTGGTATGCATCGGTAGCTTACTGGTGATTAAAGATTTAAACTTGCCGATACCCGCATTGGCGACCATCTAAGAACAAGGCATTTAGAGTGATGCTTTGATGAAGGTCAAGCACAGGCTGCTTACTACATCCAGCCCACCGAGTTGCTTGGAAACGTCTTGTACTATTCCTTTAACGTCTTGCTCGACGGACACATCTGCAGGGACCAGCAACGTTCTGCGGCCAAGCTTATCGATCTCATCCGCCACGGCACGTAGCTTATCGCGTTTGGACGAGACATCGTTCAGGGCAATATCGAACCCGTCCCTAGCGAGACGAAGTGCGATACTACGTCCGATGCCTTGGGCCGATCCAGTGATGAGAGCAATACCCGTTGCAATCGACATGGTGCTTCAGATATCGGTGAAGAGCCAACGTCGTGGTTGGCAGGTGGTCACTGGGCTCAGGGTATTAATTTTATACCCTCGGTAGTAAGCGCAAGCTCACACAAGTTGTTTTCAACAGTCCCGCAGAATGAACAAACCAGATCCCCGTGACGTGGGACACGATCGCTCGTGTCCGCCGATGCATATAATATTAGACGGGTCACCGTTTCATCTCAGTTTCTAGTTTTTTTCAAGAGCACTGGTTGAACGCCACCGTCGTGATTGGTAATTGCTAACAAGGCACTGCGTTTGCTAACATTCATGTGAGAGGATACCAATGTCAGTGAGCGAAGCGAAAATAACAATGAAACGACGGGACTCGACCCGTGAGTACTGGCATCCTCCCAGGTCGCCCACTGGCAGTAGGCGGAATGCTATTCTGGTCGCTGTGGCCTGTCTATATCCGCAACTTGAAATGCATCCGAAACGAGCTGCAGTTAAAAGATGAAACTCTTCACATACGTAAAGGTGTTCCGCCCAGGGGTAATGGTGGACTGATTTGCGGTCAAACATCGGTATCCAAACTCGAACACTTACGAGTATCCGAAAGCGGTGCCATTCAGGTCATGACTGAGAAGCTTTACAATATCGCATCACCTATTTCTGATGGAC
Organism: Boletus reticulatus; assembly: GCA_038093535.1. NCBI lineage: Eukaryota > Fungi > Basidiomycota > Agaricomycetes > Boletales > Boletaceae > Boletus > Boletus reticulatus. The sequence goes on from JBBPSJ010000010.1 coordinate 354,835, forward strand.
GCAAACCCAAGAGCGTACAAGTTACAAAACAATTCCCTGTAAAAGGAACACTTACTAGACCCCAAACCCACTACTAACTGCGGGATTCAAGACAGGACCATCCCACCATCGACGGTAATCTATGCCATGCCAATTGAGTATGCCATTTCACTGGTTTCATGGAAAAAGAGGGGAACCTACACTTTGTCCTGATACAGCAAAAATGGTGAGCATTGTAACGTGAGGATGAAACGAATAAATAAATGCTTGCCGGTGATGAAGTGGGCTTCCTTTGAGGCGAGGTAGCTGACGAGGCTTGCAATATCTTCCGGCTGACCATCATATTTGAGGCCCCTTGTGGCTGCGCGCTACAGGTGATGAGAGAACAGAATCATGCCAGTGGAACAACTCACGCCTTTCCAAATTTCCACCATCTCTGGATCAGCCTTGGCGAAATCCCCATCAGGATCTGATATGCCAGCCGCTGACTGAATTGAGTCCCATTGCTTGATCGGATGCTTTTCCGACACTTACTCATGGGCGTCTTGATCTGACCAGGAGCATAGCAGTTCACCGTGATATTGTATGGACCAAGTTCCAGTGCTAATCCAATCAATCGGGGGCCAAGACGACAGAACATGGTCCTTACCGGCAGCTTGTGTAAGGCCTCTGATAGCGAACTTACTGGCACAATATGGACTGAGAAGGGGTTTCCCTAGCCTTCCAGAGATAGAGCTCGCGCCGATGATCCGCCCTCCCCGTCCTTGCTTGATCATCTGCTGTGCTGCATGTTTGTAGCACAAGAAAGTGCCGTTTACATTGACAGCTATGATACGTTCCCATTCGTGTAGTTCGGCTGTGGCACACTTTTATGTCAACTAAAGTTGCAAGAAGTCGGTAGGCAGGACCTACTGGAGATCAAGGGTGATAGTCCAAACACCCCAGCGTTTGCTACCAGCTGTTGAAGGTTTTATTCAGGAACACCTCGCTCTAGTCCAGCGACGTGATGCTTACAACATCCAACCCACCGAGCCCCTTGGTGACAGCATCCAGCATTCCTTTGACTTCTTCATCTACAGTCACGTCCGCGGGGACCAACAGTGTTCTTCGTCCAGTCTTCTCGATCTCATCTGCAACAGCGCGCAGCTGATCACGCTTTGGAGTCATGTCGTTCAGAGCGATATCAAACCCATCCCTAGCGAGACGAAGGGCAATGCTGCGTCCAAGGCCCTGTGCAGATCCAGTGATGAGCGCAACTCCCTTAGTGTTCGACATAATTGAACTTTGAGAGATGAGATGGGCGGTGGAAGCGGCGAATCCTGATTCAGAGCTGGCCTTCTTGACCACTCTGCGGTGATAACGAGTCAGCGCAGAAACATTTCATGACGCGGGGATTGCGTGGCTTCAGTAGCACAAGTACAAAACAGCAGTTACTAGGCTTGTTCAGGTTTTGGTGGTCTCCCACGGGCACGGCAACTTCCGGAAAAGGTTCAGCTCATCCGTCTCGGTTTGAGGCCACAGCAGCTCAGTGCGCACAATTCACTATGACCCAATGGCCGAGGGTAGAGTGTTGACAAATACCGCAGCTTGATGACCCACGATGTCTGCAGCATTTGCTTTTCATCGCTCAGGATCAAGCTTCAATCCTCTCCCAAACAACATCGAATAGTCAAATCAGTTTATAAACGCATTCTGCAATCCATCTACTCCGCATGACTCAAGTTAAGATAAGACGAGTCCACCATCGACAGTGATCTTAAACAGCCAATCATTACCTATACCTCACGCGACAATGTCAAAGAGGTACTTACGCATTGCCCTGATGTAATGCGAAAAGATAAACGCGGAAACAAAGGAAACAAAGGGATGCACTCACCAGTTATAAAATGTGCTTCTTTCGAGGCAAGGTAACTGACGATGCTTGCGATATCCTCCGGCTGACTCTCAGCCTCGATAACTTTCATGCTTAGGCGCTAGTGATATGAGAATAGTAGTAACCGCAGATCGACAAGCCGAAATGAGACAGCTTACGCCCATAGCCATGTTAAACATTTCCATATCAGCGTCTGGAACTTCAGGGAGTGTTTCAACTGTAAGCTTCCCTGAGTTCCTTCTCGGGGTAAGATCCACTGATACATACCCATTGGGGTTTTGATGAGACCAGGAGCGTAGGCATTAACCGTAATTTTGTATTTGCCCAGCTCCAGTGCTAATTTCGTCAGAGATCTCTACTTTGAACCAGGTGATATGACACCACTCTTACCGGCGCTTTGTGTTAGGCCTCTGACTGCGAACTTGCTGGCGGCATATGAGGCACATATGGGTAGTGCGGACCTACCGAGCACGGAGCTCGCGCCAATAATGCGTCCTCCGCGTCCTTGCTTGATCATCTGTTGTGCTGCATACTTGTAGCACAAAAAAGGACCGCGTGCGTTAACAGACATAATTCGTTCCCAATCCTCCAATCCGGCTGTAGAACATCATCGTGTCAAATCAAGTTGCAGAGAGGGCTTGTGAGAGTGGCTTACTTGAGACCAAAGATGCTAATTTGGCGACGCCAGCGTTCGCTACCATCTATGGGGACTAGTATTGAAGAAAAGGGGTTATCAAAGTGCAGCACAAGATCACTCACAACATCCAAACTTCCGAGTTGCTCGGAAACGTCTTGCACCATTACTTTGACCTCCTCTTCGACGGTCACGTCTGCAAGGACCAACAATGTTCTTCGACCAATTTTATCGATCTCGTCCGCGACAGCACGTAGTTGATCGCGTTTGGACGAGACGTCGTTCAGCGCTATATCGAACCCATCCCTAGCGAGGCGAAGTGCGATACTACGTCCGATGCCCTGGGCTGATCCAGTGATGAGTGCAATCCCTTTGGCGATAGACATGAGGCACAAAGGTGGGGGGAAAATCAAACGGTATGGTCAGTCCATTCATGACGGCCGACCTTTATATCCCGTTTACGACGGTAGCAGGTGGATTGCCGAAAGCAATGACAACTTCGACGTCTGATCCCAGGTTCAATTTCACAAAAATGTCACAATTTAAGCGAATGTGAAGTGACTTGCGGAAAGGTAAGTGGATACTCGCAGGTGATAGAGCGTGTCTCCAGATAACTTACGATACTTGCGACGTCTTCCTGCTGACCGTTGTGTTTGGGGTAGTACGCCGCTATCGGTCCACTAACGGACAGACCATTTCTTTGTCCGCCGTCTCAACACCCGCGAGCGCGGCATATCCTGTCTAGATTTCTGACCGTGATCAAATGCCAAAACACCGTGCAAATAACGTACCCATTGAGGCATCGATGGCACCGAGATTCATTGTAATCTTGCAACGCCGAAGTTCAAGGGCCGCGATGATCGCATATCTAAAATGAAAGCAGGACAGAAAGAGCATAATCATCATTACCGGCGTCGAAATAACGAATTTAGACAAGATAGGCGGGAGCCCACAAGTTCACCTTTCCATACACCTCACAAGTACCTGTGTTGCAAAACCAATTGGCATTAAGACCAGTGCCCCCCTCTTACTGTACCACTAGTACATTGGCAGGTCGTGAGGAACATGGACATCAGCAAATTTACAAAAGTCTAATTTTGACTTATGACAGCTAATCCGACTAAATTTTTTTGCCAGGCATGGCATAAGTACGGCAAGCCGAGTTAGACTGCCAAGTCAATTAGACAGCTTCCATGGTATTCGCTAGAGATGCTTATTCAACTTTCGTGTCTTGTGTGACTCAAAACGACTGGAAATCATCATGGCACGAAAAAAAAAACTGAAATTATTGGTAACAACACTAAATACAGAGAAATGACTAAAATGTAATGTGTAACATGTTCGACGAGGACAACAGAATGCAATTATACTAGCGTCCATGCAATACTAGATGGCGAGCAGTCTGCTCACTGGGAATACAATCATGAACAACTGACAAATAACAACTGTTCCGAGCATTCCGAGCATTCCGAGCTCGGAACCCCTATTCCAGAACCACTTCCGGAATCTTCCCATGCCTTCCGATCTCGGAAGCACCGGAACTACTTCCGGAATATTCCCACGCTCTTCCGAACTCGGAAACACCGGAACCACTTCCGGAACTGTCTCGGAAGTGCCGGAAGTGCCGGAAGTGTAATACTTTAGTCTCTTAATCCTTATAACCTTCTTTTAGGGTTATCACGGCAATATTGTAGGTAACATAATACGAGTGTGCCTCCATCCATAGCATATATATACTTACACCTCACTTACAAGCACCTCAGTCGTTTCCGCCCATCTTAGGCAGCGGCTGAGGTGAGTTCCCTTTCTACCTAGTATTTATCCCTAGCTAATGTACTACAGTATCGGGCAATTCCTGCCCTCTCTCAGGTGAATATAGTCGTTTCCGCCCATCTTAGGCAGCGGCTGAGTATCGGGCAATTCCTGCCCTCTCTCAGACTTTGTTACCCTCAGTTCCCAATGAATCACCACCGCTGTTACGGTCTACGAAGGGGGTACACTTTTTCCTTGTTCTTTTCCTTGTCCTCGTCTTCCGCTTCTCTACAGACTCGTCCTTTCACCGTACGCGGTTGTATTCGTAGTGGAGTTGTCCTCCACTACCCCCCCCCTTCTCTGATACGCCCTTCGATTCTTCTTTGGCTCACACGGCGCCCCGCCCATACCATATTAGATTTGTTCGGCTCTCCTGCCATCACTCATTCAGATCGCAAGTGGCATAGCCTTTCCTTTTATATTCGTAGATCGCTATCTCGTGCTGCGCACTCATAGCCTCTTACTGCGGATAGCTGCGCATTCAACTGCGCTTTACTGCGGATGCTGCGCATCCCTTTTATATCCTTCATCTAGATTAGGGGCCTACCGTATATATAGTCGTCGTCTCTCCCTGTATTTCCCTAAGCTAGTTCTACGCAATACCAGCGTTGTTTCTACGCCTCACTTCCTCTGAGTTCCAGTGAGTCCTTAGGATACCTGGAATAGGAGAGACCCGCTTAGGCTTCGCATCGTCTCGAAGCTCGGCACTCGTCCTTGAGTTGAACTCCTCGTCACCTCGCTTATTCTTCGACCCGTATCGCAGCATGCTACGTCAAGACGACGCTGTGCGTTACAACTGCTTGTTCGCCGCTCATCGCATCCCTTGTACCTATGCAGGTTGTCGGCGTTGGTTCAAATCAGCTCCCAGTCTCAAACACCATCAATCAGCGGCCCACAGCTACTCATTTGACTCGTCAGCTGTGTCTCCTCACACGACATTCGCCACCTGTCCAACCCAACCAGCCCCCGGAATCCTTCGCAACTACCACGAGCATCTTACAGGTAATGTGACACAGGTTCCTAAGCTGGACCATGACTGACGCTAACCTAGCGGATGTTTGTGACTCAAACGGGGTAACAATTGACCCGAAGATTCCTCCATCCCCCCCTTCAGACAAACGTCCAGACGATTGGACACCGTACGAATCACGCCTGCAATTCGAGATGGCCGAATTCCTTTTCAGGTCAGCGGAGATGTTGTCGGGTCACATCGACACCTTATGTGACTTATGGGGGCGCTCCCTGCCAATGAATAATGCCCACCAAGCCAGCAAGCCCCCCTTCATCGACCACAAGCATCTGTACAGCACAATCGATGCTACTCTACTCGGAGACGTTGGGTGGGAGAGTTTTCAGCTCCGGTACAGCGGTGAGCGCCCTGCCGAGAATGTTCCCCCTTGGATGGACCAATCGTACGAATTTTGGTACCGCCCGGCTTATTCACTGGTCGCCAGCATGCTATCAAACACAGATTTTGATGGCGAGTTTGATTATGTGCCCTACCACGACTTTACAAGCAACGATCATCAACGCCGTTACGAGAATTTCATGTCGGGTGACTGGGCATGGACGCAGGCCGTGAGTCATTGTTTACTCTTATTCTACATAGATCTAAAGTGGGAATAGGATGAAATAGAGGTGGATGCGTCGACCAAAGGTGCTGCCTTTGTGCCGATTATACTTGGCAGTGACAAGACAACGGTGACTGTTGCCACGGGTCAGGCCGACTACTGGCCTGTCTATTTGTCTCTCGGGAACATTCACAACAATGTCCGCCGTGCCCACCGCCAGGGTGTTGAACTCCTTGCGTTTCTGGCAGTTCCCAAAGGTATATTCTTGTGCTCGTCTCTACAGTTTATACTTACACTCACTACAGTGGCAAAGAAATATACGGACGATCCCCTTTTCCGCCGCTTCAAGAAACAATTATTCCATGCCGCTATGTCTCGAATACTGTCATCTCTCCAATCCGGCATGTCAACACCTCAAGTTATGAAATGTCCAGACCGCCATTTCCGCCGCATCGTTTTTGGACTTGGACCATACATCGCGGATTACCCCGAGCAAGTCCTGCTTGCTGGTATTGTTCAGGGCTGGTGCGGAAGGTGATAAATTCCCCGCTGCAGGATATTCTAAGCATCTTACTAACTATTTCCCCTCACAAAGATGTATTGCTTTTCCTGATGATCTCGATGGTGGAGGTGGTGAATGTCGCAACTCCATGCTTACCGAAGCACTCCAATCCATGTTTCCTGACAAGGTGTTGTGGGACGAATGGGGTATTGATGTCAATGTTGTCGTACGTGATTCAGTTTCGAATACGGACCCTCATTTCATTTCCACCCAGCCATTCACTTCAGATTTCCCCCGTGCCGATATTCGACAACTTCTCGCTCCCGACATCCTTCACCAGCTCGTGAAGGGTGTATTCAAGGACCACCTAGTAGATTGGGTAGGGAAATACCTCGAACTGAGATATGGTTCGGTCGGGGCCAAGGATCGGTTGGCCGACATTGATCGTCGGTAAGGCAGGCTAAATGTTAGCCGTCAATGGTCTTACTAATGCAATTTAGCATCGCCGCAGCGCCACCATTCTCTGGCCTCAGAAGATTTCCTGACGGCCGTGGGTTCAGCCAGTGGACTGGCAATGATTCGAAAGCACTGATGAAGGTCAGTCCTTTCTTTCTTGTTATGTCCTCTACTAATATTCTTCTCATAGGTGTATCTACCAGCACTCGAGGGGCATGTTCCCGAAGATATCATTCGAACATTTCGGGCATTCCTGGAAATGTGTTACATAGCGCGCCACAATGTCATAACTGACAGCACACTTACGAAGTTCAGGGATGCCCTAGCACGGTTTCATCAATACCGTGAGGTTTTCAGGGATGTCAGCGTACGTCCAGAAGGGTTCTCTCTCCCTCGTCAGCATTCTCTTGTCCACTATGAAACCCTCATTCGCCTTTTTGGTGCACTGAATGGCCTTTGTTCATCAATCACGGAATCAAAACACATTACCGCAGTGAAGAAACCTTACCGGCGGTCTAACAAGAACCATGCGCTCGGACAGATGATACGGACGAATCAACGGTTGTCACAGCTCGCAGCAGCACGTGCTGACTTCGAGGCTCGTGGTATGCTGCCAAAAACCCACTCATCTCATGCTGTGACAGGTGATGAGGCTATTGCCTTCGACGAGAATCCTCATGCGGGTGTTGTGGACGAGCGCCCCGGGTTGGCGCACTCTGACGTGCAACTTGCACAGACACCAGGTACAATCCTTTTTTGATGGTGCTCCTCCCACTGATAGCCGTTTACAAGCCCGCCACCGTGCCAAAACTGCGGTATCGCTTGCTTTCGAGCTCGGAATACCTACACTGCCCTTACTGATTGCAAAATTCCTATACGAACACACCCACCCGGATCCACCCCCCAACCCTCACCGCCGTCTCCGAGCATTCACCGGACGCATCAAGGTATTCAATACAGCCACTGCAACGTTTGTGGCACCAAGTGACCCCAGCGGCATTGGTGGCCTGCGCCGCGAGCTCATTCGAGCAGTCACATCATGGCAACATGGCCTGCCCCGGTATGACTGTGTCTTTGTTAGCACGGACGACTCAGAACAAGGGATGCTTGGCATGGATGTTGCATGTGTCCACTGCTTTTTTTCTATTTCACACACAGACGGACAGACTTTGCCATGTGCCCTGGTCCGTTGGTTTGACCGCATTGCAGATGAGCCTGATGAATTGATGGGTATGTGGATGGTTGCGCCGTCATTCGTTGATGATTCAGACAATCTCGCTGTGATCCATGTCGACAGTATCGTTCGTAGTGCCCACTTACTTCCCATTTTTGGACATCATTCAGTACCTCCTCGTGTGTTGTTTCACAATTCTCTAGACATGTACTGGGGATTCTATGTAAATAACTTTGTCGACCATCATGCATTCGAAATTATAACATAATGAATAAATTGTATACTTGATTAGACATCTTAGCCTGAAAAGTCAACCAAGACGACTTGTGAGAGTGTCTTATCGGCTTTTTTGTCTTCTCGCGCTTCACCAATTTGGCTCCCCTCGGCAAGCTGTGACAAGCAAATTTAGTCGATATTAGCAGTGTTTTAGACAACATAAGACTTTTGTAAATTTGCTGATGGATGAAATACCGACCCTTCAAGTTTTCCAAGACAATTTCACGAGGAGCTTAGCCGACATTTTACTGCCATTGGACAAGTGACAAGAGAATACACCATGTTTACAATATTATTGACACACAATTGCATGCATGGAATGCACAGGCGTGCAGTCATCCGCCACTACGAATCCACTTAAGACATGATTGATCCACCATCGACAGTGATCTGGTCAAAGTTCATTGAGTATGCAATTCCCACTCCCAGAAGCCCAACGTAACAAGAATATCACAACTTACACATTGTCCTGTATGAATGTCACTGATGATGCACGAACAGAGGATAGACGGACACTTACCAGTGATGAAATGTGCCTCCTTCGAGGCAAGATAACTTACGATGCTTGCGATGTCTTCGGGCTGACCGTCGTGTTTTATAGGCCTCCTGCCAAAATGCTACGGAAGGGGGAACACAGCCAGCTCAATGAAATGGACCCACTTGAAAGATAAAACAACTTACTCCCAGGGACCATTCGACCATTTCTTTATCAATGCTGCCAACCTTATACTTATCCAATAAGCCCCTTGCTGTCCGGATTTTATGTAACTTAGTGACAAGACAGCATGCAGACACGTACACAGTGGTGTCTCGATGACACCGGGAGCATAAGAATTCACCGTGATCTTGTAACGCCCGAGTTCCAAAGCTGATTTATCGCACACTTCAGTTAACGACAGCGCGATGAAAGCAACACGGTCGTTACCAGCAGTCTGCGTCAAACCTCTAATAGCGAATTTGCTGGCGCAATACGCGGCAGATAATGGACTACCCATCTTTCCAGCGACGGAGCTTGCACCAATAATCCGCCCTCCCCGTCCTTGTGTGATCATTTGAGCTGCGGCATATTTATAGCACAGGAAAGTTCCGCGCGCATTGACCGCCATAACACGCTCCCAGTGATTCAAATCAGCTACAACGCATCATGCTGTCACTCCAAGGGACGGAAAACTGGCAAGTTTGGATTACCCGAGAGTAAATTGCCTAGTATACCAATCCCGGCATTTGCTATCATCTGTAAACAAGAGTTGAGTGCAGATTCGACAGAAGAATATGACATTGCACCCACGACATCTAGCCCACCCAGCCCTTGGGCGGTGCTCTCCACCATGTCTTTGACCTCTTGTTCGATGGTAACATCTGCAGGAACCAGGTGCGTCCTTCGACCGATCTTCTCGATGTCATCGGCGACAGTACGCAGCTCGTCACCCTTAGATGGAACATCGTTAAGGGCAATATCGAAGCCGTCCCTGGCGAGACGGAGTGCGATACCGCGTCCAATACCTTGGGCGGATCCAGTGATGAGGGCGATTCCTCTGACAATCGACATTAGCGAAGAGGATGGGTGGAAGGTGGACAAGGTGATCAGTCAATCGCCATGTCTGGTTATATAGCCTTGGGTATATGGGATGGGTGAAGAAACCCGAGGGGAAATAAAAACTGCGGCATCTATTCCGAACCCGAGAAATATATTTATTCCTCATAGATCTAGACCGTTACACAGGTTTTGTCAGGAAGGTGCATCGAGGAATTAAAAGGGACAAGAACAACGATCGGTGCGATGCATTCGTGACGTGTGAAATGGCGCGGGCAATGACCCATTGTCCAGTAGACTCAACACTGATGAAATGAATCGTTCTGACGCACTATCGCCCATATTTCAATCTGCGACGTCTCGCTGTCCTGGCCAGTAGATGCAAGTAAATAGATGGTATTACATGTATAGCGTATGCTATATCGTAGTAGCGTCTTTTTCATGAAATCAGTGATACAATGGACAGCACCCAAAGCCAGAACCACGCACAAAGATTAAACCTCCCCGTTCGAGCCCCACCAAAATCCTTGAGTCCTCCACAGGAGCCAAAGGGAAGAGGAAACCGACGACAACGTACATTATATGCGCGTTTGACGGACACCGCCTGCACCTGCGAGACCAAACGCTCGCGCAGCTTGGGGCGACGAGTGGGAAAGTTGAGAAGAGAAGCTGGAAAACGAATTGCCCTATTCAAGCACGATGACACATGAATATGGAGAAGCTGAACCACTCGAACTTACAGTCTCGTCTAACGTCAGGTTTTGGCGTTCTGCATCGTTGTAAATGTCCGTGGTGATATTGACGTATCAGCGGGAACTCACTGGCTGTATGAAAACACATACGCTTCGTAGATTTCTCACTTTCGAATGTAGTTCGTCGAGGCGTTAGTCATTTTGAATCTCGTATGTCGTTTCTGCTGACCGCGGCGACGATGACATTGGAGGCGGAAAGGGCGTGGGAAACAAATTTAAAAACGGCGCCACGTGGTCGGGTGATATTGTCGATGGGGTGATCAGCGGTGACCGTGACCGTCCGTACATACTTACCACCAATCGTTTCCGATACCCTCATTATATAATACACTGCGTATTGGCCATTCAGAAACGACTGGGTCATTGTCTATCGTATCAGGTCGCATTGCCGCGCATACCATCATACATAGTACTACTACACTCGTGAGCATGCCCTTCCACTACTACATCTCACTTATCTTTGAATCAAGGAACTTGGACGTGATCTTCTCGGAACAATAATAATGCTCCATCTCAAGAAGATGGAAATGATAAGCCATTACGGCATGGGTTGAACGATATCTGGTTGGTGCCTGAACGCGGTAGCGAGTTGCAGTGTGTTAACCGAACTACCCTCTAGTTATCAACGCCCTTGACTTATACTCTTTACCATGATGACCTGCGAAACTGATCCCCTTGCTTTCTACGCCAGAAACATCATTCAAGACTACCATACCCGTCTAAAGGCGAAACTATCCCTCGACCCTGGTCAATCACATTCGTTTGACGTTTCTGACAAGAGCCTGCGCCTTCATTCCGATAAAAAGGTCGGGATATTAGGCGCTGGTATCGGTGGTCTCTATGCAGCCCTGATACTTGATTCTCTCGACATCGAGTATGAACTCCTTGAGGCCAAGGACCATACTGGTGGTCGCGTTGCCACTTATAAATTCCCCGGCGGGGGAAAATATGACTATTATGTATGCCCTTCAATCCATCCATGCTTGCTCGACGCTGATTTTTCTCCTCATAGGATATGGGGGCAATGCGCTTCCCATTTCCAAAGAAAGATAGCCATGGACGATATAAGAACGGGGCGATGAAGAGATTAGCAGAGTTGACCGAATACGGACCATTGAACGAAGGCCGAGATTGCCTCAGGGACAGCATTATACCATACCATATGCAAGGTCGCGGTGGCTCCAAGCCAGCCTACTATTATCTCAACGGTATCCGTGAACTAGTGTCCAACGGACCCAGAGGAGATTTCGGTGCACGAGATCTTGGCGTGAGCGCTGACTATATACGCGCAGGCGTGGATGCAATCGTCAAGGATGTTGTTCAACCTTTTTCCCGGATGCTCGTGCAAGATGTCCAAACTGGAACGAGGAAAGGATGGGAGGTACTCCAGACCAATGAATCGCACACTTTCCGGTCCTACATGGCGACCAAGTACCTGCCTAGTGCTCATCTCGAGCTTCCTCCACAACACCTTCCCAATAACGTTATCGACTGGTGCGAACTTCTTCTTGGATCTAGTAGTAACTTTCCGTTAGTGGAGCGCGTCCTCTTACTCACGGTGTTTGCCAACCTTGGTGGTGCCGACTATGGGGATGTACAATGGAAGTGTTTCGAGTAGGTTCTATTGTCCCTGGTGCTAGACTCTATCTAATGAATGACTCGTTCTAGTGGTGGTTCAGAGACGCTTACGAAGAAGATCGAGGAGTATTTAAACAAGAAGGGGTGTTTCATCCGATTCAACAAGCGAATCACAGCTATAAGTCAAGAATACATGACTGTCGACGTTCCGAATAGCTTCTCGGGTCACAACCCTCCTGCTAACACAGGCGAACTGCTTGATGATTGGATCGACCTCGCTGTCGACCAAGGAAAGACTATAGATGACCCTGAGCCTAGGACGAGAATCACCATCCCATCCGTCGCCATTGAAGTAGATGGTGGAGAGAAGTACAATTACTCTCACGTCATATCCACGGTACCTGTTTCTGTTCTTCGTACCATCGACTTGAGTGGCGCCGGCTTGAATATCGTGCAAAAGAATGCTGTGCGCGCACTGGATTACACTGCTTCCACCAAGGTCGCGATACTCTTCAAAACGAACTGGTGGACCACGAAACTGGGCATCGTAGGTGGTCAGACACTCACAGATCTCCCTATTGGCAAGATTATCTACCCTTCTCACGGTGTCGACTCCAATACGCCATCGAAGGTACTCATCGCCAGTTACGTTTCGAAAACAGATGCGAGACACCTTGGTTCGCTCGCGGGGTCCCGAGAAGTACTTTTGGACCTCGTGCTTCGCAATCTCGCGGAGGTACACAATGATCTACATCCCGAGTTGACATACGAATACCTAAAGGAGGAATTCGTCGACATGCACGTGCATGACTGGGAACGTAATGAATATGCCATGGGTAAAGTTGACAGCACTATCTACGACGATACGCTGATTTCTATTTCCTCAGGAGCATTCACTATCTTTGCGCCTGGTCAATTCCAAAGTTTGTACACGTCGCTCTCTTACCCTGCAGCGAACAAACGCTTGCACTTTGCAGGCGAGGCGGTGAGTATGCATCATTGGTGAATAAGATCCAACGAGGACATTGCGAATAGTTGTATTGACCTCATCATGTAGTTGGGTCGTTGGTGCACTGGACAGTTCCTGGAGAGCTGTATACGCATATCTCAAGGTCACGGGACAGGACGAGAAGATGAGAACGTTCAAGGCGCTGTGGGGTGAGAGCAGTGAGTGGGTAACCAAATCTCCCCTCGTGGAAGCTGCTAGAGAGAATGGCGGACACGACTTGCTGGATGAGCATCTCGGGTTGGTAGATCGTGCTATCCGCGACAGGGTCATCCCGTTGTCCCGATAGCCTAGATGGCTTGAGAATATCCGTTGCTTTGAATACCAGCCCTCCGTCCAAGTATAGATGTCCGATTTTATAAACGTCAATCACCAAGTCTGATTCATAACGAGTTGGTAGGAACACTTGCACTCTGATCTATTACCATGGTATCATCATCATAATTTACTAATAAATATTGTACACATACAAAGCTGACCGTGATACAAATGCGTCTGGTGTGATGTGTTAAATAGGACACCAGGCCACCAACGTTTTGCCGATGTGGTCGAGAGCCGGGGGTGTCATTGCCTATGATGATCGCGCTCACACGAATCCTGTCAGGGTTTTGATTACCACGTACCGGTTGATCTCGCGGATTTAGCTAATCTAGTAGTACGAGTACTATGCGAGTAGGAATATTCGGGCGACCTCTGCTATGCTCTGGGATTCACTAGCAAGGAGACAACCAGATATGGATTGCGCTAATCTACTCAGTGCATACAATGACCTAATCATAGCGCTTGCGAGCAACAGAGCAATGAATCATGATCGTCGGAGCAGCTTAGCTGACATTCTACCGCTATTGGACAAGTGGAAGTGACAACGGAGGATACAAGATTGTTAGTACACAATTGCATGGAACGCACAGGCGTGCGGTCATCCGCCACTGTGAATCCACTTAAGACATGATTGATCCACCATCGACGGTGATCTGGTCAAAGTTCATTGAATATGCAATTCCCAATTCCCACTCCCAGAAGCCCAACGTAACAAGAAGATCACAACTTACACATTGTCCTCATTAAATGAATGAATGTCAGCTGACGCGCGAACAGGAGATGGGCAGACACTTACCAGTGATGAAATGTGCCTCCATCGAGGCAAGATAACTTACGATACTTGCGATATCTTCGGGCTGACCGTCGTGCTTTATAGGTCTCCTGCTAGAGTGCTACGGAAGGGGGAATACAATCAGTGCAATGAAAGAGGCTCACTTGAAGGATGAGACCTAGGGTCCATTCGGACATTTCTTTATCAATGCTGCCAACCTTATACTTATCCAATACGTCCCTTGCTGTCCGGATTTTATGTAATACAATGACAAGACAGCATGCAGGCACGTGCACGTTGACGTCTCGATGACACCGGGAGCATAAGAATTCACCGTAATCTTGTAACGCCCGAGTTCCAAAGCTGATTTATCGCACACTTCAGTTAACGACAACCCGATGGAAGAAACACGGTTGTTACCAGCAGTTTGCGTCAAACTTCTAACGGCGAATTTGCTGGCAGAATACGCAGCAGATAAGGGAGCACCCATCTTTCCAGCGACGGAGCTTGCGCCGATAATCCGCCCTCCCCGTCCTTGTGTGATCATTTGAGCTGCGGCATATTTGTAACACAGGAAAGTTCCGCGCGCATTGACCGCCATAACACGCTCCCAGTGATTCAAATCAGCTACAACGCATCATGCTGTCACTCCAAGGGACAGAAAACTGGCAAGCTCGGATTACCGGAGAGTAAATTTTCTAGTATACAGACCCCAGCATTTGCTACCATCTGTAAACAAGAGTTGGGTGCAGATTCGACAGAGGAACATGACATTGGACACACGACATCTAGCCCACCCAGCCCTTGGGCGGTGCTCTCCACCATCCCTTTGACCTCTTGTTCGATGGTAACATCTGCAGGAACCAGGTGCGTCCTTCGACCGATCTTCTTGATGTCATCGGCGCAGCACGCAGCTGGTCACCCTTCGATGGAACATCGTTAAGGGCAATATCGAAGCCGTCCCTGGCGAGACGAAGTGCGATACCGCGTCCAATACCTTGGGCGGATCCAGTGATGAGGGCGATTCCTTTGACAATCGACATTAGCGGGGAGGATGGGCGGGGAGTGGACAAGGTGATCAGTCAAACACCATGTCCAGTTATATAGCCTTGGGTATATGGGATGGGTGAAGAAACCCGAGGGGAAATAAAAACTGCGGCTTCCATTCCGAACCCGAGAAATATATTTATTCCTCATAGATCTAGACCGTTACACAGGTCAGGAAGGTGCATCGAGGAATTAAAAGGGACAAGAACAATGATCGGTGCGATGCATTCGTAACGTGTGAAATGGCGCGGGCAATGACCTATCGTCCAGTGGACTCAACACTGATGCAACGAATCGTGCTGACGCACTATCGCCCATATTTCAATCTGCGACGTCTCGCTGTCATGGCCAGTAGATGCAAGTAAATAGTTGGTATTACATGTATAGCATATGCTATATCGTAGTAGCGTCTTTTTCATGAAGTCAGTGATACAATGAACAGCAGCCAAAGCCAGAATCACGCACAATGATTAAACCTCGCCATTCGAGCCCCTCCAAAGTCCTTGAGTCCTCCACAGGAGCCAAAGGGAAAGGAAACCAACGACAACGTACATTATAATGCGCATTTGACGGACACCGCCTGGACCTGCGAGACGAAACGCTTGCGCAGCTCGGCGTGACGAGTGGGAAAGTTGAGAGGAAAAGATTGCCCTATTCAATCACGATGACACATGAATATGGAGAAGCTGATACTCTCGAAATTATAGTCTCGTCTAACATTAGGTTCTGGCGCTCTGCATCGTCGTAAATGTCCGTAGTGATATCGACGTATCAGCACGAACTCACTGGCCGTATGAAAACACATACGCCTCGTAGACTTCTCACTTTCGAATACAGTTCGTCGAGGCGTTGGTCATTTTGAATCTCGTACATCGTTTCCGCTGACCGCGACGGTGGCAATGACATTGGGGACGGGAGGGGCGTGGGAAACGCACTACCCTCTGCTGCAGTGCCACCTTGCAAACACAGCGTGGGAATCCCGCTCTGATGATTGAGCGCTGTCAGCGGTGACGGTACTTAGCACTGTATCGTTTCCGATACCCTTACTAATACTGGGCATTGGCCATTTTTCTGTAAACTGTTTAGAAACGGCTGAGTCATTGTCCATCGTATCAGGCCGCATTGCCGCGCATACCACCATACTACTACACTCGTGAGCATACCCTTCCACTACTACATCTCACTTATCTTTGAAATCAAGGAACTTGGACGTGATCTTCTCGGAACAATAATAATGCTCGTCCTCAAGAAGACGGAAATGATAAGCCATCACGGCATGGGTTGAACGATATCTGGCTGGTCCCTGAACGCGTTAGCGAGTTGTACAATACCCGGTGTCTCAACCGAACTACCCTCCGGTTGTAAAGACCCCCACCTTGACCCGTACTCTTACCATGATGACCTGCGAAACTGATCCCATTGCTTTCTACGCCAGAAACATCATTCAAGACTACCATACACGTCTAAAGGCGAAACTATCCCTCGACTCTGGTCAATCGCATTCGTTTGACGTTTCTGACGAGAGCCTGCGCCTTCATTCCGATAAAAAGGTCGGAATATTAGGCGGTGGTATCGGTGGTCTCTATGCAGCCCTGATGCTTGATTCGCTCGACATCGAGTGTGAACTCCTTGAGGCAAAGGACCATACTGGTGGTCGCGTTGCCACTTATAAATTCCCCGGCGGGGGAAAATATGACTATTATGTATGCCCTTCAATCAGTACAGCTCAGACTTGCTTGCTTGCGCGATGCTGATATTCTCCTCATAGAATATGGGGGCCATGCGCTTCCCGTTTCCAAAGAAGGATACCCATGGACGATATAAGAACGGGGCGATGAAGAGATTAGCAGAGTTGACCGAATACGGACCATTGAACGAAGGTCGAGATCGCCTCAAGGACAGCATTATACCATATTATATGCAGGGTCGCGGTGGCTCCAAGCCTGCCTACTACTATCTCAACGGTATCCGTGAACAAGTGTCCAACGGGCCCAAAGGAGATTTCGGTGCACGACACCTGGGCGTGGGCGCTGATTATATACGCGCAGGCGTGGATGCAATCGTCAAGGATGTTGTTCAACCTTTTTCCCGGATGCTCGTGCAGGATGTCGAAACTGGAACGAGGAAGGGATGGGAGGTACTCCAGACCAATGAATCGCACACTTTCCGGTCCTACATGGCGACCAAGTACCTGCCTAGTGCTCACCTCGAGCTTCCTCCACAACACCTTCCCAACAACGTTATCGACTGGTGCGAACTTCTTCTTGGATATAGTAGTAACTCTCCGTTGGTAGAGCGCGTCCTCTTACTCGCGGTGTTTGCCAACCTTGGTGGTGCCGACTACGGGGACGTACAATGGAAGTGTTTCGAGTAGGTTCTATTGTCACCAGTACCAAACCCCCATCTAATAAATCACTTGTCTAGTGCTGGTTCAGAGACGCTGACGAAGAAGATCGAGGAGTATTTAAACAAGAAGGGGTGTTTCATCCGATTCAACAAGCGAGTCACAGCTATAAGTCAAGAATACATGACTGTCGACGTTCCGAATAGCTCCCCGGGTCATGGCGATCTGCTTGATGACTGGGTCGACCTCGCTGTCGACCAAAGCAAGTCTATAGATGACCCTGGTGAACCTAGGACAAGAATCACCATCCCATCCATCGCCGTTAAAGTAAATGGTGGAGAGACGTACAATTACTCTCACGTCATATCCACGATACCTGTTTCCGTTCTTCGTACCATCGACTTGAGTGGTGCCGGCTTGAACGTCGTGCAAAAGAATGCTGTGCGCGCACCGGATTTCACTCCCTCTACCAAGGTCGCGATACTCTTCAAATCGAATTGGTGGACGACAAAACTGGGCATCGTAGGTGGTCAGACACTCACAGATCTCCCCATCGGCAAGATTGTCTACCCATCTTACGGTGTCGACTCCAATACGCCATCAAAGGTGCTCATCGCCAGTTACGTTTCGGAAACGGATGCTCGCCACCTTGGTTCGCTCGCGGGATCCCGAGAGGTACTTTTGGACCTCGTGCTTCGTGATCTCGCGGAGGTACACAGTGGTCTACATCCCGACTTGACATACGACTACTTAAAGGAAGAATTCGTCGACATGCACGTGCAAGATTGGGGTCGTGATGAATATGCCATGGGTAAAGTTGACAGCACTATCCGCGATAATACGCTGATTTCTGCTTCCTCAAGGGGCATTCACATCCTTTCCGCCTGGTCAATTCCAAAGTTTGTACACGTCGCTCTCTTACCCTGCGGCGAACAAGCGATTACACTTTGCAGGCGAGGCGGTGAGCACGCATCATGGGTGAGTGAGAAGTAACGAGGACACCAGGGGCAGCCGCATTGACTTCATTTCGTAGATGGGTCGTTGGTGCACTGGACAGTTCCTGGAGAGCTGTATACGAATATCTCAAGGTCACGGGACAAGACGAGAAGATGAGAAAGTTCAAGACGCTGTGGGGTGAGAGCAGCGAGTGGGTCACCAAGTCTCCCCTCGTGGAAGCTGTTAAAGAGAATAACGGACACGACTTGCTGGATGAGCATCTCGGGTTGGT
The DNA here is from genome assembly GCA_038093535.1 of Boletus reticulatus. Lineage (NCBI taxonomy): Eukaryota > Fungi > Basidiomycota > Agaricomycetes > Boletales > Boletaceae > Boletus > Boletus reticulatus. The sequence goes on from JBBPSJ010000010.1 coordinate 373,694, forward strand.
AGATCGTGCTATCCGCGATGGGGTTATCCCGTTGTTCTGATAGCCTGAGAGTCACTAGATGGATTCATCAGTGATACGAGCGTGACTTGAGGATAACCGTTGCTTTGTTAGTAGTAGAGGAGGTTATGTATGCATCCTACTAATTGATTACCAGCCTTTCGGCCAAGGATGGATGACTGATTCGATAAAGGTCAATCACCAACGAGTTGGTAGGAACACTTGCAATCTGATCTGTTATCATGGTATCATCACCATAATTTACTGACCACGTACCGGTTGATCTCGAGTCGCATGCCGATCTAGCTATTCTGGTAGTACGAGTACATTTTTTGCTATTAGACAAGTGACAACGACCATGTTTACAAGATTGTTAGTACACAATCACATAGAATGCACAGGCATGCAGTTAACTAGTTATCCGCCACTATGAATGAACTTAAGACATGATTGATCCACCATCCACAGTGATCTGGTCAAAGTTCATTGAATATGCAATTCCCACTCCCAGAAGCCCAACGTAACAAGAAGATCACAACTTACACATTGTCCTCATTAAATGAATGAATGTCAGCTGACGCGCGAACAGGAGAGGGGCAGACACTTACCAGTGATGAAATGTGCCTCCATCGAGGCAAGATAACTTACGATACTTGCGATATCTTCGGGCTGACCGTCGTGTTTTATAGGTCTCCTGCTAGAGTGCTACGGAAGGGGGAATACAATCAGTGCAATGAAAGAGGCTCACTTGAAGGATGAGACAACTTACTGCTAGGGTCCATTCGAACATTTCTTTATCAATGCTGCCAACCTTATACTTATCCAATACGTCCCTTGCTGTCCGGATTTTATGTAATACAGTGACAAGACAGCATGCAGGCACGTACACATTGACGTCTCGATGGCACCGGGAGCATAAGAATTCACCGTAATCTTGTAACGCCCGAGTTCCAAAGCTGATTTATCGCACACTTCAGTTAACGACAACCCGATGAAAGCAGCACGGTCGTTACCAGCAGTTTGCGTCAAACCTCTAACGGCGAATTTGCTGGCAGAATACGCAGCAGATAAGGGAGCACCCATCTTCCCAGCGACGGAGCTTGCGCCAATAATCCGCCCTCCCCGTCCTTGTGTTATCATTTGAGCTGCGGCATATTTGTAACACAGGAAAGTTCCGCGCGCATTGACCGCCATCACACGCTCCCAGTGATTCAAATCAGCTACAACACATCACTCTGTCACTCCAAGGGACAGAAAACTGGTAAGTTTGGATTACCGGTGAGTAAATTTTCTAGTATACAGACCCCAGCATTTGCTACCATCTGTAAACAAGAGTTGGGTGCAGATTCGACAAAGGAACATGACATTGGACACACGACATCTAGCCCACCCAGCCCTTGGGCGGTGCTCTGTACCATCCCTTTGACCTCTTGTTCGACGGTAACATCTGCAGGAACCAGGTGCGCCCTTCGACCAATCTTCTCAATGTCATCGGCGACAGCACGCAGCTGGTCACCCTTCGATGGAACATCGTTAAGGGCAATATCGAAGCCGTCCCTGGCGAGACGAAGTGCGATGCCGCGTCCAATCCCTTGGGCGGATCCAGTGATGAGGGCGATTCCTTTGACAATCGACATTAGCGAAGAGGATGGGTGGAAGGTGGACAAGGTGATCAGTCAATCGCCATGTCTGGTTATATAGCCTTGGGTATATGAGGTGGGGGAAGGCACCCGAGGGGAAATAAAAACTGCGGCTTCTATTCCGAACCCGGGAAATATATTTATCCCTCATAGAGCTAGACCGTTACACAGGTTATGAGGTTATGTCAGGAAGGTGCATCGAGGAATTAGGATAAGAACAACGAATCAGTGCGACACTTTCGTAACGTGAACTTGTCCTGTGTGAAACGACACGGGCAATGACCTATCGTCCAGTAGACTCAACACTGATGAAACGAATCGTTCCGACGCACTATCGCCTATATTTCAATCTGCGACGTCTCGCTGTCCTGGTCAGTGGATGCAAGTAAATAGATGGTATTACATGTATAGCGTATGCTACATTGGAGTAGAGTCTTTTCATGAAGTCAGTGATACAATGGACAGCAGCCAAAGCCAGAATCACGCACAAAGATTAAACCTCCCCGTTCGAGCCCCACCAAAATCCTTGAGTCCTCCACAGGAGCCAAAGGGAAAGGAAACCAACGACAACGTACACTATGATGCGCGTTTGACGGACACCGCCTGCACCGGCGAGACCAAACGCTTGCGCAGCTCGGCGCGACGAGTGGGAAAGTTGAGAAGAGAAGCTGGAAAACGAATTGCCCTATTCAAGCACGATGACACATGAATATGGAGAAGCTGATACTCTCGAACTTACAGTTTCGTCTAACGTCAGGTTCTGGCGTTCTGCATCGTCGTAAATGTCCGTGGTGATCTGGTAGCATGTATCAGCGAGAATTCACTGGCCATATGAAAACACATACGCCTCGTAGATTTCTCACTTTCGAATGCAGTTCGTCGAGGCGTTGGTCATTTTGAATCTCGTATGTCGTTTCCGCTGACCGCGACGATGACATTGGGGACGGGAGGGGCGTGGGAAACGCACTACGCTCTGCAGTGCCACCTTGCACACGCGTTCAAATGGGAATCCCGCTCTGATGATTGATCAGATGTTGCCTGTCGAATCGTGGGGTGATCAGCGGTGACCGTGTTTCCGATGCCATTATTAATAGGCACTTGGCATTGGTGATTTATTTGTAAACCGTTTAGAAACGACTGAGTCATTGCCCATCGTATCGGGCATTGCCACGCATACCATCATACTCCGAGGTGAGTGTACCCTTCTACTGCTATATCTCACTTTATTTGAATCAAGGAACTTGTCAATGCTTCTCCTCCTCAAGAGGATGGAAGTGGTAAGCCATCACGGCATGGGCTGAACGATATCTGGCCGGTGCCTGAGCGCGGTAGCGTGTGACAAGTTGCACAGTGTCCGATGTGTTAACCGAGCGAACACAAGGCTCTCAGCGATAAACCTACCATATACCCCCACCTTGACCCGTATTCTTTACCACGATGACCTGCGAAACTGATCCCCTTGCTTTCTACGCCAGAAACATCATTCAGGACTACCATACACGTCTAAAGGCGAAACTATCCCTCGACTCTGGTCAATCGCATTCGTTTGACGTTTGTGACGATAGCCTGCGCTTTCACCCCGATGAAAAGGTCGGGATATTAGGCGCTGGTATCGGTGGTCTCTATGCAGCCCTGATACTTGATTCTCTCGACATCGAGTATGAACTCCTTGAGGCCAAGGACCATACTGGTGGTCGCGTTGCCACTTATAAATTCCCCGGCGGGGGAAAATATGACTATTATGTATGTTATCCAATCCCTCCAACTCAGACATGCTTGCTTGCGCGATGCTGATCTTTCTCCTCACAGAATATGGGGGCAATGCGCTTCCCATTTCCAAAGAAGGACAACCATGGACGATATAAGAACGGGGCGATGAAGAGATTAGCAGAGTTGACCGAGTACGGACCCTTGAACGAAGGTCGAGATCGCCTCAAGGACAGCATTATACCATATTATATGCAGGGTCGCGGTGGCTCCAGGCCAGCCTATTACTATCTCAACGGTATCCGTGAACAAGTGTCCAACGGGCCCAGAGGAGATTTCGGTGCACGAGAACTGGGCGTGGGCGCTGATTATATACGCGCAGGCGTGGATGCAATCGTCAAGGATGTTGTTCAACCTTTTTCCCGGATGCTCGTGCAGGATGTCGAAACTGGAACGAGGAAGGGATGGGAGGTACTCCAGAGCAACGAATCGCACACTTTCCGGTCCTACATGACGACCAAGTACCTGCCTAGTGCTCACCTCGAGCTTCCTCCACAACACCTTCCCAACAACGTTATCGACTGGTGCGAACTTCTTCTTGGATTTACTAGCGACTTTCCGTTAGTAGAGGCCGTCCTCTTATTGACGGTGTTTGCCAACCTCGGTGGTGCCGACTATGGGGATGTACAATGGAAGTGTTTCGAGTAGGTTCTATTATCACCGGTACCAAACCCCCATCTAATAGATCACTTGTCTAGTGGTGGTTCAGAGACGCTGACGAAGAAGATCGAGGAGTATTTAAACAAGAAGAGGTGTTTCATCCGGTTCAACAAGCGAGTCACAGCTATAAGTCAAGAATACATGACTGTCGACGTTCCGAATAGCCCCCCGGGTCATAATCCCCCTGCCAACGCAGGCGATCTGCTTGATGACTGGGTCGACCTCGCTGTCGACCAAAGCAAGACTATAGATGACCCTAGTGAGCCTAGGACGAGAATCACCATCCCATCCGTCGCCATTGAAGTAAATAGTGGAGAGAAGTACAATTACTCTCATGTCATATCCACGGTACCTGTTTCTGTTCTTCGTACCATCGACCTGAGTGGCGCCGGCTTGAATATCGTGCAAAGGAATGCCGTGCGCGCACTGGGGTATACTGCCTCCACCAAGGTCGCGATACTCTTCAAAACGAACTGGTGGACCACGAAACTAGGCATCGTAGGTGGTCAGACGCTCACAGATCTCCCCATCGGCACGATTGTCTACCCATCTTACGGTGTCGACTCCAATACGCCATCAAAGGTGCTCATTGCCAGTTACGTTGCGCAAACGGATGCTCGCCACCTTGGTTCGCTCGCGGGATCCCGAGAGGTACTTTTGGACCTCGTGCTTCGTAATCTCGCGGAGGCACACAGTGGTCTACATCCCGACTTGACATATGAATACCTAAGGGAGGATTGCGTCGACATGCACGTGCAAGACTGGGAACGTGATGAATATGCCATGGGTAAAGTTGACAGTACTATCCGTGATGATACGCTGATTTCTGTTTCCTCAGGAGCATTCACTACCTTTGCGCCTGGCCAATTCCAGAGTTTGTACACGTCGCTCTCTTACCCTGCAGCGAACAAACGCTTGCACTTTGCAGGCGAGGCAGTGAGCATGCATCATGCGTGAGTGAGAGATCTAACGAGGACACTGTAAATAGTCGTATTGACCTCATCTCGTAGTTGGGTAGTTGGCGCACTGGACAGTACCTGGAGAGCTGTATACGAATATCTCAAGGTCACGGGACAGGACGAGAAGATGGAAAAGTTCAAGACGCTGTGGGGTGAGAGCAGCGAGTGGGCAACTAAGTCTCCCGTCGTGGAAGCTGCTAGAGAGAACGACGGACACGACTTGCTGGATGAGCATCTCGGGTTGGTAGATCGTGCTATCCGCGACAGGGTCATCCCGTTGTCCCGATAGCCTAGATGGATTCATCAGCGATACGAGTGTGGCTTGAGGGTACCCGATGCTTTGTTAGTAGAAGAGGGTATTTAAACACAAGCCCTCCGTCCAAGTATAGATCACTGGTTCGATAAACGTCAATCACCAAGTCTGATTCGTAACGAGTTGGTAGGAACACTTGCACTCTGATCTGTTATCATGGTATCATCACCATAATTTATTGTACGCATACGAAACTGACCGTGATACAAATGCGCCTTGTTCGATGTGAGGTAGGACACCAGGCCAGCAGCGTCCTCCGGTTTACCAATGTGGTCGAGAGCAGGGGGAGTCATTGCCTATGATGATCGCGCTCACCTACGAATCCTGTCAGGGTCTTGATTATCAACCACTGCCCACGTACCGGTCAAATCTCGATTCGCATGCGGATTCATCACCCTTGCGATACTAAGTCCTGTGCACGGTTGCTTTTCGCGAGTCATGTCACACATGCTTGAAGGGAGGAACGGAGATGAAAATGACATATCGATTGCGCCTGGCGTGAACGTGTTGACGGTGTTTCCGTGTCACCCCAGATGGTCTGACTCCGTCTCGGAAACCTGCGGAGTGTCAACGTGCTGATCAGAGCTTCTGGACAGTCGAGAACCCACCCGCTGCTTGCGTTGTACCCCTGGTCGCGAACTTGGTGCTGCTGTATGCCAGTGCAATTCATCTAAGAATAGACTGGGGAGTCCGAGCACAACTAAAGTCGTCGGTTAAACGCACGACGGTCCGCCGAATGCCTCCACGTCCGTTTTATTAACCATGCCTTCGACTTGCCCCTCAACACTGACGCCCACGCTGACGTACGATCGACGACACTTGGTTCTAATCTCGTGCAAGAGTTAGAGGGCCTCTTGTTCGCAGTGAAATCGCCGACAACGACATCAAGGATGGTCGCGTGACAGAACTTGCGCGGCGCGCGTGACACGTGTGACACGTGTGGGCTGTCGGAAACCTTTCACTTGCTTGCAAGTGCCAACGAAACACTTTCCATCAACCACTGCAGTGATTGCACGTTCAGATTTTGTATTCGACTGTCACGCTGGTCATGCCACCACAACTCACTGGACCATAGTACGCACATGTGAGTGGGATGTATTCATAACCTCTCCTACTATCAACGAATACCCTCAAGTGCCACACACATGTATCACTGACGAAAACATACAACCGAGATCTTAGAAGTCATTCTCAGGCTACCGGGACAACGGGATGACCCTGTCGTTGATAGCACGATCTACCAGCCCGAGATGCTCATCCAGCAAGTCGTGTCCGTCGTTCTCTCTAGCAGCTTTCACGACGGGAGACTTGGTTGCCCACTCGCTACTCTCACCCCACAGCGCCTTGAACCTTTCCATTTTCTCGTCCTGTCCCGTGACCTTGAGATATGCGTATACAGCTCTCCAGGAACTGTCCAGTGCGCCAACGACCCAACTACGCGATGAGGTCAATGCGACTGCCACCACTGTCCTCGTTAGATCCCACTCACCCATGATGCGTGCTCACTGCCTCGCCTGCAAAGTGTAACCGCTTATTTGCCGCAGGGTAAGTGAGCGACGTATATACAGTTTGAAATTGACCAGGCGCAAAGGCAGCGAATGCCCCTTAGGAGGAAAAACAATCAGCGTATCGTCGCGGATAGTACTGTCATCTTTACCCATGGCGTATTCATCACGATCCCAGTCTCGCACATGCATGTCGACGAATTCTTCCCTTAGGTATTCGTATGTCAAGTCGGGATGTAGACCACCGTGTACCTCCGCGAGATTGCGAAGTACGAGATCCAAGAGTACCTCTCTGTCTGTCGCTCTCGCAAGTGAAGCGAGGTGGTTCGCATCAGCTTTCCAGGAATAACTGGCGATGAGCACTTTGGATGGCGTATTAGAGTCGACACCATAAGAAGGGTAGACAATCGAGCATATGGGGAGATCTGTGCGTGTTTCACCACCCACGATGCCCAGTTTTGTCGTCCACCAGTTCGTTTTGAAGAGTATCGCGACCTTGGTGGTGGAAACGTACTCCACACGCACAGCGTTCCTTTGCATAACACTCAAGCCAGCACCACTCAAGTCAGTGGTACGGAGGACAGAAAGAGGTAGTGTGGATATGACGTGAGAGTAATTGTAGGTCTCGCCGCCATTTACTTTAACGGCGACGGATGGGATGGTGATTTTTGTCCTAGGTTCATTAGGGCCATCTGTAGCCTTGTCTTGGTCGACAGCAAGATCGACCCGACCATCAAGCGGTTCGTCTGTATCAAGAGATTCGCGGCCCGGGAAGCTGCTCGGAATGTCGACAGTCATATGGCTTTGACTTATAGCTGTGACTTGCTTGTTGAATCGGATTAAACACCCCTTCTTATTTAAATATGCCTCGATCTTCTTCGCCAGCATCTCTGAACCACCGCTGGATGAGGGAGATGAACTATCAGACGAGGACTGAGACCAGCAACAATAGACTTACTCAAGACACTTCCACTGTACGTCCCCATAGCCGGTGTCGCCAATGTTAGTAAATGCCAGCAATGAGAAGACAGTCTCTACTAATGCGGCGTCGCATCCACCTCCAAGAAGTCCGCACCAGTCGATAACGTTATTGGGAAGATGTTGTGGAGGAAGCTCGAGGTGAGCACTAGGCAGGTACTTGAATGCCATGTATGACCGGAGAGTGTGTGAATCGTTAGCTTGGAGTACCTCCCATCCCTTCTTCGATCCAGTTTCCATGTCTTGCACTATCATCCGGACGAATGGTCGAGCGACATCGCTAACGATTGCATCCGCACCTGCACGAATGTAATCGGCATCTATGCCAATGTCTCGTGCACCAAAATCTCCTTTGGGGCCTTTGGACACCGGTTCACGGACACCGTTGAAATAGTAGTAAGCTGGTTTGGAACCATCCCGGCCGTGAGAATGATATGGTATAATGCTGTCCTTGAGGCGATCTTGACCCTTATTCAACGGTTCATATTCGGTCAATTTTGCCAATCTCTTCATGACCCCATTCTTATAGCGTCCATGGCTATCCTTCTTTGGAAACGGGAAGCGCATGGCCCCCATATCCTATGACGAGGGAGATCAGCGTCGAGCAAGCATGCCTGAGTTAGATGGATTAAAGCGCATACATAATAGTCGTATTTTCCCCCGCCAGGGAATGTATGAGTGGCAACGCGACCACCAGTATGGTCCTGGGCCTCAAGGAGTTCATACTCGATGTCGAGAGAGTCAAGTATCAGGGCTGCATAGAGACCACCGATACCAGCGCCTAATATCCCGACCTTTTTATCGGAATGAAGGCGCAGGCTCTCGTCAGAAACGTCAAACGAATGGGATTGATCAGAGTCCAGGGATAGTTTTGTCCTTAGACGGGTATGGTAGTCTTGAATGATGTTTCTACCAAAGAAAGCAAAGGGATTAGTTTCGCGAGACGTCATGGTAAAGAATCAGTGAGGGTGTCTAGTACCAGGTAGATCCCACCTCACTACTTCGTTAATAATGATCTTAGAGGCCGCATTCCTTTGTACGTAGTAATAGGTGTCCCAGGGGTCTCGGCTACAACACTTGCCGTTGCGTGCCTTGTCACGGTGCGCCCTTCGCTCGCGCTCGGCTCATTTCTTAACCTCTATTGCACAGTTGAGGATTGACTCCGTCTACTAGTTATAGTTCGGCTTCGCGAAGCAGTCACGGGAGTTGCCGTTTGAAACTCGCCGTCTTGCGACATCGCCGTAGACTACTTGCCACTTGCAAGCAAAACTCGTCAGTTGAACCCGAATTCTACTCGTTCCTTCCAAAACGGACCACTCGGGCCCTCCGCTATACCAATTTGGAGCCTCACGCAAACCACTCGTGTCATATCAGTATGTATTCCTCCCCACTTCATCAACGCAGGCACGAATGAGGCGTGAAGGTGAGGAGATCCTGGAGATTAAGAATTGTCCGAGTTGACTGCGAGCGGCGCGCGAGGTCACAATTTCAGACTCATTTGACAGCCGGATGTTGAACGACTTCGGGCGCAGTGATGCGGAGCCTGGACTGGGACCTGCTTTTTGACTGGTGACCAGACCGTCTAAAGAGGCAAACAGTCGATCTACGGCGGAGGGGGATCTCGCGAAACATATAAAACTGTGAAGCTGCGTGGACCTTTCAAAGCCAACTCATCATCTGTCTTCACTCTCAGTATGCGCTTCGATTCCGCTCTCGCCTCCAGCCTCTTGTTCGTTCCTATAGTGCTCGCAGACTCTGTTGACCAAGTGGCTGGTGCTGTCCTGACTGCCAGTGACGGCAACGAGGCGTGTCTTTTCCGCGCCGTGTGTTGCTTGGTCTCATCCTCAACAGGGACGTTACATCGGTGTCACCGGACAGTTCAATGCTCCCTCTGCTTCGGGTGTCCATGGTATCGCTATCGCGGTCCGTATCGGCGGCAGCAGCGCGCATTGCTCTGATATCACTGGTGACACTGATCTCGCGGCCGGTATCGATGTATTGACAGGTGGCAATGTGCCCTCTTACGCGGGTAAAGCGACGTTTAAATCATGGCATCCAATCACTCATCTCATTCACCCCTTTTCATGTATGTCTAGGTTGGGCCCACTGGGGTAACGAGGTCAGGACGCCACTGGAAAGGTTCAACATCGCCACCGGAGACATCATCCAAGCCAGCGTCTATATGTTTTCCCCCATATCCGGTTCCGCCATACTCAACAATACTACCAATGGCCAGAGCTGGGGGCAGTTTTTCCTTGTAAATGAATCCGCGATCTGCCAGCGGAATGCAAGCTGGGTTGTGATGCCGTTGGCGAATTATCCCGCCAATGACCCGCCTTTTTCCCAGTTCGGCCAAGTGAACTTTAAAAGTGCCATTGCCCAGCTTGCTAGTCTGGCTTTCGTAAAGCCCGGCGACGGTGAGGCGAGCCTCCCTAACGTCATGTATAACGCCACGCCATTGACCACTTCCACGACTGCCGGCGACACGGTCACCGTCGCATCCACAAAGGGGATGTAGGAAGGCGAACAGACGGTGAAGAGATGTTGGTTCACTTGATAAGCTGGTTCGCCTTGAACGTCTTTTGTGTTTTTCTTCGGCGGCTTGTATAAATTATTCCCGTGACTCGATCGAGGCGCAGACATGAACATATGACTATAGCATTTAGAATTGTACCGCCATTTAGTTGTCCGGTGATCTTTGGTTGGGCAGAATGTACAATATAGTGAGGCTGATGCAACGCTCCCTGGAATTGATAGCTAGTGGTGTTTACCGCTTTCATACCACCTCTTGTTGAACCATGTCTGAAGAACTATGACAAGATTGTGAGGGGGGACATCGAGCTCGACCGGCGCGTACACGATTACCGTAAATAATGGCGCGCGCGAGGCAGTATACATCCCTCTGCTCCTGCCAGTGCAGGTCTCAGATATTCCTTTATGCTGCGATCCTGATCAATAATGATCAACTCATGATCGACGATCCCCGGAACGGGCTGGGTCAAGATTGGCAACTCGGAGTTGAAGTGAAGGTCCCCCGTACAGGTGTGTCTACACCGGGCCTTCGTGTTTACTGTTATCCCGCATGCCAGTGCGCGTCAAGATGCGCGTTACCCCCATGTTGACCCCAACTATTGATCGGTGAGTCATGATGCACACCGCTTGTGCGGACCGATCATGCGATTGGGCGACTTGACGTGCTGTTAGCCGAATGCCCTGAGTGGTCTGGAGCAGTTAGGAACAACACGAGCTGATGGTTCCTGTGTTTACAGGGGACCATTACCCGAGAGGGGTGGCTCGTCCTCTTGGTTGAACCCTCTCAGCGTGCCTCTTATCAGTACGAAATCTTCCTATGCTATCGCACTAAATATCACCAGATTCACGAGTACTATGTTGTCTCTGCACGGGTACCAGGATATCATTGGCGGTGCACTATGGTGCTTCAAGTGCACAATATTTCCCGCGCTTTATTTGTTGTGACGCGCGCGATTTAGAGTGTCGTCAGCGTAATTTTATCAGTCTGCACAAACCCGGCATACGTCGTGGCGCAGAGACGATCTATACATAAGGCGATGTAGGGAACTACGTACAAGTAAGGTTCGAGATACTACAATAAAATGTGTACGGTGATTATAAATTAGGTAAGCTGGTGGCTGTACATCCTGACGAAGATGTGGTGTCCATATAAGGAAGTCGCGATCGCCGTGGCATACTCCGACTCACGTAGACAAGTCCATCTAAACGAGGCAGCTGCGAGCGAGAGTCTTTGCAAGGACAACAGTACTGTACAGGTTTGTCACGGGTTATGTATGGCCTGGCATTATACTACTTAGTAAGTATTCCTGGACCCAGAGGGGATAGGTTTAGTAGCATGGAAAATCAACGCCCGTGGGAAGTCTTGGCTTGCCTTAATAGTAACACAAACCTAACCTTAGCGTAGGGTTCCAGTACACCACCCAAACCACCCACCAACCTCGGGTTCAGGGAATGCCCGGAGGGCAATGATATTTACTGTACTTAAGTAAAGAACTGGTGAAATTACGCTGACGATGCTCTAAATCGCGCGAGTGACCCTCGGAATCGCGCGGGTCACAACAAATAAAGCGCGGGAAATATTGTGCACTTGAAGCACCATATAACCATAGGCACGACGACTCACACTCTTTGCCTGTGCCTCCGGGACAACAATCCTGCCAGCAGTTTGATCGTGATGGTACTCATGCTTCTCAGCTCGCGGTTGCTTCCTGATGCATGTGAGGGTAGTCAAGTCAGTGACTAGTGAAGACTCTTTGCTCCGTTTTGTCCCTCTAAATTAACTTTTTATTCTCAACTCAGTAAAACCGTATGCTGTAGCTGTACAGTGTCAAGAGGCTCCCCCACTACCTCTGGTGACGACAACTGCTCTCCAAGTGTTGTTCACTGCAAGTAAGCATCTCCAGATCGTTCCGAATCACCATTCCCAAGTTTCTGATACTCCTAGATTCTGGCGAATGCGTTCACGTCAACGATGCTGACTGGCCGGTTGTCAGTCTTCAAGCTTCAAGTTGCATGGGTCGTGCATGGCAGAAAGAGAGGATCAAACCGATACGATCGACTCCGGTCATGTTCGCCCCTCGCTCCGGACTACGTCCATACAGGAGTTGTTGTCTGTACACGCGCATTTACATCCTTGCTATTAGAAATTTTACTTTTGCTCAGTGTCCAGGACTAGCCGCAAAGTCATTCGTACAGATGTCATAACGACATGTGGACTCCAATTATACGACGTAGTATACGCCCTCCCTCCTCCCCAATGACTCGCACGTAGCGCGTTACGCCCATGGATTAGGCTCCTCCTCTGGTATTCCAGACCCATACCCATCTACACGGGCATACGGCGGTGGCGTCTGCGTCCTGACGACAGTGACGTCTTCCTGCACCACCTCCAACGTCGCACCGTACTCTTCTCGCGTATCCAACGCATCTCCGCGCCACTCCTCCTCCCCTTGCTCCTCGTCCCCGTCCATCACCGTCTGCATAGGAGAGACAGGCGAGACAGCACTCGAACCCAGTTCGTCCCACACCCGTATCAGCACTGGCGAATGCGATCCACGCGACGTCGACGGCACCTGTAAACTGTCCGGCGCGGGGACAACCAGATCTACCGCATCCTCTTGTACGAGCGGCGTGTGCAGTCGTTTCGATACACGTGACGGCGGTCGCGAGGAGGGCGAGGAGGGGGCGGAAGGAGAAGCGGGAACGGAAAGAGAAACAGACGAAGAAGAAAGGAGACGGGAAAGACGGGGTATCTGTAACCGAGATGTAACCTGAGAAGGCGAATGGGTTTGTGAAGACGATCGGCTACCGGCCGTCATCGGTGGACAGTCTGAGAGCCTGCGTGGTCGTAGGGGAGACGGTGTTCGTGGCATCTGTGAGGACCGAGGCGAACCGCGGGAGTCGTGACCACGCTCGTCGTCTGGGACGTCTTCGTATGGTCTCGCCTGCCTTTTCCCGTTTTGCGTGGCGCCATAGCCAGAGGACGCCCCTTCGTGTCTTCCAAATCCGCCCGACGTGATCTCTCGCACGACCCTCTCTTCTTCATCCCACATTGCCCGACGCGCTTCCTCGGAGCTCACGTCCACTACCGGATATAAGTAATCACCAAACACATATTTTTTGGAGTCTTCATACAACTGCTCGTCCGTGCCATCCGGACCTGCCAAAGCATCACTAAACGTCAACGCGTACTCGTCAGCATCCTCCACGTCGACATCATCCGCCAATATCCGAGCTCCGCCACGCTGGTACTGCATGTCTGGTGCATCGTGGACCACGTCCTCGGCGTCCGCGGCCAACAATGGGGCAATGACGTCGCCATCATTGTCAGGACCGCGTACATCTGGCAACCAGTACTTGCGCTTGCCACCGGCAGCGTAGCGGAGACCGGCTCGGATGCGACGGTCCCTTGCCGCGCCAATGTGCATCCCTCCTTCACTGGGCTCGAACGCGCGGTAGTTGATACCTTCCCCACGGAGCGTGGTACGTGTGTCCTCGACGAGGTCCCTGAGTCCTAATGCGTCTCGGAGGGCATACGCGAGCGTCATGCGAGCGACATAGATCGGTGCACCGCTTGCTGCAGAAGCAGGCGGCTTAGTAAAGTCGAGGTAGGAAAACGCGTACATGTGGGCTGCGGCGAAAAACGGCATTTCGATGCAGATCAGGGTATCTGTGAGTGCAAGAGAAATGTGTTCGCTGTCGGTGTAGGGTCCGAGGCGTGTGATGACGCCGACTGCGACAAGGAACGACACGCCAATTGATTGCCAAAACGAGAAGAAGAGGATCCCTTTGACACAGAGGAACTTGGGAACGGGTCTTTACAGTGTGAATCGTGCGTATAAGAAGATATAGAGGGAAAGGTGCTCACCGGAAAGGCTTCAAATCTTGATGGACACACATCCAGAACACGGCGAGACACCAAAGTGCGAGACAGATAGATATATTGTACACGATGGACACGTACAAGTATCCACTTCGCGCACGAAAGTCGCCTTCGTTGTAAGTACCAGTAGCTTTCATAATCATACTCGCGAGCGCGAGAAGCGGCTTTACTTGAACGTATTCTGTGCATAGTTGCAAGTCAACACAATGGGAACGAGACTAGAGTGAGCGCCGTACGCAGAATTCCCCGTTTGAGGAACAGAAATGTATATGGGTCACTTGGGTCAATCACGTTGGACCACAGACTGACAGGAAAGACGGCTGGAATAGGCGGTCGACCATGCAAGAGGATTAGCAGCGAGCGCTCGCCGCCAAGATAGTCCAACAGGAGGACAAAGAAACAGTATATGACAAAAGCCTGCCGCACATGTCATGAGAAAGAGACGACAGAAATCAACCAGTAGACGCACTTCGTAAATGTCGCGTATGACGTCAATGAAGAAAGCTGCTTCCAAGGAAAACAGCGAAATGAATGACGAGACTCCGTATAGCGGTACCATGACCATGATGCGCACGACCATCCTGGAAACACGGGGATGAGCGTCGCCGATGCACGTGTATAAATTGACGCGTACCGCTGGAGGAGGGGTTTTCTGTAGTTTCGTAGGTGGAGCCATATTGATATGCCGCTGACGACTACTGCGACGATGGTGGAGATGCCGGCGAGTTCAAGGACGGGCAATGGCAAGCTTGAGCCCGAGCCATGGCCGAGCCCGATGTCTGGGAAGGGGAACATCCAGGTTGGATGTGTAACGTGGAATGAAAGGATGACGAACCGGCTGCGGTCATCGTGACCATGACTAATCGACTCTGTACGATCTAGCGTACAACCACTAGCCGACGTAGTCCCACAGCGCTGCGATAAATACCACAGTCTTTGGTGACACTTGTTCCCCCCCGTCTTCAAACATGGCTACCATCACCGTCGGTCAGAGACTCCCAAACGCCGCCTTCCCTTACGTCCCTTATACACCCGCGCTCGATGATTTGGTAAGTATCCGACTAGCTTATCATGATCACCTACTCATATAGATTTGATCGACCAGGCTGCTTGTGGAACTGGTATGTACTATTTATTGCTCACCACCACCCTCGCCCCACTCATGATCCCCAGTCGCCCAGTACGACATCGCCAAAGAGTGGGCCGGAAAGAAAGTCGTCGTGTTCGCCGTGCCCGGCGCATTCACGGTACGGATTGATATTACTCCTCTTTCACAACCCAACCGTAATGTCCCGATAGCCCACCTGCCATGCGAACCACCTCCCAGGCTATATCAAGAACTATGATCAACTCAAAGCGAAAGGCGTCGACGTCGTCGCTGTCATTGCGGCAAATGACCCGTTCGTGTTGAGCGGATGGGCTCGTGTCGAGGGTCTCAAGGACAAGGTGAATGCATCCCAAATCGTACACGAGACTCGTCCCTTATCGTGTATCAGATCGTCGCCCTCACGGATACGGGCGCAGAGTGGTCCAAGTCGATTGGGCTCTCCATCGACTTGTCCGCCAAGGGCCTTGGTATCCGCACCAAGCGCTATGCGATGGTCTTGGACAACTTGGTCGTCAAGCACATTCGGGTTCGTCCCATTTCATTTGCCGGTCCATGTCTCATCGTGCCCGTCTCTAGGTCGAACAAGTCCCGAGTAACGTCGAAGTGACTGGTGCCGAGCATTTGCTTGCATTACTGTAGATTGTTAACGTCGTGTATTGTAACAAGAAATAAAACGGATCCGTGCGCAGAAGGGATGTTTATTTGTACATGTGTACGCGCACTCTACTCACGTGATCGAGTTTTGTTTGTTGATCCCATAACTTATGGGACATGATAAAGTTCTGTAATAGGGTCAAGCGCGTCTCCCCTTACAACTCTTACCCCCCACACATCCTCACCCCCGCGCGATGCCTCGTAAAGCTGCAGCACCCGCCTCCACAGACGCAGAGCCTCGTCGCTCTTCTCGCTTAAAGGAACAACCAAAGGTCGAAGCCCCACCAAAGAAGGCTGCGAAACCGCGCGCAAAGAAACCCAAGCCCGCCGAGGAAAAAGACGACGAGGAAAATGAATCAACAGAAGAATCCGCCGAGGCACCCAAGCCCAAGTCCACCAGAGGTAAGAAACGCACCGCTGCCGACAAGGACACGGAGCAGCCCGCCGAGCCTCCCGCTGCTCAGGCGGAAGAGGCCCCGCCGTCCAAAAAGGTGCGTTTGGTGCCTTCATGTGCAGGGGGAATATGGGGACTCATCCATGGCGATGGCATGGTAGACCAAACCTGAATCGAAGCCGGCATCCAAGGCCGCCGTTAAGCCAGATTCCAAGGCCGCCGCCACCAAGCCCGCTTCCAAGGCCACATCTGAGAAACCCGCGTCAAAGGCCACAAAGCCCTCATCACGAGCATCTGCCAAACCGGCTTCGACTGTCAGGAAGCCTGCATCAAGAGCTGGCTCAAGGAAACCTGCTTCCAAGGTGAGATGAGTTATCGCCGCAATGCTGTATAGCTCGTAACGAGTTTTCTAGGCGGATGCCCCCACGGATGAGAATGCCGCACCCGCGCCTGCTGAGCCGATCGCCGAGGAACCCGAAGCGGAAGCCACCGCTGCCGCAGAAGAAAATGTGAGTCCTGATCTCGATCATGCTTGTCGTCAACTGAATGCCTCTCGCCCCTCAGGAATGAGTACACGAGATGTACATATTCTGAAAGCGGATCGGTGGAATATCGCACTGTTATTCCCATGATTAGTAACTTTGTTGCAGAAATGTACATCACAGCTTATTATTATCCCTGTCAGCGACCTGTAGCCTCGTCTTCTTTCCATCCCTTGTCCCAATACCCAAAGTCCCGTTTTTTGCCCTCCCTCGTGCGTTGACGCTACATCCTGTGCAGTTGTATGTATTCTTTTTCTGCATTGTTCTTGGTTTGCTTTCGTCGGTTTTTAGTCTTTTTATGACATGACCTCGGCCACACGACATATGACCATCTTTTTTATTGGCTGGAGTACAGTGTCTTGGTTCGGGATCTTTGACTCCATGCAATTCTTGTCGTTGTCGTCAGTTCATGTACTTCCTTCCCCTTGCCTCTACTTTAGAATTAGCTCTTTGTGACCCGTATGATTCTATGACTATGCCAGCTTTTCTTTGCGTCGCAGAGATCCTCATGTTCGTGGTTCCCTCCAGTAGGTAACACAAGTGGACTTCCATGGAGGTCCTGTGTACTGTGTACCTGAGCGTTTAACGTTCGTTGCCACGTGTGTGCTGGCGGCATCCGGCTGTTCCGGTATCTCATGGCCCGAGGCCCACTAGGCCCTCTGTCCTGACCTCACTAGCACCGGCGGGGGAGTAACTCGAAATGATCTGAATCGAGACAAATACAAGCGTAGTAGGCAGTTGCCACTACCCTAGGATCGACATATCGCCTGTACGTGGCCAAGCATGATTAAAATACAGTGGCCAACCAAAGAACTTTCGCCAACGGACGGTGTACATGCTCACATCCATCTGAACAACCAGAGACTGAAGCTCTGTAGAGGCTTAGACATGTTCCTTTTTGGGACTAGTCACGATTTTTCGGCGTATGCCGTACGGACAAGAAGGACGGAGTTCGTTGGACGTTCTTGTCCATATGTCTCTGCTTCAAGCACCCCCGGTGGCGGATACTACCGTATGTATCAGTCGACATGGATGAGCGGGTGACACTGACCTGGTAGCTGCTCTCCAGGAACAACCCGCCTCCGCTCCCTCACCCGTGCCTACAGAAATAATACCTCCAGATCTCACACAAGAAGAAATTGTCGTCGACATCCAACAACTAGGCATCAAAGTACGCGACTTTGCGTACGAGCAATTTCCCGTCGAGCTGCGCGCACCCGAATTATTTGATCCCATTCTTGGTTGGCACGTATATGAAGCCGTACTCGATAATCCCAACCCCAAGAGACATCCTCTCAATGGAAAACATCTCCGTAGACTGCTGGACCTCGGTTGGGTGTCGGAAGAGGCGGACAGACATCGGTGGGAGGAGAAAGATAGGGAGGCATTAGAGAAATTTGATGGCTGGCCCCATTATCCCTGGAAAGCTCTCGATTTGACCAAACCCAAGAAGCATGAACTCAGGAGTGTGGCCACTTCGAGGTTTCAATGGGTCAACGCCGAGCAGCTCGTCCCGCAATTCGTCAACCGTGGGTTCTCCCGCGTCGCTGCTGCCCTCCGTGGTTCCCGTCACGCCGCGACGCGGTATCAAAAGCGACAAGTAAACGACGCCACCGAAACAGATCAAAACCTTGAAGTTTCACCCCGGTTAAAGAAGAGACGGTTGTCGCTCGGCGCAGAATCAGCAGCTTCGACGAGTCAACTTGTTCCCAGTTCCCCTCCGCAGCTTCCTTCGGCCGTGTTGGTCAATGGCAAACCACCACAGCAGTTTCCTGCTGGTCATCCATCCGACAGTCCATCGCTTCCCTCACTTCCAACACAAGGCGCACTTAGTCGGTCTCTACAACGCCACCTTTCCATGACCTCTGTCTCATCCCCTGACGTGCGGACAACGCTGACCCAGTGGACGGATCACGAGTAACCTCTACCGTTGCTCACTGACCCATATGTCTCTGGTCGTCGGATGTCGGTGATTCACATGGGATGTAAGGTTTACGATTTTTTATAATCAGTATTTTTTGGGGTAGTACTCAAAGGAGGGAACATAAAAAGATATGTGACATTGTACCAGTAATGTGTCCAACTCCGATTTACCCTCTTGTAATACTCAGCTTTTCGTTCTTTCCTTCTCAATTCTGTTCAGTCTGTCGGAGGCGCTCGCGCGGTCGTAGAACGATCCTTGCCACCGAGTGTTACTTGGGTCATGTTTCCGCGGAGCATCGACTTGAGTCGGATGTCGTCACCAACGACAAGTAATCGTTTGACAGGCTAAACTAGATCGAGTTATAGCCTATCAGATGCAAGAGCCTTGACACTACATCGGATTATGGTGTGTACATAGCGACTCCTTCATCAAATCAAGCACTTCCTCGACCGCTCCTATGAAGGATTCCAGAAGGGTAATGTATACTGAAGGGTCCTAATTACCTCCTTGACGTACTCCAATTTGGTGTGCACACCTGGAAGCTGAGGTTGGCCATCCGTGGATGGTTGACGCGCAGCAAGGAGGCGGAGGTCGCCTTTATGTTCCAAGGCGGGACTGGGAGATGTTGCAAGAATGGTAAGAGCAGGAACATATGACGAGACGAGATGCGTGTCAAATTGCCAGGTGTCTGTCAAGACGTAGATGAGCGCATCGAAATGTGAGTCCAGGTGACATGGGTTGACGTACTGAGGAAGCGCATCCATGACCGGTTTGACGACGCATTCCATGTCCACAACGGTGATAGAAAGGATCCCCATTTGACGCCCTGTGGTTCTTTCTTCCCGTCCCTTTTGTCACGATTCGGAGCGTGACGAACGAAACTCTCTAGCATTCTCTGGAAATCATTAGATCGCTTAAATGTGAAAATAGGAAGCGGGGCCATGAACTCCATGGTCGCAGCAGATTTCCGCAGTGTTCAGTTCAAGATCATGATGACAACCAGTCCAACGTGTGCTGGAGCACGCAGCTGAGAGAATCCCTTGTGGAGGAGGAATCGCTCGAAACCAGGAAATCTTGCGAGCATACGCTGTTCGTCAGCCTCCGCTACAAAGACTATGTCGTACGATGCGCCACACTCGAGTGTGCAGAGGATTTTTGTGCGTGTGGCACTAGGAGCCAATGCGACACACAGTTCTCGGAGTCGACGGGCACGATCAGGATAATCAGACAATTCTTCGTGCGGGGAGAGTCCCGCGTCCATAGCTACCGCCGCTGCCTCCCGCACTACATCGGCACCCTCAACGAGTTCAGTGTAATGGTGTGTGGAAGTGGCCAATCCACGCGAGTTGAGCCTCGAAGCAGGTCAACGGCAACAGAATTTGCATGGAGGTTAGTCAGGTGACCAGCCCGTCTATAAGAGGTTGCACAGACGCAAACTGTCGATAGACACCAGACTAGCTTGAAACATGCTTTGAGGGAGATTGCAAAGGTTGCGAAGACGGCGTGTCTTGAAAGGGTGACCATGGGGGTAAGGTCAGCGGCGTCCCTGAACGTCAAAATCGCTTCCTCGAGATCCTGCGACTCCCCGAGGCACTTAGAAAGAACCGCCAAGGTTGTAAAGATAAGGGCGCCCGTCAGGGTGACTAGGAGGAATGAGGTCACCGCTTCCTTGAACGCCGACATTACGTCCTCAACGTCACGTCGTTCCCCGACGGTGACATTCCCGAGCCATGTTGTAGTCGTTCTCCGGGGGCGTCCGATGTACTGTCAGTCATCACCGTTAGGCCGAGAAATTGAGTTGTTGATGTAGGCAAGAAACCTGGAGCGCTTTTAGTAACCTCACGCCCGCTTTCGAATCGAACGTTCTCCATGAGTAGGCGCATGGACGGCAATGGACCAAGAAAAAAAAGTTGAGACGGCAACACGCACCCACGATGCATCATTGCTGTCCATATGCCCGTGCCGTGCAGCGTCGGGTCAGCGTGTTAGCGCCAACTTGGTCGACCATCAATATTTCAATTGTCGGCTCCGATAATCGCATGTTCAGGTTGAGGCACTATCGACCACAGCAATGAATTGATCAACTTCCATTCTACTAGTAGGCATACTATGTAGAAGGTTCACACTCACTAGCTCCATTCGAGGCCCCAAAAGGATGCAGCACACCGTGACTGTTCCCAAAAGTCACGCAAGAATACACCACCGGGGCGCTACCGCCGGCCTGCCACGGTGCAAATGCTGTCCCTGAAGCATGCCAGGTGCTGAGCTCAGGATGACCGTGACAGGGTGCATTGATACGAACCCCACTCCATTGACCTTTGGCTTGCAATGGGAAAAAAATGTGAAACGAAGACAAATGGCTCTTTGATGCCCCTTACTTCGAAACCCGGTGTAACCGCGCAGTCCCCTCAATTCGTTGGTACTGCCACCGCGATCGCTCCAGCCACACGCAACTCGAAGAGCAAGGTATTTGTTGGTAATTGTCTAGTGTAGAAATGATCCCGCGTCATAGCGATCGAGGGATTCGGTGTAGTTGTACATGGTCTGAGTGTTCGACCGTTGCGCTTGTCTCCATATGGCGTATAGTTGACAAGTCTCGAAAGCTGTCGTGCGAACTTCACGAGTTCCGATATGATTGGCATGTTGAATGATCACCGGTGCTGATCGAGCTCACCGGATTGTTCTCACCATCATGCACAGGTTTCATGGAGAAACACAGCGTGCATGCACGGTTGCATATCAAGGGTGCATGGCTGAAACAACGATCCTCGAGGAAGGATACCGCAATAGACAATCATCGGTCATCTGCGTGCTAAGAAAATTAGGGAGTATCAGCCCCCTGTCTCCAGGGTCTGCGCGGCCGACGTACAATCCGACATTCATGACTGACCGTGAGACACCTTGGACGAAGTAGACGAGAACGAGGTACCTCAGTTGTGCCGCCGCCGCCGAGTTCCATCGGCAGTTGAAATACGCACGCTGCGGCGAGACAGTAGACAGCTGCCAAGCCGGACACGACAGTGATCTCGTGCGTATCTGGGTGATGAACACTGTGCGAGGGACATACGAGGACGCGCGTGCGTACCCGGATGTCCACGCACCGGCATACATCGTGTGGTACTAATATCTATCGTGAGCATCCGAATTCCACGAACAAGGGACGCGCTTACCTTACTAGTGATGTACACTATCTTCACATACTTCCTTCCCAAGAGGTTCACAGAGGTACTGTCCTTGATTGGTTCCACCCGTCGAACAGATCCACAGTTGGACATGGTCTCCACGAAGGACCCAGAAGGCCTGCTATTGTGTGCGGAGAACGACGTTGATGAGGATTGCACTCCATCCGCCCGAGTCTGGTACAAAGGCGATAGGTGCGGAAAGGCGCATGTCGGACGGCTCGGAATCTCAACTCACAAGGCGCATAGACGGGTCCATGAGGACATGTTCCCAATATTATTGCGCTGGATATGAAGAGCGTTTGATTGCCTGTGCCAAAGAAGGTTACGAGAGGGAATACACTATATGAAAGCAAAGGACATGGCTGCGAAAGCCTAGACATTAGATGACTGCGGACAAGGGATCCTTGATGATCTTCAACACACGACCAATCTTTTGAATGTCGGAGCGAAACCTGAGACGAGTTTCGGTCCTTTGACGCAATGAGCAAGACATGAAACGCACCTATCCATGACGCGACTCGGAAAGACGTCGGACAAGAGTAGTTGTCGGGGTTGGATGCCTCTAGAAGACGCCTTGAATCCGAGCTTGTCGAACATGGCGTAGACATTGTAGAATACGAGGCTAGCATCGTCGTTGGTTGCCGTACTTGGATTGTCGATTGGAGAGTCAGTTGAAATGACCACTCACCAGCGCCGACGATGGCGGCGCTCTCGCTGTGTCGAGGTCGTTATAACAATGGTTTTTGAGGATACACCGGTTGTCGCCACTGGTCGGCTGTGTCGGTGTGATGATGGGCGCCGCGTTGTTCGAGTGCTGCGTATTCGTGCAACCACCACCATCTCCATCACTTTCTTCCAGGTCCTTCCACGGTGCTGGCACTCGGTATCCAGGACATCTGGACCACCCAGAATACCCTCTGTGTACCACCAAATGTCGCTGTTCAAGCGCCACCCTCACTACGACGACGACAACGATGCTTCGATAGACCCCGACCTTCGACTGCGCACCGTGCGCACCGCCGCCTCCACCATCGCAGAGTCCATTCGCTCAGAAATTCGGAGAGAGAGAACCCGCAGAAAACGTTCACTCTTCTTCAGAAAAGACAAGCGTCCAAAGACTGCGGACTCGGCCGTGTCAGACGCAACCACCGTACGGCAGAGTGGACCACAAATACCCGGCCAGCGCAGAAATGTATACGTCAACACCCCACTGTCCGCCATGGAGGTCGATCACAATGGCCAACCGCTCGCTCGCTACCCGAGGAACAAAGTACGGACTAGTAGTGAGTCCTACACCAACCCACCCTATCTCTCACCTCACCCCCTCTAGGATATACCCTACTGACATTCCTACCCAAAAACCTCTTTGAGCAATTTCATCGGTGAGATCTTCAACTATACAGTGTGCAGTCTGATTGACGTTGCATTGTAGGATAGCCAACATCTACTTTTTGGCACTCGTCATAGTCCAACGTAAGTGCGCTCTATCAACCCATACTCCTCCTAACGTGTCCCAGTCTTCCCCGTCTTTGGAGCCGCCTCTGCTTCTACCGCTGCCTTTCCTATCCTCTTCATCCTCACCGTCACCGCCATCAAAGACGGCGTCGAAGACTACCGCCGCGCAAAGCTCGACGAAGAAGTCAACACCTCCGCCGTCACGCGTCTCGGTCAATGGCGCAACGTGAACCAGCCTCTGGATCCTCGTCCATGGTACCAGCGACTCCTGCGCATCAAGCCACCAGGCAAGGTCTCCAAAGGTGTCCAAAAGCTCCGAGGAAAAGAAGCAGATGAAGGGATGCGAATCGTGCTGAGCAAGGGCGCCGATGGTGACAGGGTCAGTATCAGCACTATGGACCCTAGCGAGAGTACGCTCAGCTTCGGGAGACCAACTGGTGCGGGTGGAAGACAACTAGAGGACATTGCCAGTATCGATTCGCATACGTACCCTCCCGGGTTGCCACCTGCCGCAGAGGTCGGTTCCTGGGGTCAAAACAGAACCTTTTCGTCATACCAGCAGAGCATACGTTCCCGGTCGTCGTTTGGGGTCATCGACTGGCAGCGGAGGATCAGCGGAACCGCAAGATGGGAGAGGACACTGTGGAAGAAGTTGGAAATTGGGGATATTGTGCTATTGAGGGAGAACGAACAGGTCCCGGCGGACGTGGTCGTGTTGTCAACGTCGGATCCGGACGGGCTCTGCTACTTAGAGACGAAGAACCTCGACGGAGAGACGAACTTGAAACAGCGCAAGGCCCTCCGAGCGACCTCTGCCATTGCCTCGGAAGAAGACGTCGAGAAATCATCCTTCGTCCTTGAATCGGAGCCACCTCACCAAAACCTGTATCTCTACAACGGGGTGTTGCGATATACAGACCCCACCAACGGCGACACTCGCAAGGAAGGCGTCACGATAAACGAACTCCTCCTTCGTGGTTGCACTGTGCGGAACACGGCTTGGGTTGTCGGTTTAGTCGTCTTCAGTGGCCCGGACACCAAGATCTACTTGAACGGAGGTATAACGCCGTCAAAACAATCCAAGATCGCCAAGGAGACCAACTTTAATGTCATCGTCAACTTTGCTTTCCTGCTCATCATATGTACACTCGCTGCAGTGATTTATGGCGTCTTGGATGGTTTGCCGAATACTAGCGTGAAGGTCTATGAACCGGGTGTCGATGCGACGAATTCTCCCGCGCTCAACGCACTTGTTACCTTTGTGTAAGTCTGGTCCCCTTCTCGCGCCTTTCCTGATCTGAAACGATGTCACAGCTCCTGCCTGATCGCATTCCAGAACATCGTCCCCGTATCGCTCTTCATCTCGATCGAAATCGTCAAGACGATCCAAGCCTACTTCATCGCGCAAGATGTCGACATGTATTACAAACCCTTGGACACTGCCTGCGTTCCCAAGAACTGGGGTATCTCTGACGACCTTGGTCAGATCGAATATGTCTTTTCGGACAAGACCGGTACCCTCACGCAGAATGTCATGGAGTTTCAAAAGTGTTCTATTCATGGTGTGGTTTACGGGGAAGGTGTTACGGAGGCACAACGTGGCGCCGCGACGAGAGAGGGCCGAGCAGACGCTGTGGAGCCCGAGGAGCTCGCACGCAAGCTGGCCGAGCTCAAAGATAACATGGTGTCTACCCTATCGAAGCTGTTCAAGAACCGGTACGCTCAAGTCAACAAGCTCACGCTCGTATCGCCCAAGCTCGCCGACGACATCGCGGACCGCTCATCCGAACAGGCAGGGCGCATCACTGCCTTTTTCCGCGCATTAGCCGTCTGCCATACTGTCCTTGCCGACAGGCCAGCGCAAACGGAGAAGCCATACCACTTGGAGTACAAGGCGGAGTCACCAGACGAGGCTGCGCTCGTGGCCGCCGCGAGGGACGTTGGGTTCCCGTTCGTGGGCAAGTCCAAGGATGCCATCGATATCGAGGTGATGGGACAGCCTGAGCGGTACACGTTGTTGAAGACGCTCGAATTCAACAGTACACGGAAACGGATGAGCGTGATCGTTCGCACGCCGGATGGTCGGATCGTCTTGTATTGCAAGGGTGCGGACTCGGTCATCTATGAGCGACTTTCGGCCACTGCCGATCCGGCGCTCAAGGAGAAGACGACCAAGGATATGGACATGTTCGCCAACGGAGGGTTGAGGACGCTTTGTATTGCGTATAGGGTGTTGACAGAAGATCATTTCTTGATGTGGGTGAGGACGTACGATGCAGCGACCGCAGCGACGGAGAATCGGGAGGAAGAGATCGAGAAGGCAGCGTCGAGTATCGAGCAAGAGCTCATGTTACTTGGTGCCACGGCGTTGGAGGACAAGTTGCAGGTCGGCGTCCCAGAGGCGATTGAGACATTGCACCGCGCGGGCATCAAGCTGTGGATTCTTACAGGTGAGCGAAACGTCGTATGAATGGGCGTGCCCTTTAACACTCCCTTACTAGGCGATAAGCTGCAAACTGCCATCGAGATTGGATTCAGCTGTAACCTGCTCAAGCAAGACATGGAAATCATGATCCTATCATCTGACAGCCACGAGGGAACGCGTGTACAAATCGAGGCGGGGTTGAACAAGATTGCGTCCATTCTGGGACCACCGTCCTTGGACTCCCGTAAACGAGGCTTTGTACCCGGCGCTCAGGCTGCGTTTGCAGTTGTTATCGATGGCGAGACGCTGCGGCACGCATTGACACCCGATATCAAACCATTGTTCCTTAATCTCGGTACGCAATGTGAGACTGTCGTGTGCTGTCGTGTGTCGCCGGCTCAGAAGGCGTTGACGGTGAAGCTCGTACGTCTCCGCTTTTCTCTGGAGGCGGAGTCCACTGATATGCTATCTAGGTCAAAGAGGGTCGGAAAGCAATGACCTTGTCGATCGGTGACGGTGCCAATGACGTGGCGATGATTCAGGAAGCAAACGTTGGTTGTGGATTGTTGGGTCACGAAGGTTCACAGGCTGCCATGTCAGCAGATTACGCCTTTGGCCAATTTAGGTTCTTGACAAAGTTGCTTCTCGTTCATGGACGCTGGTCATATCAACGTATTGCCGACATGCATAGCAACTTCTTTTACAAGGTCATTTACATGCCGTCATCTTTTGTGACTGACTGACGTCGGTTCCAGAACGTGATTTGGACGTTGGCCACGTTTTGGTTTCTCATCTACTGCTAGTGAGTCATCGAATGCAGTCTCGTGAGAATCGTCGCGGCTAATACTATTCTGGGATAGCTTCGACGCGACATATCTTTATGATTACAGCTTCATCCTTCTCTACAACTTGATTTTCACTTCGCTCCCCGTGATCGTACTTGGCGGTAAGCGATTCGATGGTCTTGGTGGTAAGATGGGTCTTGACGTTCGACCTTGCAGCGTTCGACCAAGACGTAAATGCGAAAGCTGCCTTGGCTTTCCCTGAGCTCTACATTAGAGGTATTCGTGGTCTAGAATATACCCGGATAAAGTTCTGGTCATATATGCTTGATGGTCTATACCAGTCGGCGGTCGTCTTCTTTATTCCATACCTTGTCTGGTCCCTTGGTCCCCCGACGTCCTGGAATGGCAAGGGAATCGAGTCCCTATCTGATTTCGGCACGACGGTTGCGATCGCTGCCATCTTTGCCGCCAATACCTACGTTGGAATGAACACTCACTAGTACGTCATCTATATACTCACGCGAAGCATTTCGTGGACACTGACTGGAATTCTGGTTTCCCAGCTGGACGTTTATTACGTGGATTGTCGTTATAGGATCTTCGCTCGTGATGCTCCTATGGATTGTGATTTACTCGTACCTCCCAGCCAACAACTTCTTTTCGTCAACGGGCTCGTTCGTATACGAAGTGGAAATCCTGTTTAGTAACATCACGTTCTGGGCTACGGTCGTCTTTTCGGTTTTGGTTGCATTAGGTGAATGGAAACCATCGAAACGTGTCTCAGGCATGGGCCTAACCCCACCCTCACAGCGCCCCGCTTCCTCTACAAGTTTGCTTCTTCGGCGTATGCGCCGCTCGACAAGGACATTGTTCGCGAGATGTGGGTCAACGGCGACCTGAAAGACCGACTAGGTATTCGGCATCGCAAAGCGTCCAAAAACCGGCGCACATCCGATCTCGAGACTGCGCCAATGTTCCGTGACCCACACGCTCGGTCCGCTTCGGAGCTCGCTCTACCCCACACGTACGAGCCGACACGAATGGCACCAGAGTCGGACGTGAAGGAGAAGCGTCCAAGGGCCTATACCAACGGATCGCTCGACGTCGACGTCGAACGCACCACACCGCCATTGATCTCCGTGGAATCCTCGTCGGAGGTGGTGGATATGCACCCAGAGCAGGCAGACGCGCTCAAGGTGACGGTGTCCCCACACGCGTCATACTACTCTTCGAACGATATCCCGATACCCTCTCCGATACCGCCAACGTTATACCGGTTCTCGAATGGGGAGGTTGGAGAGTTGCCGTCGAGGGAGGCGACGCCGACGTCGATACCAGAGCGGGGTCATGGTCGGTCGCCGTCGTCGGTGGCAGAAGCGTTTGAGATGCAGGTTCGGCCTCCAACGTCACAGTCGCATTCGCGTTCGCCATCTGGATCGCAGGCGCTCCACTCGGCATACTTGGCAGGTGGGTTCCGTGTAGACGAGGAGTCGAGACCAGAGTCGTGGATGGGAGGACGGGCACTATGACACGACGGTCGCGCTAGTTTTTTTTCCTGTAGCATAGACGTGTGGAAGGCGATCTGAGCGTTGTTGTACTTGCTTCATCATGGTTCGTTTTTCTGCCTTTTCTCTGAACGACTCCATACATACAGTTATAGTACGTACTTAATTCGGACCTCTTTTTTCACCTACCTTTTTTACTTTATCTCGCTTTCGACGCACGCTGGCATTGTTTGCAGGTGGACAAGATCCTCAAGGTAGCAAGTACTACATGCAGTGACTACATTATTTATATTTCTTGACACTGTAAGTAACCTCCGAATGTCAAACGACTGTCGCAACCGCGGATGAGAACATGAAACTGGAGAGGTATCCAACGTAAACATTTTCTGATAGACTAGCAGGCATGACGGACGAGGTCATCACTGATCACAGCAGCTGGTCAGAAGACCCCAGATGAGAACGCGAAACACAAAGTGGATCAGTCAGGAATCCGAATCCGAACGTTTGAGACGTGTTTAATTGACAGCGAGATGATGGAGCGTTAGCTGGCATTGGTCAGACGACTGTCCGAGCCATGTGTGTCGCACTGACGTTTTCTCCGCAATGTGGGGTCGTGCCGGAAATTCCCGGTACTCGGACGGGATGGAGTCAAAATGGCCTACTCACTGGACAGCGGAGCAAGTCCAGTGTCGAAAGCACTCCCCGACTCGGAGCAAGTATGGAGTGGCCTTTCCAGTGAAAAGCGCAGAGGACCATAGGAACCAAGCGTTGAAGCCGACACACGAACTTTGAATGGTCAAACGGAGTTGAGCGATAAACGGCGAACGTCGGGGTCTTGTCGAAAATGCCAACTCGTGGAACGAACCGACTCTCCGGGATCCGGGAAGAAGTTCAACGCCGACTTGTCCTATCTTTACCTCCCCCATGTTCACTCTATCGAATCGTACCCGTTCAACAATGTTGGCCAACTCACAAGTTCAAGTAGACTTGCTGCTGCAGTAGTCCGTATTCGTGTGTCTCTTTCTTGTTGATTTTTTACTGTAAAACTGTCGGGTGACAGCAACGTTGCAAGTACGGGCCAATTTCGGCCCTACAGGAACGCCCTCCTAAAGGGGGTATATCAGGCGGATCTTATCACAACTATGCGAAACCGATCATGCCCGAGGTATTACTTAGGCGGGGGCTTACCATTGAAAGAATCGTCGGTCGCCTTTCTCTCTCTCTCCCAGCAGCTCCTTCCTTTCCCCCGCCCATCCCTCCTCCTGGCTCACACTTGTTCCAGCGACCTACAAGCGCGCATCCCCAGAGATGAGTACCAATGATTTCCCTCTGGACCAGGCAGAGCTCCTGGCGATGGTACTCGAAGCGTTCTTGTATGGTGAATCTCGTTCAATGACAACTCGTTCGCAGCATGCTGATCATTCGTGGGTCAAGGGTTCTCCCTGTTCATGTTCGGAGGAACGATCTGGACGCTGTGGTCTCGGAAAGCAACTCTCCGCGTGAAGCGCAATATGCTGATGGTAGCGTGCTCGTTGCTGCTGTTTAGCACGGTGGTGCGTGTCTCTGTTCGTCATCCATGGCAAGGATCGGACAAAGACTGCCTTCCGGGCACACATAGCACATCGTGATCGATATCATCAGGGTCATGGAGGGTTTCATATGGCTCAGCGACACCTATAAGGGAGGACGGATCATGTATTTTTCAGATGTGTCGCATTGGACGTTCGTGTCCAAGAACTATGTGTACGCTGCACAGACGTTGCTTGGGGACGGTGTTGTTGTAAGTTTTCGTTGCCGGACGAATGCCATTCGCTAATGTCAGTTTCAGCTTTACCGCTGTTATGCGGTATGGCAATCTAAACGCATCATGATCCTGCCTGCACTCCTTTGGTGTGCCGTCGGTGGTAAGGGTCCCGTAATGTTTAGGGTAGATTGAAACCATTGACGACCTTTCTCAAGTAACCGGATTCACATGTCCATATATCGAGTCGCAATTAATACAAGGCAGTGTCTTTGAAAAGACACTCGCGCGGTGGATCACCTCGTTTTGGACATCGACGTTGGCGACCAACACTGTGACGACCCGTACGTGCTCACTTTTTCATGAAGAGTGCTTCTGAACTTCTCCCTCGCACTCCAAGTTATGTTAGCTTACCGTCTCTGGAATGTCGATCGGGCTGCCACGAAGATGAGTGAACACAGAAAGTCAGAACTGCGGCCCATTCTCCACATCATCGTCGATGCTGGTGGGATTTACTCCCTCACGCTTTTCACAGCGTTGATTTGCTATGTAAACAAATCCAACGGTCAATATGTGATGTTAGACATGGTCAGCCATAACGCCTCATTCATCCATGAAATAGACCCACTGAAACGCTATTGCTGATGACCAGATCATGCCCATCATTTCCATCACGTTCTACATGGTCATCATCCGCGTCGGCATAGCTTTTCGAGGGAACCAATCGATGCAGCCACACGCATTCGGACCTATAACCTCTGGTCACAGCCTCGATACGGAACGTAGAAGCAGAATGCAGTCCGACATCAGCGCCTTGAGAAAGAGCAGGCTTGAGAGCGGTGGATGGCCCTCGATGAGTCCGGTGAGTCCCGACATGCATCGGAGCGAGGTCAAGATAGACGACATCGAGGACAAGGTGTGATGCGTCGTTGGCTAATGTGGAAAAGTGGCACGCTTGTTCTGCTATGCTAGGCTAGAACGTGTGATGCGATGTAAATGTATTATATTTCAAGATTTGGATAACTCTACTGTACGAGTGCGCTTGAGCACTGTTTTCGTCGTTTTCTGTCGTATTTTGATGATGCAGTATAGTATGTAACCTTTCTAGTACGTAGCTTCAGTGTAGCATGTCACGGTACTTGTGGTCCGTGTCTGATTAGTTCCGTAGGCAGGAAAATCAACCTTGGCTGTAATTTGACACCCGGGCCAGGATGCGTCTGGAAGATAGCGATAGTACATAATATGAATAGCAGGTACTAATTTGACGACAGTAATGAGTCGATGCTTTGGGTAAGTTGCTCAGAATTCAGACAGTCAAAACCATAATCTATCTAGAACTTGCATAGGCTGTGTCCTTTGACTGTCCAGTGGTGCCCGTCAAACCAAAGTGTCCACCTGCCTTGCTTTCACAGACCGCAGCGTCTCGTGCTGAGTCGACGTCTACTCCAAGCCTGTCAAGGTCTAGTCAATGCTTGCATTAAGCTTCTCGAGCGCTAGCAATGGCCTTCTTTCGAGGCCGGATGCTTCGTACTACGTGTTCGCAGTTAGTGGGACGCTAATAATTGACTTGTGTACCTGCAAATTTCGACTCCGACGCGATCGGGTCCGAGGCAACCGTTGCTAAACTTTGTTTTCGATCGACCACATCGACCGTCGAAGCAGTCGCTGCGGACACAATGCGCGACTGAATGACCGACCGCCACGAATCCGACCGTCATACATGTCCACCAAGTGCACAAGTTCCTGTTCTCTCTGCCGCCCTTCGGTCGATATCGTATGTTTTATCCGTCATTGCCCGCGGCGGTAGTTGCTTGTCATTCTTATCGTAGTACACCATTTCTGCCACTGCACCTCTCTCTCCCGCACCCTGTACGCCGTGTACGGGACGGGAAACTCAGGTTGCAGTAAGGCTCTTACGTGTACCCAGCTTGTTGCGCTTACTGCGATAGGAAACCGCCAGCTATACCTGCTCACAAAATCCAGGCACATGTTTCTCGATGGGGTCCGAGGTCCCGTCCGCAAGTTTCTCTGGACGTCTTGTCAGGGTCAACGGAAAGAACACTGGTACGAATTTTCACGCAATCCAAGAATTCCGGGTTTTCACCATGCTCTTGCGCCGTACGACCCAACTGGTCTCGAAATGTATGGATGGGCCGTCGGGACGGCGGTGACCACAGAATTGGGATTGTTCGGTTACTCGCAAGGCCAAAAATTCAATCGAAGAACTTCCTTCGACAAAGGAACGCCATAGAACTTCTCAAGGAAAACCGTCGGAATCATGAGCGGTACGTGCCTGCTGGTACTTGCTCCGTCTACCAAGTATAGTCGGGAAATCCAATGGTAAACCACAGCGAAGTTGCGCCAGCTCATGTGGTCGCTCCGCTCCGTTTCCTTTAGTGTCCCGCCACGAATGTCGCGTTCATTCGTTCACTCCATCCAAGCTCAGAGAACTGAAGAGCACACCATCATCGACCGGAGCTTGCTACAGGTGACGATTCCTTCTCTAGTACTCGCCCCCTTGACCCAGTCCTCGTTTCTTATCTCACCTTCTAGACTCGAAGCATATCCAAGTACAAGACCAAAGTCCTTCCACTTTTGTCGCAGGCCACGTGCGGCTGTTTGTTGCCGGGCCGTCAAACGTTCAAACTCTAGAAGTCCGACCCTCGCACAGCGTAGAGCGGTCAGATCGTTATCGATCCCCATATCGGGTGCTCAGCGTCGCGGTAGTCTCCGAGGGATGATCGATTGCCTTATTCTACATAAATTTGCACTGGTGCACTGGTATGCGACACCATGCGGCATGCAGACCTCGATTCCAGAACGTTGAGGGTCGTGCTCGGTGCAACAGTGTGGTGGAGCTGCGCTTCGTATGGGGTTACTTGACATGTCACGCCCCTTCTGCGCAGCCGAAGGCTGTTGCTGGTGTCTTGGATATCTGGACCGCCTGATCGTATCAGTCCAGAAATCAAGCCCTTCACCATGCACGATTCCATGCATACATACGCCGTTTCGACGTCTGTGATTGCAATTGAGTCCCCCCGTCTGCATTCAGTTCGCCGTCCAGTGTCATTCATTCTTCGTTAGAACTCATCGCACTCGGTTCTACTTCAACGCTGCGCTGGTTGTCCAAGAACCACTTTAATGGTCAGATGACGGCTCGGTTTCTTTAGGTATGTCATTATGCACGAGGCGGCACGTATTCTGGATTTTGCTTTGAGGATCGGGGGATGTGGGTACCTCCCGCGTCCCCGAGGTGATGCCGCTTCTGGAAGGAAGAATGTTTACCAGTGCTTGTCAGTAACTGTGTACCAATCGCGACTGAAGAGTCCAACTCGAATATTTTGGTGGTTTACGACATTTGCAGTTCATTGTTGGACGATCCTCGTCCAGTATGTTTCGTACTTACGGCAACCATGAAGCGCCAATATCGTTGTCTTTAGTAGATCATCGTTATACGGTACGTCACACCTGGATTGACAATGCAACTGTGGTTGCAACATGGAGCTGCGCATGCGAGCCTGTTCTTGATCATGCGAGGGTTTTCCGGAGGTCATTTTAGTATCCAGTATGACCGATCGTACAGCGTACCCATGATATGTCTGAAATCGTATTTGACGATAAGGAATGGGCGCTCGTCCAATCCGTTCGTGCCACACGTGTTCTGCGTCATGTTGATGGCTTGGCTCACACATCACTGTCCCAACTTGGTAGAGTTGGTATACATATGGTTCAATAGCCGTAAACCGTTCATTCGCCTTGTCGATCGCTTTCTGGGGATATGAACGCAGCCACAATGCCAGGTGACGGGTTTCATCATTACCTCATCCGACATCCATCTGTTGTTCGCTTCCATGGCATTGGCGACTGAAATCGTGTGTCTACATCATGCGGAGAGGTCGACTTGGAACTGTGTAGCGAGCTCAAAGAAACAAGGACTGTTTGCCATGGCAAAGACACTTGTTTTACTTACTTCTCTTTTCGTCACAATGGCATTTTTGTATTCATTCTCACCCCGCGACGTCCGTCGCCGGGGAGTTCTGTCAGCAGGAAAAAAGAGGCGATAGCGCGTATCGCGCATAGCCTCGCTACATATGTGTTGACTTGTCATGGAAAAACCCACCTCAAGACAATCGATTTGGCAAGTCCGGATGGACGAGAGGACGGACAGCGCGGTCTCTTGGGTGGCAGGTATTCCCAGGCCGAAGTTGGTGTCCACCAAGAAGAACGACCTCGTGCCTCGTGGTCTGGAAAGTGACGATTCGGAAGAGCCAAGGTGTTTGCTCCCGATTCCTTCCGAAGCGATTACAGCCTCTATGGGCGGTCTAGGAACGCGCTGTGTATGGTTCAGGGAGGGGGGAGAGATTCGGAACTTTGGGGGGGACCTCGCGGTAGGATAGTGAACAGTTTAACCGCTGGGAAGGAGGGGTGGTGGACGATCTCCCTTTCTCTCTCTCGAGGCTGCGAAGTGCGTTTCTTCGGGACAAGCCGAGTGAACACGTCCGAGTCCGAGCGATGTGTAGGCTTTTGCATCGTGTTCAGGAACCTGGCTGCAAAGCGTCCGCAAAATGAACTTCAGGGTCGTACAGTTATTCCTGCAGAAGTGGCGACTGACGTTCATCTACGCCCGCGATGGATATATGCACAAGTTCCCGCGCACCTGAAGAGCGACACGTATTCGGTAAACGCTGGCATTCGGGTGTTTTGACTGTTTGCTGGTGTGTGTGAATGGCTGGTAGTAGTACCTTGCGATTTGACTGCAGCGAGCGTCATATTACGCTGCCTTCGAATGTATGCCTTTACTGGGCGCAATTCATGGGCATGGTCGCATCTGTTGTTGATAGACTTGCAATTGATCCTTTGGACCTCCAAGGATAAACGGCGACCGAGGCTTGAAAGAGATATTTTTATCGGGATGGCTCTGTGGCATTCCATGATATTTCCGTCCGAGGCTTCGGGATGCGGCTCTCTCAGAACACGTCGACAAGACAGGCCCTTCTGAATTTCGAACTATTTCTCGGAAGGACGTCGACTGCCAGCGCTTCAGAAAGGACTTCGATGATCTGTAAAGGATCCATTTACTACGCCTGCCAATAGCGTCATTTTACGAAAGCGGGGTAAGCACATTGTGCCATTCGCACGCTGCCCATCCACGTAATCATGTTAGTTCGCACAAGCAAAAAACTGACCAAGCTCTGACCGAGTGTCACGACTGGTGTTATCCGTGGTGTTGTTGAGTTGCCAAGGATGACCCACGAGGCGTCCGTCAATCCGCAATGAAGAGAGAGGATCCCGATTGAGAAGCCGGCGAGTTCACAGCGTCTCTGTGTTGATGTACGAATGTCCGCGGAGTAGTGTGACGATGACTCGTTCATTCCCCGGACAGATACCGGGCTACCAAGTGACGTCCTTGTGTAGTACTAGACCACGTATGTACGGACTTTATTAACGCTGATCGGCGAACAGTCCAGCAGAGCGCCACAGGAAATGGAAAGGTGTTCTATCAGGTCCAATCGCAACGATCTCGAACAGGTGGTGTTGGCAACGACGACTGAATCTGCGGCTGTTTCAGGACCTCACGGATTGATTCAGATTACCCGATATGGTATACACACGGAACTTCCCGGCTCGGCCCGGCCAAGGCTCGCCTGACGACTTGGACGGATACTTATTCCAGCCTTTTCAGCGGTCATTGGGTCATCGAGTTTTCGTCCTCTTGACCATGTCTCCTGCACAAGACACCCAGGACAAGCCATCGACATCCGTGTTGAAGGAGCGCAGATTCAAGCTGAGCAGGTACGTCGCTTGCGCCACGTTCGTGCCCAAGACTGACTCCTCTATAGAGCGTGCGATCGCTGTCGGTGAGCGCTCTGTGCACATTGTCCACTTCGTCTTCCATGCTGATGCATTTCGTACAGACGAAGGCGAATCAAATGCGACGAAGGACATCCCTGCCAGGCTTGCTTGACCGCAAATTCAGCGTGTACCTTTGAAGAGCCGGGGAAACGCACACACCCCCACAAATCAAAGTACGTACACACGCTCACCACACCGTGCCACTGATCTTACCGTACCCCAGACGCACCGCTACCCTCGAGGACAGGATGCACCAGCTCGAGACCCTCATTCAAGCCATCCCGCCCGCCGTCTTTGCCGCTGGTGGATTGACCCCTCCACCACACCTCACAATAGATCCCAATGCCACCAGTCCGCTGTCAACGTTTGCCTCTATGGACCACACTTTCCCCAACGGCGTCCCTCCTCCATCTCTTCATGTGTTCCCACTTACAAATCCATCCACACATTTCACGACTCAGCCATCAAGGGGTTCCCCAAGACAAGAGAGTCCAAATACAGCTTTTCGCGCCATGATGGGACAATCCTCACACCTGCCGAATGGCTCGGGGGCCGAACAGCCTTTCGAGGAGACCTCTCGAATGCATGCTTCATACCTCTACTTTGACGATGAAGGATATACGCGATGGCAAGGAGAGACATCTGGTCTGCCCCTCCTCGATCTCCTCGTGGAGAACCACAATCCCGTCAAGTGCGAATCAGGAAACAGCACCCCAGACCCAAGCTGGTCTGGTAAACAATCTCCCACTTCCAATACCCCTACATGGTTTCCCAACCGGACGCCACGACGAACTGACGTCAATCCCGAGACGCTTTGGAGGCTCATAACATCATATATTGTTCCAGAACTGATGGACAGGTGATCTCTCACCGTATTCCCTTATCGTCGGTACCTTCTAACCATGGCATGTTTCCAGCTTGGTGCAGTGCTATTTGTGTACGTCTTACTACCTTCTCCCGTTCTTGCATGTTCCCACGTTTCTGGCGGTTCGTCGACTTCATTTCGCGCCTCCCCCATTGGCTCATCCATGTCGTCAGGATTACGGTAACCCTCAAAAATGGGCAGAGCCCGGTTTCGCAGCCTTCATTGTTGCTATTTGTTGTGTCGCGTCACGTCACGTCGATGACCCCCGTGTCCGGTCAGATCCTGCTGAGGGCGTTTCAGCGGGCACACAGTGGTTTGAACTCTTCGGCCGTCTCCGTACGCTCCCGATCGCAGACCGACCTACACTTTACACCGTTCAGGCGCACCTGATCGCCGCTGTCTACGCTGTGGGACTAGGAAAGCTTTCCAAAGCCGCCGCCCTCTTATCCGAGGCCGTCACAGTGTCAATAGATGCCGGTTTACACCGTTCCGCGGACACGTATGACCTCTTCGATCCCATAGAAGACGAGGTTCGGAAGCGCACATTTTGGTGCGTGTACATATGGGACAAGCAGCTATCGGCGCACTTTGGCAGGCCACCCATGCTCCGCCTGCGGGATTGCGATATCGGGGAGCCTATGGTTGTCGATGACGAGCTCGTGACTCACGAGAGCATGCTATCCCAGCCTGCTGGCTCAGAAAGCCGGATGAGTGCGTTCGTTGCAGCCATACGAATCGTCGTCGTCATGGAGTCCGTACTGGATATTCCGCCACCGCGCCGTCGAACTAGCGACTCTTCACCTTTTTTGTCGCATGCAGCAGGAGTGCTGTCGGGTCACACGCGGCCAAAGGACCTGCGGGAAGAAGAAGATTTGCTGGACAAGATACACCGGTCGATACCCCCATACTGGGCGCATACATCCGAAACGCTGGCTAGCGATGATGTTATCCGTGTCACGCAGGCAGTACGGCTCCACTGTGCTGAACAGTTGGTTCGGATGTTGATCCATAGGCACCGATTCTCCAATTTCGTGGCGGAGAGGGTGTATAGCGGTTCAACAGAGGAAGAACTGGGCGACTTTGAGCGGGAAGCGATGTCAGCCGCACAGGCGTGCGCGTTGCAAATTGTTTCATCATACATGCAGGTCGCAGCCAAGGGGTTGATGACTTATTGTGAGTTGCCTTTATCACTCGATCTTCCATGTGATCACCGAACATCTTCCGTAGATGGTGTTCACGTCATCCATCAGTTGACTCAAGCTGGGCGTACCCTCCTGGCGATATTGATCAATTGCAAAAGCGAAATACTTCAGCCGTTGATTCAGCCTGGCCTCGAAGCCCTTCGGTCATGCGTTGCATTACTACGACGGTTCAGCGGCCGGTATGTTTGTGGACAGAGGTCAGGGGACCTTATGGAGGAGTTCTGTCGCAGTGAGTTTGATTCCCGACGTTGATGGCCACTGATATGACTCACCTGCTTGCTTAGTCACACAAATACCTCTTGAGCCATCTCGGTCTGACTCCCAGGAGCAACTGAATTCACGACCTCCGTGGGTAAGACCAGTTCGCAAAAAGACTCCCAGCATGGCAAGAGGTACCGGGAATACTAGTGATAGTAGCTCCCACCGTAGCAGCCCGGAAGCCTTTTCGCCGTCCGATTTCTTTGCCGACCCTCAGTCAGTTGGCCCACCATACTCTCCAACCTCCCCTACCGGCTCAGCTGGTCAATATCTCAGTGCCAACCGGCGTTCCTCGCTCGGGTTACCTCCGTTCTTGGACACATCCGCAAACCTCGACATGGATCCAAGCATGTACATGGCGTCTCCGGCAGAGGTGATTGGCATGTTTGGCGATAGCTCTATGGACGTTTCGTCGATTTTTACACCAGAGTTCGGTATGGGACACCACTCGACTGAGTCGAGCGAGTCCTTGTATGGGCACCTCGGTGGTGCAAGCTTGGTTACGAGCCCATGACCATGACCATGCCTGATATCATTCATTCTGTACGAGTAAATGCAAGGCTGTATTCCTCCATGCTGTTCTATCGGCCTGATCACTGTCTTTTGCTAGTAGCACCTTGGATCAGGCCTCAGCCCACGTCGCCGTCACTATGTCATTGTGTATCTCACGAAATGATATTCAATTTCTACCCGAAATTCCAAAGTGAATAATGAGGATTCCTTGTCTTTTAGCGAGTGACCATATAGCAACCCGCCGGGATACTGTTCGCGTCTGATGACTGGTTCTCGCGCAGGACGCGTCTTGGTGCTTGTATCCCTCATAATCACTGGCAGCTGTCAAGGTGACGGGACCGAGACAAGGCTTACCTCTGCAGGTATTCATGTCCCCATCGTTCGAAGACAATCGTCAAGACACGTGCGACGCTCTGTCGACATCGGATCCATCGGCCTTGGCGATTTTGAGGACATGTAGATTCATTTCGCGTTCTTCCCTTCTGATTGTTGATTTTGTCGATCACTAGTACGTACAATGTCCAGATACAAGTCGGCGAGACGCATATACCCGTCGTGTTGGGTACGGAATCTCTCCTCTCCTTGCGTATGGCACGGTGACTGATTCGGACCCGTCTCTCTTTGCAAGACACGGGCTCCTCTGATCTATGGGTCTTGTCTACCTCGTGCCAGGACTCGTGTTCGTCCAATTCAATACCATTGTACCCGACCTCGAGTTTTCGTCCTGCCCATCTCGACTCAATGTTGACGTATGGGGATTCCAAGACGGGAACGTACGCTTCAGGTCCTATCGGGTCCGACTTTGTCTCCTTGGCTGGATTGGGTTTACAGGGACAGTACTTTTCCGCGATCAATTCCACCAACACATCTGTCGCCCAGACGGGTTCGGCTGGTATTTTTGGCCTGGGATTCCCTTTTAATAGGTGTGTCGGGTGATTCTTGGCTTGCTCGATGTTGATGTTGGCGTCCAAGTCTCCTCTGGACCAATCTTGCCTTGATTCAGAATGATAGCGCGAATACGGTGGTGCACCGTGCCAATGACGCGTCGCGACAAGTCGTTGACGTCTTTCCCGATCGCTTCCATAACCTCGTCACGCGCTTGTTCCCAAAGAACGACCCAGGTGACGATGCAGGAACACCGCCCGTGCGTTCGACGCGGCAGTTGACGACAACCACGCTCCAGTCGTCCATCGTCAACTATGGCCCGCTGATTCCACGTCTCGTGGCACAGGGGATGTTGGACTCTCCCATGTTTTCGATCACGCTCCAACGGGATGCGATTCAGATTGGAGGAAACGAAGGGATGTTGTCCATTGGCCAGCTGCCGCCGTCTGTACGGAGTGAAAGCTTGACGTGGGTAGGCGTACGCGGTTATCCGCCGTCCCAGGGCGGGTTGTATCCACCATCAGACACGTCTGGAGAGGTTCGTCACGTTTGTTTGGTACGAGTGACGATTGTACGATTTGAATAGGTATATGCGGTAGCGTGGGAGATCCCGCTGGATGATGTTTGGTTCGATGGCGTCAAGTTGGCGAGGTCCACGTTGTCATCGCCAAACATTTCTCTCTCTGCGTTGATTGATACGGTCGGTCATTCGTGTTTCGTGCTTGATCGCGTCGATGACCATGTCCATAGGGAAACTCGCTCATTCGTGGACCCCCTGACGTTGTTGCGCAGATCCAAACTATCCTCGGGGGGCAGCGATTTGCGTGTTCGCCGCCACATACCTTGGAGTTTCAGATCGGCGGTCGACTCTTTCCTGTCGACCCTCGTGATTTCATTAGTGAAGCTCGTCCGGGGAACCCCGACCTTTGTTCTGCGAATGTGGTGCCGACGGACGTC
Source organism: Boletus reticulatus (assembly GCA_038093535.1). NCBI lineage: Eukaryota > Fungi > Basidiomycota > Agaricomycetes > Boletales > Boletaceae > Boletus > Boletus reticulatus. The sequence continues at coordinate 414,176 of JBBPSJ010000010.1, forward strand.
CCTGTCTCTGGAGGTACGGGATACTTGTATAGCTGGAACTTGGGGGATCCGTTTCTAAAGGGGTGAGTGGTCTTTTTCTGCTCTGCAGGGGATTTCATATGAGGGCGTACACATCGGATATGAATTGGTGTGGACTTTATGCGGGTTGGGAATGTTTGGCTGTCAGGTGGATCGTAACGAGGTCCTGTCTTGACGAGGATGCGGGGAATACAGTATGACGCGTGTTTCACCTTTGACACGCGAGCCTCCCGTTTTCCACAAGGAGCGTTCGGGCATCCGAATGTGTGCCATATGCCTATTTTCAACGCCGCTCATACATGCATCAGGGTGCTGGCTGCATTTCATTATGGCTCGCTCATACACCCATCTCAAAATCCACCTCGGGTGGGCCTGCTCTCGACGGTCGATGTCAACGCAGGTAAACAATTGTGCGATGACAAGCACAAGGCGGAAGCGGGACACGAAGGGTATCCAAGTATGTCTTTGGTTTTACGTTCTGTATCATTGCCCGACCTGGGGTTTCTAGTGATCGCGGAGCCAGCGCCAGCGTCACTCCCACCTTCCCGGGGAACGGGTATTGGAGGTGTACCGCTTGCGCTACGACCGACTGTGACGGAGAGCGGTATTCCGGCGATATTTACAAATGGTGGATCGGGTGACGGGCAGATCGGTATCGGTATCTGGATGACTGTCTTGGCGGGGTTCGTGACGTGGATGACATGGAGGATCGCTGGATGACGTGAGGGGTGAATGTGGGGTATTCACACGTCGTGCACTGTGTGAATGGGTTTTTCGCTATATCGATGTGCAACTCGTTCGAACATTGTTTCATTTACTCGTCTAGTATTGTTTGATTGCGGAGATGGAGGTGTAATACTACCGTATAGACCAAATGGAAAACAGGTTTGGTATGTAGAAAGGCAAATCAGGGATGTTGAGATCTCTTCTCGTTGGAGACTTGGAAATACAAGGTCAGACAAGGTCAGTTATATGGTGATGCTTCACATATCGTGCATCTTTTAGAAAGCACTCAAAAGGGATGTTCCGGAAAACAAATCCCAGGTCTTTTGGAGAATCTCTCCGCCACGGACGTCGCTGCTGTCATGGAAATAATTCCAGTATCCAGGTAACAAGTGATGGAGCGAGAACCAGATCTACAGGCAGCCGGGTGAGTTACATCCGAGCCGACAACACAACAAGGCATCGAAGGACGACTTACACTGTAATACTTGCACGACCGCTTGTCTGCATCGCGCGTCCGCAAACACAAGAACCGTCCACCGACGAAACATCCATACGCGACAAACGCCAGCGTACAGAGCCAGTCGATGTCCCAGATGCAGCACAGGAGGTACGACCAGATGGGAAGACCCAAGCCAACGACGAGGCGGGAAGCGATGGGGAACATGATCGGGACGGTACAACGACCGGTGAGACGGTCGCCTTCGACGTCTTTAAAGTCCTGGCAGTGTACGGTGGAGGTGAAGACGGCGATGGTGAGCTGCACCGCGAGTTTTCCGGTTTCGCTGACGTGGGAAGGGTCACAGCCTAGTAGGCGAAAAGGGATCGTGAGTGGGGTGCTCGATTGGACAGAGACGATGGATAGCCAACGTACTTGCGCTAAGGGTACCCCCCAGTTCCATACAACCGTACATGAGAGCGAGGATGGCGTTTTTGGATAGCCAATTCTTGTCGCCATCGAGTTCGTTGTACCAATAGGTGAACAATTGCATCTCGAGACTGGCAAAGACTAATTGGGTGCTAAAGAGCGCCGAGTATGCGAGGCAGAGTGGGGCGATGAGCCACCGGAGAATGGTCGCATTGCGTAAAGAGATTCTCCCTGCAGGAAGGGGTCTCGATGGTTTGTTTATCTTGTCCTCCTCTGGTGCCTTGATCTGATTCGCAAGGTCGAACTGCAGGATGTGGGTCCAAACCCATACGATCGTGGGTAAGATGTGGATGGGACTGCACAGCGGCGCCGAGGCGATCGCAAATAGCGTCTGGTAGTCTTAAAGTGAGCAACGGGACAACGACTTCAACCACCGTGCTCACCACTGGAATAATGGCAGTAAGGATATCGTTCTTGGTGAAAAGAAAGATGGTATAAAGGTGGTATGCAATGTCAGATAGACCGAGAGGGGAATGTTGCACAGTCATGATTATTTGGGATGAATCGAATGTTGCTCTCTGCCGCAGACGATCTGGCCGTATTTATATGATGCATTGATACCTATATTCCGGTTATTTTCTGAACTGGTTATCCCTTCGAGGCGCTGAAAGAATGTCGGCTGTTACAACGTCTCGTATTACCCGGGGACGAAGACTTATCACGATCCACGTACCGTGGAATTTTACGCGCAGATCGGAGAGGACTGGCATGATACAGCACCGAAAGTCCCTGGGCCTAGCACCGGCAATCACTGCCGCAAAACAAATCAGTATGCATATGCATCAGAACGTTTCCTTCGAACGGCGTTTTCGTAAAGGCGTCGACCCCGAGTCCGAGACGCACACAACCTGAAAAGGTGCGATTTGAGTTTTGCTTGACGCTGGAACGTTCCAATCATGCATCGCTTTCACGACACGCCAACGTTCAACATAGAGCGCTGTCGGACCTGGATGGCGCCGCCGTTATGTAAGTGAGATAGGACATGTGCTTACCGTTTTTCCCGGAATTCTCGTCAGGAATGTTCTCATGAGGAAGTAGTCCCAATTCAGCAACACCCATTATCGGGTGGGTAAACAGGAACGACCAATGGCCAGTGTCGAATCAAACATGGACCAAATGGTCAGGCCGCGCGAGTCGGACTGTCAAGGGTCAAGACGGTTACCATCCATGAGCGCTCGAGCTCTCCAGTGGTCCGACGCGTCCGGAGATTGCTGCAAGAACACGGATTTTGACGCTCAGTACGTGTATAACTTCCGGAGCCTTCCAGTGTAGGCGCTGAGAACACAGAGGATAGGGATTACGCCACAGTTCACCGAATGGGGACGACAAGCTCAGCCTCCTACCGTGCATAAAAGTGATGAGGAGTTGGTCGCGGGCTCGGGATGAAAATCTCACCGGCACAGCCACTTTCGTAGGTGATCCGATTAACGGGTCGAGCCTTCTCGACATGATCGAAAATTTAAACCTGTCGTCTCAGAGAGAGTGCTCCCAACAATAATTTTGTTTTACTATAGGAGGATGATATGATACAAGATATGTACGGATCACCGACAGATCTCACGATACAGTAAATACACCATAGATTAGGGTATCAAACTCCAAAGTGCTGCTCTATCGTTGTGACGTCGGATAACAATATCAACCAAGCTCTTTCAGAATGCCTTCAAGAGTGATGTACTCGAGAAAAGGTCCCGAATTTTTTGGAGCATCTCCCCGACGCGGACATTTTCGCTGTCGTGGAAATAATTCCAGTATCCGGGCAACAAGTGGTGGAGTGAAAACCAGACCTGTAGGAAGTAAAGTGAGTTACATTCGATATACTAGCAATCAGTCGACGACGACGACTTACACTGTAATACTGGCACGACCGCTTATCCGCATCGCGCGTCCGCAAAAACAAGAACCGTCCACCGACGAAACACCCATATGCAACGAATGCCAGCGTGCAATACAAACTGATGTCCCAGATGCAGCAAAGTAGGTAAGACCAGATGGGAAGACCTAAGCCGGCGATGAGGCGGGAGGCGATGGGAAACCTGATCGGGACAGTACAACGACCAATAAGACGGTCACCTTCGATGTCTTTAAAGTCTTGGCAGTGTACAGTGGAGGTGAAGACAGCGATGGTAAGTTGGACCGCGAGTTTCGCGGTTTCAGAGACTCTGGAGGGATCACAGCCTTTTTGTCACAGAGAAGTGAAAAGGGAATCGTAAGCAAAGTGACAATTTGGACAGAGAAAATACTGGGAGGTGAATGTACCTGCGATGAGAGTACCCCCAAGTTCGCTACAACCATACATGATGGCAAGAACGGCGTTTTTCGACAGCCAGTTCTTGTCGCCGTCCAACTCGTTGTACCAGAATGTAAACAACTGCATTTCGAGGCTGGAAAATACCAATTGGATGCTATAGAGGGAGGAGTGTGCGAGGCATAACGCGGCGACGAGCCACCGGAGAATCGTCGCATCGCGTACAAAAATTCTCCCCGCCGGAAGCGGCCTTGATGGCTTGTTTAACCTGTCTTCCTCTGGTGCCTTGATCTGGTTCGCAAGATTGAACTGCAGGAGATGAAGAAAAATCCACAAGGTAGTAGGCAAGATCTGTATGGAACTGCACAGCGGCGCCGAAGTAGTAGAAAATAATATCTAGTATGGATGGAGTGAGCTGTCATACAAGGAAGTCGGTAACGTACTTACCACCGGAATAATGGCAGTCAGAATGTCATTTTGGATGAAAAGAAAGATGGTATAAAGGTGAGATCTGATTTCGGATAGGTCCAAGCGCGAGTGTTGCACAATCATGATAAGTCAGGATGGAACAGAGCGATTTCTTGGTCGTTCCGACTTATATATCAGAGAGCATTTATATATTTCATTGAGATCAACATGCCGGTTATCATTTGGACCGTTAGTCCCGTCAAGGCTGAACTTTGTTCTAAGTACAGCGTCTGACACTCACTGAAAGAAACACATCAAAATAGAATACGTCGGGCCTGGATCTGGAAATTTGCATAGATCGTGCATCCGTGCCCGCCGCATCGGCAACCCGGGTCACTGACCCAGGGATGGATGATTCTCATGGGTGGCCAAAAGACACAGGTGACATAGTACCTTGCAGCGCCTTTCTGTGCAAATGATTGCAATATTAGCACAGCCTATCATAGGCGCTCCCAATTGAATGAGATAAGCAAAATGATTTGTATAGGCGTCGGAACGTTCTATGCCCACACGGCTCCCATTAGTGTTTCCCGTGCAAGGGTACCGAAGTATCTCTCCCGGTGGCAGTCTGAATGCATGATGCATTTCCTTCTTCTCGATTGAACGGCGAGACAGCCGGGTGTGGCCAGTGGTCGTGGAAACGATACGCGACAATGTGCTCTTCGACCGATGGGGGAATCCCAAAATATGTTAAAGATGCAGAGTTTCTGTTTAAGGAAAAACATACCAAAATGGTTGAGGGATGACAATTGTGGTGGAACGAATACCACGTGCAAAGATGGTTACACTTATCGGTAACACCTCGGACGGTCGCCAACGAGTGTACACCAAGCGAACGAATCCAGAAGGCCCATAGCCCATCATGCTCAGCGGGTATATACTTGGAACGTGGCTCCCGAAGCATTGTGAACTGTTCTAAATCTGTTGTTCGACTGTTGAGATAATTGATGCACCGCAGGAGGACTAGTGATCGGTCTGATCGTCCACCTGATCATGAGAATCATTCAAGTCCCGGAATCCCACGGAAAAACAGACGTTTTTCAGGCTCCGACGTCGCGCCTGGCAAAACCCAACCTGTGGATCCGGGATAGCAAACTTCGCCGTAAACCGTTGAAAACATGTCAACAATATGACCCAAATGTCGGCGAATACTGGACACCCAAAAAAAGTGCACCGCCATAGGGGAACGGACGAACACCGTGATGTGTACTATTTGTCGTGGACGAGTCAGGCACGCAGCCACCGACATTTTTCCCGCCACAGCCGCAGCCGCCGGTCGCGGTCCGAGTTCTACTATACATATCGACGAACAGTAAAAATCGCCACGGCGTCGCCGTCGCTGAAAATCTCCGCAAGTTGCTTCAACGTTCGGGGGACCGAAACGAGGAGTCTAGCGAACAGGAGGAACCTAACCTGGACACGCATTCGGTGTCAAGCTAGCGTATGGGGAGAGTTATCAACTTCCAAACGAGTATTGGAGCCGTCCCCAAGTCCGATCTGACCGCGGAACGCTGGCTCGTCCGTGTCTCAAGCTTATGCCTCTTGATGAGTCTAATGGGTAAGTTCCAAGTTGACGTTTCCCATGTAAAGAGATAAGCTAAAAAAAAGTGGACCTATGAGCTACGGACCGGCGGTGTGAGGATAGTTTGATGATTTGGCAAGGCAGTTCACCGCTAACGCTTGATAGAACCATAGGGTGCACATCAATTACCCCCTGTCTCATAGCGCCGACAGGCCACTCAGTCATCAAGTATGGGATCTTACTGATATCCATCGAGAAGTGATCTTTGTTCCATACTGCGTAGAATGAGCCCATCAGACACTGACGGCAGCAACTCAATAAGACCACTACTTGTCCAAAAAGACATCCATGACATGCAAACGTTTTGATCACCCCCGTTCGGTGTCAATGCACACCTCGGTTGATAATAGATGCCGAGAAGTTCCTGTCATTACTTTGATTGAGGCTTGAGCACACTATTACAAGGCTGACAGATCTGGGTCTCCAATAGCACATAGTAATGTTTCGGACACTCGACCAATAGTGAGTAATCTCCTTTGTCCACTGCGCATCCTCCAGTCGTGAGTGGTTCTAAAAAACACGGCTTGCAGACATTCGTTAGATAAGCAGTAACGTTATAGAATCAGCGGAAGAACTTGGTCCTCCTACGCGGCGCCTGCCAGTGCCGACCCTAGAAACCATGAGTTAGGGCCACCAGCTTGGGAGACTATATATCCTGGTGGACCCACCGCAAACAAATACTCCACCGCCTTTCAGATCCCGGTCATGTCAGTCAGCTATCAAGCTCTGTCAAGTGAGTCTTTGCCCGTGCAGTATGTTGATGCTTGACGGTCCTCTTTTTAGTTTCTTTCGGTGTCATAAAGTGTCTGGCAGTATTCCTCACACTCTTTCGGCTTGGATTCCGGTTAAAGATACAACGCTTTTGGTGGGAAGACGTATGGGCAGCAGTCGCACTGCTTTGTACAGTAGCATCTATCGTTTCGGTGTTTGTTGTCAATGGGACTGGTAAGTGTCTCTAGTGTAACCCGGCCGTCGACATCTAGTATTGACTATCCACTCACAGATCATCGTGAAGCGTTCCTGATCGCCAGCAGGATCAATGTGCACATGCTCACATGTATTGTGTGGTATGTACATTCACTCATGATGCCTCATGAGATGCTTTAATGATCCTCGTTCATGGCTAGGTCTGTCCGCATAAGTGTCACATTTTCAATTGTCAGGATTAGTCCTTCAACCTTTCTCCGCCGCGTTGTGCTCGGAGTCGCGGCCTGTTTCTTCCTTGTCTGGGTAATTACCCTCTGTTTGGAAGTACGGTGGTGTGCGGGCATTGCACAAACACCATCAAGAGAAGCCAATCTACTTTGTGTGGTACCACGGTCCGTAATCATCTTTCAGATGACAAGTAAGTATTTTGCCACATCTTTTTTTTTTTTCCAAGCCGCCAACCACGTTTTTGCTAGCCAATTGTACGGCCGACACGATCATTGCTGTATTTCCGCTCAGGCTTCTTTACCGAGCGAAGCTCCCCCAGCGGCAGCGTAGGATGTTTGTGTCCATATTCTCAGCAAGCAGGTTCTTGTGTGGGGTTTCATTGGCACGTTTGATCCTCCAGCTGGTCGGTCCCCGGAGTATCCAAGAAATTGTTGCCAACATGCAGGTATGCTCCTGTTCTCCAATCCTATGCGCGATGGTGATCGACGCTACCCTAGCTCGTCATATTCCTGATCTGTTGCAACTTGCTCGTCGTCGTCACCTGCATTTACCGTGTTTTCCTGACGCCTCGTTGTCCTTGCAAATTGCCCCCTTCTGCATCCCCCGCGGACGACGAGGCAAACGATGATGATTTCACCGTCGCACCGTCTGACAACAGCAAGACTTTGCAGGTCCTGACGACGGTGGATATGACGACGACGTACGCAAGCGTTGGCGACATCACCCTCAAACACAAAAAGTATACAAGTACGATCGACCCACCGAGCATGAGCGAAACAGTCTAACACGGGACGTTCAGAGGATTCGGCGTCGTCAATGTAGGAACTGGCTTCGGTGTGCAGTACATTAGAGATAGATGGATAGTGCTTGACGCACTGATGGAGTATAGTACATAGCATGGCTTTTGCATCACTTTCGTTCCCTTGTTCGACGACATGTAGATACATGGCTAATAACTACTTGCGCTCGTTTTTTCGGTATATGTGGGTTTGCGATCTACGGATTGCGTCCTGTACCCTCGTCGGAGTGTCGAAGCTTTGCATATAGGCACGGTCTTTGATCGCGGGAGGTCTGCTCGGCAAACGACCCTGCCATGTTGTCAAGGCCGACTAATTGCATCATTCGCCGCATTCAAGTTCCCCGTTTTCATTATCGTCGTCAGGCACTTGTAGTTAGCCCTGGCATATGCCATATGCCCTGAGAGGTGACGGAACACGCACCGGTGGACCGAACTCGAGACGCGGCGCGCCCACTGGCACTGTGGGGGGAACATGGGGATCGGTACCGCCAAAAAAAACATCACGACGGTCTGCTCGTCATGCATGTGTCCAAGTCGTGATGCACACTCTTGATAGCGCCTTTCTGTTTGGTATTTTCGATACGACTTTTCGAGGTTACAGTGGCGGCAATACCGTACAATGTGGAGTCGGGTACTACGCTCGACAGACGACCCTGTCGTGCTGCATCAAGTTTGAAGGACCGTCCTGACCCGTAAGTATACGATATCAAGTCAGGTGCTTGTATTCCAGCCCTGGTCTATACCCCTGAAGGTGTGAACGTCGAATGCGGAACATGCGGTGGACCGGAACGCGGGGCGCGCATGGGCAAGGTGGGCGACAAAGTGAATCGATCATCGTCAATATGAGATATGGTCCTGCGATAGTAACAAGGACGTGCAGGAGAAGAAAACAGTTGTGACACGCCAGCCGCTTCGTCTAAATTACGGCCAGGAAGAAAATCCATGACGGCCCCGAGTCTCTCGTCATGCGGGCAAGTCACACATCTGCACGTTCTTCGACTTGACTGCGCCGATCACAGGCCCCCTTGCCTTTTGTTTCGTTCCCAGGCTGCAGACGCTGAGTGAGGATCGTACCACCTTCGCGGCCTGGGTCAAGCTGTCAGTGGAAGAACGATCCTGACATAGGGTGATATTGTTTTCGTTAAGTATCTGGACAAACCTAACCAACATGTTCCCAGTACTCAATCTGGATGCGTTGAAATAAGGGGGGCAGGCGATGACTTTCTCTCGCACCGCAGACATCCTCAGAGCTCCGGCCTCCCCTCTAAAATGCGATAGATAACGGGATCCAAGAGGAATCGTTGGGACCAAAAGAGACGGTGTTAAAATGAACGTGGGATGCGGGGCCAGCCGACGAGAATAGAATGCGGATGGAGGGAAAGAACTGGTCGGAACGAGGATCACTGCCGGTAGCATCCGCAGTCAGAGTGCGCGCGACTGGAAGAAATGTTGTGTACACGGAAGTGAATGAGGATACAACTTCCTGGCTACATCTAACACGAGCACGAGAGACGTCGGCGTACTACCCATGAGGTATCGCCACGGTCGTCCTGTTCTGTGTCTTGTACGAACGATGAGCGGAGGTTGAGAATCAATCGACACCCTATTACGATTTCCATTGGCGCAGGGAATTCCTCGGAGATCTCCGTCCACCGAAGCTAGCAAAAGATCGAGTGAGAATCATCCTGTATGGAGAACGGTTAGGAAAATAGGATACATACGCCCAGACATTGTGCGATGACAACGCTGACAATGTATGCCAGCAATATGCTGCGAATGAAAATGTGGGGACGCGTCGAGGTGATCATCCATATGAAAACATACCACAGAAAGTAGCCTACATTGTCCTTGATCAAGACGTCTGCGATGCATACACCATATGAACACTTAGTGCGGTATCCCGACACCCAACTTCGAATCCCATGCCACAGGGCGAGTAGACATAGGATAGTGTCGTACACGACCACGGGCAACCAAATGAGGTATGGTCGGTAAAACGATGGGGCTTGTGTGTCGGCACAGATGTATAAACCCGACAGGATCTCGTTTGTAGCTGGATTTCCAAACAAACAACCCATGAATTCAGCGTGAATGAACAAAAGGTGACAGGAAGCGGACAGGTAGACGTACTGCTTAAATCCGAGTAAAGGTAACCCGAGATGGTCAACACGGCTGCAATTTCACACCCATAACCGAAGATCATCAGGGCACGAATTTTCTTTGATTGTTGGTACAAGGCATATAATCGAAGTTGAAGCGTCACTTGAAAGAGATCAGCCCTAAATAGAGGGAGTAGCGAAGACACAAGACGCACACTGTATCAGGAACAACTCCAGAATACCAAACGATGTTTGAACCAGGAAGTAGACTTCGCCTTGAAAAAATAAGTGAGAGTAATCAGGTGAAATAAACACATGATCAAGTTCTACTCACAACTGTGAAGGGTCATTCGGGTCGACGTTTCAGGAATTGTTTCGGATGGTGACAAAAGAACGTACAACTGACACGTCGTCAGCTTAGAAAACGCAAGTGAATGTTCAAAGGTTTGCATACTTTTCCAGTGGCGGGTCCTCCAAGGAAAGCTATAGAATGCTCAGCAGGGATCTTTTGGGATAGAAAACGTTTCCTACCGATCGTATTCAAGCTAAATGCGTCGGGTTGAGCGGTACATATCGCAAAACAGATTGTTCATAAACTCACATGGCGAGTGCGTCACCGATATAGCGAATCTGGAGCGTAACATGGATTTCTTCGAAGGGTTTCGAATGATGCAAGGGGCATAAACGTACCAGAATGTAATTCAAACTTCCAAAATCAAAGTGGCGAGTCTACCAGACGAGATATTGTCGTAACACCGACAAGGATAGCAAGCAGGGTACTTACCCAGATATGATCGACCTAGTTAGCTGGAAGGTTAGTCCATATAATATATCGACAGCACGAATGCTTGCCTCTCGGTCGAACGTAAGGACTGTGTTGAAGATGAGCAACGTCATTGAGGTCACGGAACATGTATCGCTCACCATGATCGTACAATACGACGACGGAACCAGCCGCTAGCAAGCAGTTTTCATGGATGACATGAGGCGTGATGAAAAAGAGAGCGACTGACCCTCACACATCCGGGCGATTCCGAGAATTAGCGCAGTCTGGCCATATCCAACATCCAAGTTCATGATGTGTACCAGGATACTGCGAGGTCCGACAAATAAGCTAGTTGGTGCTGCTGGGGGACTATTTCCGAGTCGTGCCCGTATTTTATACCGGGCTGCATTTTGGCTATGCAATAATCAATTCCCCGAGCTAAGTTATCCATCAAGTTGTCGTACGCCACTAGCAACTGCCAAGATCACATGCCATCGCGCGGTGATATCGGACATGCTGTGCTGGCAGGTGCATATACGTAGAAGTCTCAGGTTGCGGTGTGTTGGTCTCGGACAGCAAGAGGATAAGGACTACATCCTTATCTCGCAAAATTTATGTGCCCCCGGCACAACTTGAAACCTTGAACCTGACACTAGTCCATTCAAGGCCGCACTGCAATCAACACTCGATCCCTAGAAACCTAGTAACGTAGCACGCAATCCATTCCTCGATTCAAGAGTGATTCCGAGGCTGATGAACTTGTTTCTACGGCGACGATCCGAGGAACATTGTAAATCAGTGCCAGTGGTGGCGTAGTGTCTTCGGCTACAGTACATCACATTGCGGCGGAGCAGCACGCACACACCCACTCCACTACCACCACCAGAACCAGTCTAACGATTACTACCATGTTCCAATCTGCAGCGACAAAGATAGCCCACAACACCACCATACCAGCACTCGCTGAAGACCTCATTACCGCCGAAAAGACAGTACTCACCTCGTATGTCCATTCGTCACCCTCTCCACCTTGTCTCCACTGACGGCTTGTTTCGTTTCCAGGCTGCAAAAACTGAGCAGATCTTGTCGAGGCACTTTGAATATGGGGTCAAGGCGAGGGTGACGTTCTCGGCGTACGTCCACCATTTCGATGCGGCGAAAGGGAAACACTGATGGCGGTCTCGCAGGATGTCCTTACTGCGTCGGCGACGATACTAACACACTCCGCGACCGCCCTCTCGACGTATTCGTCTCTTCACCACACCATACGAGATAGCATGAACTCGTGAAGAAGTTCTTGACGAACTCCGTCGTCGGCGTCGACGTGTTGGTGCGTTCGCCGAGGCCGCCGAGAAGAAGCTCAACAAGATGAGTCCAGAACACAAGAACATTGGTGCTCAAACGGACATCCTGAACAGGCTGCGTGAAGAAATGCGGGCCATGGATGGGGAGATTGTCCGTGAGGAGGCGGATCTGGGGGATTATAAACGTAAATGTACGATGGGCTTCAAGTTTGGTGGTCTCGTCGAGTGTTGCGAGAACGGCGTCGTGCGTGCATCAGCATTTTCTCTCTTTATTTCTTGTCCTGACCCTACGATGTCAAGTCAGGTGCTTGTATTCCGGCCCTGGCCTATACCCTGAAAGTGTGAACGTAGAATACGAAACATGCGGTGGACCAGAATGCGGGGCGCGCATGGGCCAAAGGAGACAATCCATGGCCGCGCCAAGGTGGGCTACAAAGTAAACGTTTAGAAAGGTGAATCGATCATCGTCAATATGAGATATGGTGCATGCGATAGTAACAAGGACGTGCAGGGAAGAAAGCAGTCGTAACATGCCAGCTGCTTCGTCTAGATTACGGCCAGAAAGAAGAAAAAATGAAATCCATGTCAGTGACGGCTCCGAGTCTCACGTCATGCGGCCAAGTCATATGCGCGTTCTTCGACTTGCCTGCGCCGATCACAAGCCCTTGCCTTTCGTTTCGTTCCCAGGCTGCAGACGCTGAGTGAGGACCGTACCACCTTCGCGGCCTGGGTCAAGCTGTCAAAGAAGAATGATCGTGATATAGGGTGATTGCTTTCGTTAACACCTGGACAAACCAGACCAACATGTTCCCAGCACTCAATGTGGATGCGGTGAAAAGGGGGGCAGGCGATGACTCGCACTGCGGAAGATCCGTCCTCTCCTCGAAATGCGACAGATAACGGGATCCAAGAGGAATCGATGGGACCAAAAGAGACGGTGTTAAAATGAACGTGGGATGCGGAGTCAGCCGATGAGAATGCGGTGGGGGAAAAGAACTGGTCGGAACGAGGACACTGCCAGTTGCATCCGCAGTCAAAGTGGGCGCGCGCTTACTGGAAGAAATGTTGTGTACACGGAAGCGAATGAGGATACAGGTACTTCCTGGTTTCTAACATGAGCACGAAAGAGGTCGGTGTACTACCCATGGTGCATCTTCACTGTGGTCCCGTTCTGTGTCTTGTACGAACGATGAGCGGAGGTTGAGCATCAATCGACACCCTATTACGATTTCCATTGGCGCAGGGAATTCCTCGGAGATCTCCGTCCACCGAAGCTAGCAAAAGATCGAGTGAGAATCATCCTGTATGGATAACGGTTGGGAAAATAGGATACATACGCCCAGACATTGTGCGATGACAACGCTGACAATGTACGCCAGCAATATGCTGCAAATGAAAATGTGGGGACGCGTCGAGGTGATCATCCATATGAAAACATACCACAGAAAGTAGCCTACATTGTCCTTGATCAAGACGTCTGCGATGCATACACCATATGAACACTTAGTGCGGTATCCCGACACCCAACTTCGAATCCCATGCCACAGGGCGAGTAGACATAGGATAGTGTCGTACACGACCACGGGCAACCAAATGAGGTATGGTCGGTAAAACGATGGGGCTTGTGTGTCGGCACAGATGTATAAACCCGACAGGATCTCGTTTGTAGCTGGATTTCCAAACAAACAACCCATGAATTCAGCGTGAATGAACAAAAGGTGACAGGAAGCGGACAGGTAGACGTACTGCTTAAATCCGAGTAAAGGTAACCCGAAATGGTCAACACGGCTGCAATTTCACACCCATAACCGAAGATCATTAGGACACGGATTTTCTTTGATCCTTGGTACAAGGCATATAATCGAATTTGAAGTGTCACTTGAAAGAGATCAGCCCTGAATAGAGGGAGTCGAAGACACAAGACGCACACTGTATCAGGAACAACTCCAGAATACCAAACGATGTTTGAACCAGGAAGTAAGCCTCGCCTTGAAAATAAGTGAGAGAAATCTAGTGGGAAATACATAATCGAGATTTACTCACAACTGTGAAGGGTCGAAGGGTCATTCGGGTCAATGTTTCAGGAGTTGTTTCGGATGGTGACAAAAGAACGTACAACTGACACGTCGTCAACACAAAAAAGGCAAGTGAATGTTCAAAGGTTTGCATACTTTTCGAGTGGCGGGTCCTCTGAGGAAAGCTATAGGAGGCTCAGCAGGGGTCTTTTGGGATAGAAAACGTTTCCTACCGATCATATTCAAGCTAAATGCGTCGGGTTGAACGGTAAATATCGCAAAACAGATTGTTCATAAACTCACATGGCGAGTGCGTCACCGATATAGCGAATCTGGAGCATAACATGGATTTCTTCGAAGGGTTTTGAATGATGCAAGGGGCATAAACGTACCAGAATGTAATTCAAACTTCCAAAATCAAAGAGGTGATTCTGCCAGAAGAGACATTCACATAACATCGACGAGGATAGCAAGCAGGATACTTGCCCAGATATGATCGACCTAGTTAGCCGGAGGATTAGTCCATATAGGATATCGACAGCACAGATGCATACCTCTCGGTCGAACGTAAGGACTGTGTAAACATAAACGACGTTATTGAGGTCACAGAACGTATTTCACTCACTATGATCGTACAATATGACGACGGAACCAGCCGCTGGCAAGGAGTTTTCATGGATGACATGCGGCGTGATGGAAAAGAGAGCGACTGACCCTCGCACATCCGGGCGATTCTGAGAATTAGCGCAGTCTGGCCATATCCGACTGAAAATCCATTCCAGTTCATGATGTGTACCAGGATACTACGAGGTCTGATACGAATAAGTTGGCGCTGCCGGGAGAATTTCTGAGTCACGGACCTCGTATTTTATACTGGGCTGCATTTTGGCTATGCAATAAGCTTTACTCATTGCGTGCCAATTCCCTGAGCTAAGTTTATCCATCAAGTCATCGTACCTGGCGCGCCATAGCAACTGGGGGATCCATCGATAAAAACATTGTGTGGTGAGAGACCTGCGGCCGCGCTGGCAGGGTGCATCTGGTTGATCTTTGACACGCATATACGTAGAGCCTCGGGTTGTTTGCAGAGTGTTGGCCTTGGACAGATACTTGTGGAAAGAGAATAAGAACTACAGCCTTAACTCCGATCGATAACAAAGGCGCCATGAACGTTTCAAGAACCCCGGGCCACTAGTCCATTCAAGGCCGCACTGCAATCAACACTCGATCCCTGTAGTATGTACTGTACAGAAATCATTCCTGGTGGGCTTGTCTCTTACAGATGGTCGACGACGATCCCCGAGGAACATTGTACATGTACTGGTGGCACTCTGGTGGCGTAGTGTCTTATTCCAGCTCGACCCGGCTATGCACGTCGGAAGTGATCTCCGACTCGCATCACATTGCGGCGCAGCAGCACGCACACACCTACTCCACTACCACCACCAGAACTAGTCTAACGATTACTACCATGTTCAAGTCTGCAGCGACAAAGATAGCCCACAACACCACCATACCCGCACTCGCAGGCCATTCAGACCTTCGCCCGCTACAAGACCTCATTACCGCCGAAAAGACGGTACTCACCTCGTATGTCCATTCGTAGCCCTTTCCACCTTGTCTCCATTGACAGCTTGTTTCCTTTCCAGGCTACAAAAACTGAGAGCGGATCTTATCAAGGCCGGCGATGCACTTCGAATATGGGGTCAAGGCGAGGGTGACGATCTTGGCGTACGTCCACCATTTCGATGCGGCGAAAGGGAAACACACTGACGGCGGTCTCGCAGGATGTCCTTACCGCGTCGGCGACGATACTAACACACTTTGCGACCGCCCTCTCGACGTATTCGTCTCTTCACCACACCATACGAGATAGCATGAAATCTGTGCGAACTCGTGAAGAAGTTCTTGACGAACTCCGTCGTCGGCGTCGACGGATTGGTGCGTCCGCCGAGGCTGCCGAGAAGAAGCTCAACAAGATGAGTCCAGAACACAAGAACCTTGGTGCTCAAACGGACATCCTGAACAGGCTGCGTGAAGAAATGCGGGCCATGGATGGGGAGATTGTCCGTGAGGAGGCGGACCTGGGGGATTATAAACGTAAATGTACGAAAGATTGGATGGGCTTCAAGTTTGGTGGTCTCGTTGAGTGTTGCGAGAACGGCGTCGTGCGTGTATCAGCATTTTCTCTCTTTATTTCTTACTGATTTCCCTCAGATCGTGGGCGACATTGGTAGGCAAATTATACAGGCGAGTTGAGGGCCATCGTATACCCATGCACCATCTGACGTCGTCCCTTCTTGCCCTACCACACAGTCCATTCCCGAGGAGGTCACACAGCCAGGCCTTCCTCGCGCGTATTATAGCGCGCATGGTCGTGTAGGCGACCTAGTTGTCGAGGCACAACGTGCAGTATCGCAGGTCACCTTTTCTGGTAACCCCCCGGGGCACCTCCCCACTTCCGCGCCCACCCCTCGACCTCAAGCTCCGACCTCTCAAGAACCTCCTGTCCAGTCACCCTTCCTCCCCACTCCTTCGTTGGGCAGTAATCTCACGTTGGGTGTACCCATGTACAACCCACCACCTGGTCCGCCACCTGGCCCTCCAACTGGCCCCCCACCTCCGGTATGTCCCATGTCTATATTACCTTACTGTTGCCTGGAGGCTGGCATCTTTCAATGCTGCCGTCATGCAACACATGTCAAGGAATGTGCGTGCTGACGTCTATTACAGATAAGGCGTGCTTCGGTCGACGAGCTTGGGGTACACGCGCCATCGGCGCATTCCCAGTTTTCGTCTTTGCCCACGAACAAGGAGCGTGGGCGTGATCCCGTTCCCAAGTCGCCGTCGATGGGTCCATCAATGCCGCTACCAATCTCGTATGACAGTGGGGTGGCACGAACCGAGGAGAGCCAATCATTGATGGCGTCCATTGCCGATGCCCTTTCCCAATCCCATCGTGGATTTACCCTCGAGGACGCCACCTCACTCGGACACGTGGCCCCTGACGAACCTGTGCCAAAATACGAACTGCTCGCCGGCGACGTGGGACGATCCCCCCGGAGTGAACCTCACGGTCCAGTGACAAATGGTCATGCAAGCTCACCTCCGCGAACTATCGAAAGGGAAGGGACCAGAAGAGCGACGCGACGGAGTACGTCACCGCCATGTCTTCCACCAGGTGCAGCGCCGGCTGCAATTAGGGCTTGGGATGATAGAATGGGTCAGGGTGAGGATGGTGCTCATTCTGATCGTCCGGCATCGTCGAGCGCGGATGTGCCTTCACAGCGACTTACTTCTTCCTCGGAACGGGATGGGGAAGAGGAGGACGGCTTGGCGTACGAACGTGATAATCAATCTTCGCGAGAAGGAGGGATCAGTTGGGACGGTATGCATCACGAACAAGACACGTTCTCGGAGAGCGGTGGAGAGGCAAGCGTCGAGGGGATTACGACGACGAACAACGAACAAAACACGACGTCTATTCGAAGATCTGTGTCGACAGGCGCGGCATCCAATCTAGGTGGTACCACGTCACTAGCGCGTGCAGGGAGTCAATGGCGAATTCCACGTGTTCCACCCCCGTCTGTAGACGCAGACGTCATCGACGTTAATCATGCTTCTACACACGAACAACAGAGTTTCCATGGTATCGGGCCAGGTGCCCAAGAAGACGAAGAAGAGATACGGACAGATGAATCGGCAGACGAGCGGGCGCGCAAAGCGGCCGCAGCACGAGAAGTCTCGCGCGAAATGGACGCGTTAACGTTTAGTGCAACCGCACCGCGTTCACCGAGTGGGTATGAGACGCCGAGGGCACCACCGCCGAGGTATGGGGCGGCGCAAAGTCAAGCTGTTGCGCCGTATCCCCATTCGTCGTCTTCGCCGCAGCCTGCTTCTGGCAGAACACCACAGAATTCCGTGCCCCCTTCCCCCATCCTGCCTCCTAATCCACCGTTTGCCAATCAAGGTAGGGGGATGATGGAGATGCGTTATCCAGGGCATACATCAAGCGAAAACATTTCTCCGCCTACTATTGTTACCTCTGTCGTGGATGGTGGTGGTGCAGCTTCACCGACGGCACCCAAACCGGCATCGCCCAAACACCGATCCCCACCACCCGAATATCCACGACCGACACCACCATTTTCGTCGCCTCTCATGGCAAGTTCCACGTCGTCGCTGAACAACCCAGGTTCAGGCGGTGGACCACGGACGATCTCTGCGGCTGCGTTTCGGAGGCAACAGACACGGTCTCCGAGTGGAAGTGTGACGGAGACTGGGCCTGCGGATACGAGTCCGTTGACGCTGAGGAAGCCGTCTGGGTCGCCCTCGCCTTCGTTTTCGACACCACGGCAGCCACCGATGGGATCGGGATCGGCCTCCCTAGTGCCAGTGTCTGTGAACAAGGATTTGCCCAGGGCGAGGTTGTCGGTCGTGAACCCTGACCCACGTATGTCGGATGAGGAAGAGGGAGACCAGTTTGATTATATCGAAGCGTATGGCGGGGAGAGTACTGGGTATGCTGCGGGCAGGTATGTAAGTGACTTGGAAAGACATTGATGACGATGACGATAAATGTAACCTGGTTTGTGTTTCTCTGTCCCCTTCTTTCATTATTGTCATTGATTAAGTCGACGGGCAACGTTGGACGACATGTGTATTGTGCTAGCTATATTGATGGACTTGTTTTCTTTTATTTCCGTTATTCATCTCTATGGACGAGGTTGTATCGATGGCCTGGTATCATTCATGTACTATTGACTGCTTCCGAGAGTGTATCTTACATTGTAGTTTCCCACTAGTACATAACGAACGAGCATATCCATCGATCGTACGGCTCGTGCTAGTATGCGGGGCGGTCATCAGCGCTCAGCTGTGGGGGAGTCCGACCGGCGGTGGGTTGGAACTGCCCTAGGACAGATGCCCCCGTGTTCTTGATAGTTAGACCAGTGAATACCAGCCCTCTACGAGGCTGCCGTCACGCAGAGGTAGACCATCGATACAGTAGACTTTCTCATAATGCAAGGTAGTATGCATTATGAGATTACTAGGAGATTACTAGTAAAAGCGTAATGGTCGCGAAAAAAGTGTAGGAAATTTACTCAATGCATTATGAGATTTTTCATGCACTATGAGAAAGTCTACTGTATCTCCAGCTCAGGCTTTGAAGCTTCAAAGCTTCAGGCGCTGCGCACCTGACCACTGTACATGTGGTCAGGCTCTGTCGGCATCTTCCGACGAATCAAGCCAGGTATGGACCGCGCCGTTCCGGATGAAAAGGTTTCAACTAACAATCTCAAGAATGATAATGAAGAAATGTCAAGATAGTATGCCAAGTTGTGTCGTTTGCTTGACACTGTTGGCAGGCTGAGCGTCCTCAGCTGGTCACAGCCGCGGTGAGCCCCACGGGTTCGATCCGAGGTGATAGAGCTCTTTTAAGTATTTCCCGGTGAATTTATAGATCAGTGACACATCTAATCAGCCCTCTAGCAGCGATCATTAGTAGCTATATGAGGGGTGCATCATGATTGTTTAACTGATCCCATCTTCCTCATCTTCGCGTAGTATGAACGACGACCCTTTCCCTCAGCAACTTCCTACCCTTGAGCGGTTGGGCGTAGACGAGCCCACACTGACCTCAGCTACCGAGGTTTCAGAGATCGCCACAGCCTGGTTCAACGCGTTCTCGACCGCTGTCGCATCTTCTGACATCGCCGCGATCCTCGATCTCTTTCTCGACGACGGATTTTGGAAGGACACCTTGGCATTAACCTGGGACTTTAGAACCATCGAGGGCAGGGACGCGATCAGGAACCTGCTTGACCATCGCCTTACGCCTACCGGTTTCGTCGATCTACGGCTCAGCCACGAGCCGTTTCTTGCTCCACAACTTTTGAAGCTTTTCCCAGATCTGGTCTTGTTGAGGCTCTCCTTTGAATTCGGAACCAAGGTTGGGAAAGGCACGGCCGTGTGTCACCTAGTCCCTGTACCTGGTTCGAGATGGAAGGCGTATTCCCTCTATACTTGTTTACAATCCCTCAACGATTTCCCTGAGCAGGTACGGTGTAGATGCTCGAGTTGATCTTATCGGGCTGATCCGGAATATAGATCGGCCCTCTCCGTCGACATGCCGCCGAACACGGCACTTGGGAAGAGAGACGGCGCAGAGAGGTCGATCTTACTGATGGCGATCCGACCGTGCTCGTGATCGGCGCTGGCCACTCTGGCCTTGAAGTTGCTGCGAGACTGAGATATCTCGGTGTTCCGCACCTCGTCATCGAGAAGAAAGCCCGGGTTGGTGATAATGTGAGTTGCTATGACACACCACGACTCGAAGACTCACGGGGTGTTAGTGGAGGGACCGCTACAACGCGTTATGCTTGCACACTCCGGTCTGGCACGCTCAAACACCGTACTTACCGTAAGTCTCGATCGTGCGTTTATGGTCTCGTCACCACGGTCTGTTTAGATTCCCACCGACCTGGCCTGTCTACACTCCGGCTCGAAAGGTACAGCAAGCTCGATACTATCATTGGATCACTCATGAGACAGAGTTAGCTCGCTGACTGGCTGGAGGGTTACGCCGACTATCTCGAGCTCAACGTGTGGACTTCGTCTGTGATCACCAAGACGGAATGGGACGATGGCCTGAAGACGTGGACCGTCGAGATTAACAAGGACGGGAAAGACACTCGGATTCTCAAGGTGAAACACCTAGTCTTTGCGACCAGCTATGGAGGTCATCCAAAATCACCAGATATTCCAGGCAAGGTAAAATTTCAAGTTGTCCCCCAAGCTCATCTTGATGATACTCTTTGCTAGGAGGACTTCAAGGGCGAAGCCATGCATTCTTCTGGATTCACCTCAGCAGCAAATTACATTGGCAAAAGGGCGGTCGTTGTTGGTACTTGCACCTCTGGTATGTAGGCGTGGTACCCGAGAGCATCCCGTCTGATACAGGCCCAAGGTCACGATATTGCCCAAGACTTTTTCAACCATGGCGTTGATGTCACAATGTAAATCGTGCCAAACCGGAGAGCGAGTTATGACTGACGTTGCACCTCTCTAGGTACCAGCATTCATCTACGCACATCATGTCCGTTGAAGCGGTCAAAGACGCGCTTGGTGGTGAGTCACTTTGTCTAGTCCAGTAAACGACACCCATCGACGGCCGCAACGAAAAAGTGAGCTACAACGAGACTATTCCGACTGATATCGCAGATGTCCAGCATACCAGTCTGCCATATGCTTTGGTGAAACGCATTCGTCAACGCATCGTACCCCACAGTGCGCAGACTACCGACAAGTGAGTGCGAAACCTCAATATTCTATAAGGTGTTCTTTAACACCTGCTCTCAAACAAAGAGAAGTTTTGGATGGTCTCGCCAAAGCAGGGTTCAAGACAAATTTCGGACCATATGGGGCCGGCCTTATCCATCTTCTGCTCACGCGAGCAGGAGGGTACTATGTTGGCAAGTCTCTTGAAGATGATGACGAGCGCAATATTCTTACCTTCTTTTGGTGGTAGATACTGGCACGACCAGACACGTCATTAATGGTGATATTAAACTCAAGAGCGGCAGCACGATCGAACGTTTCACGGAAAAGGGGCTCAAGTTCGCAGATGGGACGGAGCTCGAAGCAGACATCGTGGTCTTCGCGACCGGGTAAGTGCACGAACTTCCCCTTAGTGCGTGCCAATACCGATCTGAGGCGTATCTCGTGCTTGTTGAAGGTATGGAGAAGCGCGCGACAGCATGCGCGACCTCTGTGGGCCCCAAGTCGCCAGCAAGGTGAACAAGGTGTGGGGCCTCACGGAGGAAGGGGAGTTAAATAGCATTTTCAGGGACTGTGGGCATGAAGGCCTCTGGTTCGCCGTTGGTACGTCGTCGCATACCCGCTTCGCATGGAGCTTCACTCTTTTGACGTGGCCTTGTTGAAAAGGTGACTTCCAGATGTCACGTTTCCACAGCCGCCATCTTGCACTCCGTAAGTGACTGCGTGCGTGACGAGATCTCCCATGATTGACAGAGGTTGTAGAAATCATAGCGATCGAAGCCGGCATCTTGAAGCGGTCCGAGGTCAAGTTTTGATCAGGAGAACGCTCCGGGACAATCGCGTTGCAAGTGTCTACATTGATCACATCTACATCGTTACAGTGGTATCCTAGTGAGAATAAAGGTGCATAGGACAACCATGCGTTGGGGCCACGTCCTTGTTTACGCTCGAGCCTTGTTTGCTCTCGGATCAGCATATTGGTGGAGCATACATCCACCCAATAGTCGATTCTCCACGCATCGTCTGTATGAATCAGCTCAGGGTTCGAAGTGTACACTGGACGAGAGCGGTTCTCGGAGAACTCATGTTTCCTGTGGGAGTGAGGTGGATGAACAGCAGGGCTACGGGTGCGGCATTGCCTGTGTCGCATGGAACTTGTTGGCACCATGTAATGATCTGTACTCGAATCGACGATGCACGCATTTCTATGTTCATGGGAGACGAATGGCGAGCAGCCACGGGTCGATCCAAACGGCTCAGCGGGTCTAAATGATGTGATAAAGAAGTCGAGGCCACGTACTGATCAGGCTGGGGAGCATGAGGGCGGTGGTGTCAATGTGAGGCGAGCACTTTCTGCAATTGCCAAGTGGCAGGCACCGGAACAAGCCGAGCCTGACCGTCATCGCATTCCATCAGGCTCTGAGTCATTTCATTTACTACCACAGCACTCCACTCGGAAGCATGTCACCTTCAAGGCACGCACAGGTAGCTATGGCTAGAATTGTGAAGAGCTGTGGTGCTGTGGGAGCGAGGTTGGGCTTAAAAATCACAACCAGGCACTAGCTCACCTTCCCGGCCCAAGTAGCCATGGCTAGCAAATCAGACACCAGAGAGAAACGATCACGACCTGATCTGGAGACCACACATAACCCGGCTGAGGATTGCCCGAGAAACGAACGACCACGAGTTGAATCAAGAATATGGCGAAGCGTCGTTCCTCACATGGCTTCCATTCATCCCCGTAGGTCTTTGAACACGGTTTGGGTGGACGATGACTCTATTATTTTGTGGTGTCATCGTATCATTGCATCTCAAAATGTACTGTACAATGTTGTCGGGGATAGTATCATCGATCTCGATCGTCAGGACTGCACATTGTTCCCGACCGACATGTCGGCTTTGCCGCACCGGTGTGAGACCTTGGATGGTTGAAAGTATAAGATGACCCGTCGCCCGAGAAGCCTGATCGGGATTGAAGGCGGGGTAGAAAGTCGACCAGGCGTCGGTGCTTGTTGAGCGGGAGAGGTGTTCCTGCGTGACTTGGGGGAGTCGAACGCCCGCGAAACTTACACCATCGTTGTATGAGCATACTAAGGAGGAAATAGAACGGGCCCCAAAACCAAATGAGGACGAGCTCAGAGCCGGGGGTGAGGGTAACAGCGGCGACGGCAGTATACTACCACCGCGAAGTTGGGCCTGTGACGAGGTTGTAGGCACGAGTCGGCCCCGCGTTGGGCATCCCGCGCGAATATATGAAAGGTGGTAACATTCCACACGTCACCCCGAAAATACATTGGTTATTGGTGCGCTTAAGAAGCCTTCCATTCTCCGTAGCACAGCAGCTTGACCGAAACAGACCTAGAAATGTGCGTGTGCTTGAGAAAAGGGAACGAGACCATGTACCGATCTGCTAGTATCAGGAAACCGTGTTTAGAACCAAAGCACTGGAGAGGTCTGTGTCGGGGGTGCACGGGAACAGGATACCTGGTCACACAATGTATGACTAGTAGAAGCGATTCTCAGAGTTGAGCGGGAGTACTGGCCCAGGTCGTGTGAATTTTGTGCTCTGTCAATGGGATGACCCTCCGACAAGTCAAAGCAGCAGTCTCTGGAAGAGAGGAACAACCACAACTTGAACCAAGCATGTTGCCACATTGCACCCTGATTGTGGGTCGCGAGAGCTGTCTCCTGGTTTGCCAACTGATCTATCCCGCAGGACGGCATACAAACATGCAATACCTCCATCCCTCCCCAATATGCAGGGCAGGAGGAAAAATCTGGATCCGAGGGCCGGTCACAAGACGGACCTTCGTCTTCGAGTTCTGCACAGGAACAAGGGAAAGGAAAATTTCCCGAGCACGAGAACAGTTCACAGGATGGGTCTTCTTTTCCGGGTCCTGCACAGGAGCAAGGGGAGGACGGAAACCCTGCACCGGGAGACCAACTACAAGATTGGTCATCTTTGTCAGGCTCTGTTGCACACATGAATGGGGTCGAAGAAATAGTCATTATGAGTGCGCAGCTCATTTCTCTACAGAATCGAAGGTTTGCTGATAGCAAGGTAGATATCCGAGCTGAAGACCCTGCCCTTGGCCTTCGACGGCCCCATGCCGGCTTTTACGCTGTGGTCCGTCACAGAGACCTTGAATGGAGATCCGAAAACAAGCATTTATCATTGAATAGCAATATCATCGAATGGAGCGGGCCGGTCCTGTTGTGAGTTTCCCCCTTCTCCAACCCAAATTAGTACTCACGGAAGTTGTAGACCGCCAGATCAATCCGCTACCGTTTGTCTCGAGGTCTATGTGTCCTTTGAATTCCAGCCAATGTTGGGTTCTGGGGAGCGCCTGCGCAGGTTGGCAATTACTGTGGGGCAACTATTGGAGCGCAGTGTAAAACACGTTCGTAAGCGGGATGGGAATTTTGCGCAACGATCTGGGTACTCACACCATCGTAGCATTTACTCTCTTCCCAAAGAATGGTGACGTTGTGTCCCCATGTTCGTCCATTGTTGTGACCATCGAACGGCGCAGGTGTGAGAGCAGCGATTCATTAGTGTCGAAAGTCATGAGCCCTCTCTGTGTAAGCAGGTGACTTCCGTCAACATGATCCTTATTGATCATTACAGTCAACCATAAATGCCCCAGACAAGCTGGCAGTCGCAACGCATCACGGCCACAGCGCCCTCTCGCGTTACCGCAAGTATGGTGAAAAACAAGACCTGGAGCGTTCTGTTGCAGAATTTGAGTGGGTGCTCAATGCTTGTCCTCTGAACCATCCTTGTCGCGCGGCCGCTCAGTCGAACCTCGCGATGGCTAAACTCATCCTCTATCATGTTGACGACATGGATGTGTCTTTCGAGATCCCTCTTGTCTTGTACCGCAATGCACTTGCCGCGCGTCCTGTTGGTCACGCTGACCGTCCGTCTACGTTGATTCAGTTGGCTATGGTGCATTTAGCACGATTCGAGAAACAGAGGGATAAGGTCGATGGAGCACAGGTTGATGGATTGCTGCATGAGGCGATGAGGCTCAGCTCCGCTGACAGTCCTGAAAACCCAGCTGTGTCTTTCACAGCGCTGCAAATATATGCCGCCCATGGAGTTGGCCTCGACCGTGCAAATGGCCAATCACCGATGGACTTATGTTCAGGGTCGTGCTTAAAAGAAGAGGACCCATGGATCTTAAGTGCCCAGCTGCTGGAGGGTTTCGAACGATATGGTGATCTAGCGGACCTTCAGCGAGCAATCACGCTTTTACAAAATCTGGTCAGGGCTATTTCAGTTTGGGATGACTGGTACAACGTGGGACTAGGGAACCTTGGTGTGGGGTTGTTGGAGAGATTCAAGCACCTTGGGGAGCTGGGGGATCTCGAGGATGCCATTTCGAAAATCAGTGATGCTATTGTTCTCACCCCTGATGGTCACCCTAACAAGCCTGGCATGCTGAGCAACCTGGGGAACTCCTTCATCACTCGTTTCGAGTGCCTCGGGGAACTGAGCAATCTCGACGATGCTATTTCGACGTACAGGGATGCTGTTGCTCTCACCCCTGACGGACACCCTGACAAGCCGAGTCGTCTGAGCAACCTCGGGCTCTCCTTCACTACCTATTTCGAGAGCCTTGGGGAGCTAAGCGACCTTGAGGATGCCATTTCGACACAAAGGGATGCTGTTCTCCTCACCCCCAATGGAGATCCTGACAAGCCGGGTCGTCTGAGCAACCTTGGTCACTCCTTCAGAGCTCGTTTCGAGTGCCTCGGGGAGCTGAGGGATCTCGAAGGTGCCATTTCGACACACAAGGATGCTGTTGTCCTTACCCTTGATGGTCACCCTCACAAGCCTGGCATGTTGAACAGCCTCGGGAACTTCTTCATCACTCGTTTCGAGCGCCTTGGGGAGCTGAGCGATCTTGAAGATGCTATTTCGACACACAAGGGTGCTGTTGTCCTCACCCCTGATGAACATCCTGACAAGCCCAGTCGTCTGAATAACCTTGGTCTCTCCTTCATCACTCGTTTCGAGCGCCTTGGGGAGCTGAGTGATCTCGAAGATGCCATTTCGGCACACAAGGATGCTGTTGAGCTCACCCCTAATGGACATCCTGACAAGCCGAATCGTCTCAACAGCCTTGGTCTCTCCTTCATCACTCGTTTTGAACGCCTCGGGGAGTCAAGTGATCTCAAGGATGCCATTTCAACACACAGGGATGCTGTTTTCCTCACCCCTGATGGACATCCTGACAAGCCATGTCGTCTGAGCAACCTTGGTCTCTCCTTCATCACCCGTTTCGAGCGCTTTGGGGAGCTGAGTGATCTTGAGGATGCTATTTCAGCACACAGGGATGCTGTTGTCCTCACTCCTGATGGACATCCTGACAGGCTGGGTTGTCTGAGCAACCTTGGTCTCTCCTTCATCACTCGTTTTGAGCACCTCGGGGAGCTGAGTGATCTCGAGGATGCCATTTCGACGCACAGGGATGCTTTTGTCCTCACTCCTAATGGACATCCTAACAAGCTAGGTCGTTTGAACAATCTTGGTCTTTCCTTCAGAGCTCGTTTCGAGCACCTCAGGGAGCTGAGCGATCTCGAGGATTCCATTTCGACACTCAGGGATGCTGCTATCCTCACCCCTGATGGTCACCCTCACAAGCCCGGCATGCTGAATAACCTCGGGAACTCCTTCATCACTCGTTTTGAGTGCCTCGGGGAGCTGAATGATCTAGAGGATGCCATTTCAACACACAGGGATGCTGTTGTCCTTACCCCTGATGGACATCCTGTCAAGTCAAGTCATCTAAGCAATCTCGGAGTCTCCTTCAGAACTCGTTTTGAGTATCTCGGGGAGCTGAGTGATCTCAAGGATTCCATTTCGATGCACAGGGATGCTGTTGAGCTCACCCCTGACGGACATCCTGACAAGCCAAGTCATCTAAACAACCTCGGGATCTCCTTCAGAGCTCATTTCAAGCACCTTGGGGAGCCGAGGGACCTCGAGGATGCCATTTCGACCCACAAGGATGCTGTGGAGCTCACCCCTGATCGTCATCCTAACAAGCCGAATCGTCTGAACAACCTCGGTCTCTCCCTCATCACTCGTTTTGAGTGCCTCGGGGAGCTGAAAGATCTCAAGGATGCCATTCAAACACACAAGGATGCTGTTTTCCTCACCCCGGTTGGACATCCTGACAAGCCGAGTCACCTGAACAACCTCGGGGACTCCTTCAAAGCTCGTTTCGAGCGCCTCGGGGAACCGAGCGATCTCGAGGACGCAATTACCCTGTATTCCCATGGTTCATCTGTTCCCATAGGCCCCATCAGTGATCGATTTCGTGTATCACGCAATTGGATATCATGTGCGCGACGTATGCACCATCCCTCTCTCCTCCATGCATATTCTACTGCCATTAACCTCCTTCCCCAACTCGCATGGATTGGCCTTTCCCTCACACATCGTTACGCAGAACTCAAGCGAGGCGCTGATGTTGTGCGCGAGGCTGCAGCCGCAGCTTTGGACTCGGGATTCCCTGAACTTGCTGTTGAGTGGCTCGAGCAAGGACGTTCCATTGTCTGGGGGGGGCTCCTTCAGCTTCGCGGCTCTAATGAACAGTTGTCGTCTGCTCATCCAGGTCATGCCCGTAGACTTCAGGAACTGTCTGCCGCGTTAGAGCATGCCGGTGCCGCTCGCGAAAGGTTGTCAACTGTCTCGGCATCAACTTGCGATCCAATGCTTCGTACGACACAAGAATTACAACAAGAGGCTGATAGACACCGCAAGCTTGCCATCGAGCGAGATAAACTGCTTCAGGATATACGACGTCTTCCTGGTTTCGAGCGCTTCCTCCTCCCCAAAGACTTTCCTCAGCTCCGTATGTCAGCACACTCCGGACCGGTTGTTATGCTCAACGCCGCAGAAACTCGATGTGATGCATTGATCGTTCTTGCCGATGTGGATCATGTAATCCATGTCCCGCTTCCTGGTTTCGATTTCCAGTGGGCTGCACGTCTTCAGAAGACACTGCGGGCATTGCTTGGGAATGCTCGTGTTACACGCTTCGACGCCAGGAAGGGGAAGCTTGCAGCAGGGGGTGGTGGCAGCTGGGAATCCCTCTTGTCCACTTTATGGAACGGAGTCGTCAAACCTGTCCTGGACGCCTTGGCCTTCTCAGTATGTGCTGTCATGTCCCTTCAGTTCACAGCTCACCCATTCATCTCTCCGATTAGACTCTCGGTGACCTGTCACGGATTTTCTGGTGTCCGACCGGCCCTTTTGTATTCCTTCCTATCCATGCAGCTGGTTTATACGGCACTCAGTATTCCTCACCCAGTTACAAAGTATCCGATTTCGTGGTTTCATCGTACATTCCTACACTCAGCATTCCTGCGAAACCACTCTCTCCTTCCGCAGCATCTAGCGGCGATCTACACCTCCTTTTTGTCCCTCAGCCGCCCTCCGACGGTCAAAACCACCTTCAAGGTGTAGCACGAGAATTGAAACACATCAGCACAGTAGTTGAAAATTCGCCATCAGCACGTACCACCCTCCTAGAAGCTTCTGTCGGCACTGTGGAGGAAGTACTTGGCCTGATGAAGGATGCTGACTGGGTCCATTTCGCATGCCACGGGATCCAAGATGCCGCAAAGCCGACGGATAGCGGTCTTTGTCTTGCCAATGGACGGCGTTTGAAGATATCTGATATCATCGGACTGTCGCGTGCTCGTGGCGGGCTTGCCTTTTTGTCTGCCTGTCAGACAGCGACGGGCGACGAGGGTCTTTCCGACGAGGCAATCCATATCGCAGCAGGGATGTTGTTTGCAGGTTATGGTGGCGTGATTGGGACGATGTGGTCTATCAGCGACTGGCATGCGCCTGTTGTGGCGAGGGAGGTATACCAGTACTTGTTTCGGAACGGCACGAGGCCGGATTATCGGGATGCTGCACGAGCGCTGCACGATGCTGTTGGGCATCTTCGAGAGAGCGGGGAAGCGTCATTTGCTACATGGCTTCCATTCATCCACGTAGGTCTTTGAACACAAGGCTGGGTGGACTATAATGTTGTCAATGTATCATTGTATCTCAGATGTACTGTACAAACTGAGAAATTCGGATTGCCTTTACTTGCTAAATCTCAATTTCAATCGTTTGCATGTTGTTCTCGGCTTATCCATCACCTTTTCTACACTGACCCTGGATGTTTGAAAGCGTGGTGATTCGTCGCCAGAGAACCTGCCATCCACGTACGCATCTATACGCCACTCTTCCTGGCTCTGGCCGTGTAGGATGAAAACAAGACGAGAATGTATGCGTGACATACTCGGGTAGAAAAACGATTCGCACAAGTTGGAGGGAATCTGGGTAAGTGTCGTGTCGGCCGAGTCTGAGGAATGCTGCCTGAACGCTACCAAAAATGTCAAATAAGCAAACAGACTATACAGGATGGCGCAGCGGCCTCTTACCATGAGCCCGATCCAGATGGTCGTCATACCCTCCTAATCCAGTCTTCAACTTCAATTCGTGGAAACGCTCGGCTATATCGTTTGTGCGACCGGCTACATACAGGGCGTCACAAAGTTGGTGTTGGATCGTGATGTCTATATTATCACATTTCCATCCAGACGTTTGTCAGAAATAGTGAACAATGTTCCGCATGAACACATCCGTGAGACCACAAAGAGGGGATGCCTGACGTAATCTTGCATTTGGGCTCGAGCAAGCCCGAACGACTGCACCCTCGTGGTCACTGCGTTCCATCTGTGAGCTCCCAAGGAGAAGAAGTATGTATGCCTTTCTGAAGCTGTCAGTGGCAATGTGCCCCGCATGGTCGCGTGTTGTGTACGTGCCTGAGCGGTCTGAATCATGTAACACGCTGAATTGAAAGAGACCGTAGCAACGAGGTCGTCTACGCGTGATATCCCCCGGCCATAAAGACGATGATAGCCTAAGGGTTATAAGCAATCGAAATACACCCGAATGCCGAAGATACCAACCTTGGTGAGGAGAAAAGTAGTGTGAGAAGAGTGAATGCGTTCGAATGGGATGTCACAGGTCCGATAGGCCTTGTATTTTTCCCCCTTGCCGAGTCGACGTGAGCTACACTTTTGTAATGAAGATAATGGCAGACGGCTGAATATCGACGGTCTATCATGAGGCGGCGTCAGCGTCAGCGAATGTAAAATTAAAGCGATAAGTACCTTTTCGGCGTCTTCAAGCGCTGAGTCCCACATTCCCCGACTCGTCCGCACGAGGGCTCGACTGGTGAATATATGTGATGAGTGGGATTCTGCAGTAAATAAGGCCTCTGGGTTTTCAAGCTGGATGTGCTTCCATGAGTCCAACACTGCGTCGTCGATCTGGATGTCAGGTTCCTGGAGAGTCGAGCGCAGAGGAGATTACGGGATCGATGAGGAGGCTGTCACAGACCTTGATGATGGGTTCATGGGGTGTAGGGTGTAGAGGAGACGGTGAGATTGAATCCTATGCGGAACGATGTTGTCGAGATACGTCCTAATCCCATGAGAACTATACGAGACACACGTATAATGCTGATTTTTCAGTCCCTTCCACCGAATGCGATAGACTGTATGTCTTGAGGGTGTTGAATCAGATGTACGTCGACATGCCTCGGATACGACAAGGAAGGTGGAAGTAGGGGTTATGTCCACAGGCACCGGAACAAGCCGAACTTTACTCACTGAACGTCAACCACCGCCTTCAGTCACCAGGTACTGTAGCTATGGCTAAACTGATGAAGAAGGCTTGCTTCAATGTGGTGCTGTAGCGAAGTTGGACTTAAAATCACACCAGGTATGCCATCGCTGCGTTCCTCGACAGCTCACCTTCCTAGTCTAAGTAGCCATGGCTAGCGAATCAGACGCCGGAGAGAAACGACCACGACCTGATCTGGAGACGACAGATCACCTGGCTGGGGATTGCTCGAGAAACAAACGACCACGACTTGAATCAAGAACGCCACAGTCTCGTGCACCAACTGTGGGTTTTTGAGACTTGGCTGCTCATTTGCCAACTGACCTATCCCGCAGGACAGTATACAGGAACCAGGTGCTGACCATCAATGTACGGAGCAGGAAGTTCAATGCAAGGAGGAAGTTTCTGTCATTACAAGTACGAAATGCCTATCTTGACATGGTTGCCAACATGGCTGAACGAGAACTAGGTATTCGAGCAACAGGTGTCATCCTTGGCCTTCGACGACTCCCTGCAGGCTTCTACACGGTGGTGGATCACAGCGGCCTTGAATGGAGAACTGAAAACAAGCGTTCATCAGCGAGTGACGACGTCGTCGAATGGAGTGGGCCGATCCCGCTGTGAGTTCCTCCTTCTCTAACCCAGGTTAGTGCTCACAGAAGTCGCAGACCGTCAGACCTGGCAGCTACCGTGTGTCTTGAGGTCTATGCGTCATTCGAATTCCAGCCCGTGTTGGGTACTGGGGAACACCTGCGAAAGTTGACAATCACTGTGGATCAACTGTTGGATCGCAGTGAAAAACACATCCGTGAGTGGGAAGGTATTTTGCACAACGTCCGGGCACTGACACCTTGGTAGCGTTTCTTTTTTCCCAAAAAGATGACGACATTGTAATCCCGTGTTCATCTATTGTCGTCACTGTCAAGCGGTGGAATGATGAGAGCAGCGAGTCATTGGCGTCGAGGGTGCTCGGTCCTCTTTGCGTAAGCAGGCAATTTGTGTCAAGACGATTCCCATTGAACATTCTATGTCTGTAGTCAACCACGAATGCCCCAAACGCGGTAGAAGACGCAACGAACAGCGGTCACAGTGCTCTTTCGCGTTACCGGAAGCACGGGGAAAAACGAGACCTGGAGCATTCTATTGCAGAGTTTGAGCGGGCACTCAATACCTGTCCACCGAACCATCCTTGTCGTGCGGCCGCCCAGTCGAACCTCGCAACGGCTAAATTCATCCTCTGTCGGGTCGACGATACGAATGCTTCCTTCGAGATCCCCCTTGGCTTGTACCACAATGCACTTGCTGCACGTCCTGTCGGTCAGGCTGACCGCCCATTCACGTTGATTCAGTCGGCTGCAGTGTATTTGGCACGATTCGAGCAACAGGGGGACGAATTTGATAGGGCACGGGTTGGGACATCGCTGCATGAGGTGATGGAGCTCAGCTCCACTGACAGTCATGAAAACCGAACTGCGTCTTTCATGCGGCAAGTATATGCCAGCCGTAAAGCTGACCCTGCAAGCGATCAATCGCCAGCGAACTCGCATTCAAGTTCTCGCTTAACAGACGAGGACCCATGGAGCTCAAGTGTCCCGCTGTTGAAGCGTTTCGAACGATACGGTGATCTAGCCGACCTTGAACGAGCAATCGGACTTTTACAAGAATTGGTCAGATCTGTTTCGGCTTGGGACGATGGGTACCACGTAGGACTAGGGAATCTTGGCGTGGCGTTGTTGTGGCGATTCCAGCGCATTGGGGAGCTGGGTGATCTCGACCATGCTATTTCTACACTCAGGGATGCCAATGAGCTCCCCCATCGTGGTCACCCTGACAAGCCGAGCCGTCTGAACAACATCGGGATCTGCTTGATCACTCGTTTCAAGCGCCTGGGCGAGCTGAGCGATCTCGAGCATGCAATTTTGACGCTCAGGGAAGCCGTTGACCTCACCCCTCATAGTCACCCTGACAAGCCGAGTTGTCTGAACAACCTCGCGATCTCCCTCATCACTCGTTTCGAGCGCCTCGGGGAGCTGAGCAATCTCGAGCATGCAATTGGGACTCTCAGGGAAGCTGTTGACCTCACCCCTCATGGTCACCCTGACAAGACGAGTCGTCTGAAGAACCTCGGGAACTGCTTCATCACTCGTTTCGAGCGCCTTGGGGAGCTGAAGGATCTCGAGGATGGCATTTCGACACTCAGGGAGTCCGTTGACCTCACTCCTCATGGTCACCCTGACAAGCCGAGTTGTCTGAACAATCTCGGGAGCTCCTTCACTACTCGTTTCGAGCGCCTCGGGGAGCTCAGCGATCTCGAGGATGCTATTTTGACACTCAGGGACGCCATTGACCTCACCCCTCATGATCACCCTGACAAGCTGAGTTGTCTGAACAACCTCGGAATCTGCTTCATCACTCGTTTCCAGCGCCTCGGGGAGCTGAGGGACCTCGAGCATGCCATTTTAACACTCAGGGAAGCTGTTGACCTCACCCCTCAAGGTCACCCTGACAACCCGAGTCGTCTGAACAACCTCGGGAACTCCTTCAGAGCTCGTTTCGAGCGGCTCGGGGAGCTCAGCGATCTCGAGGGTGCTATCTTGACACTCAGGGACGCCATTGACCTCACCCCTGATAGTCACCCTGACAAGCCGAGTCGTCTGAACAACCTCGGGAACACCTTCAAAGCTCGTTTCGACCGCCTCGGGGAGCTGAGCGATCTCGAGCATGCCATTTCGACACTCAAGGAAGCCGTTAACCATACCCCTCATGGTCACCCTGACATCCCGAGTCGTCTGAACAGCCTTGCTATCTCTTTCATAACTCGTTTTGAGTGCCTCGGGAAACTGAGCGATCTCGAGGACGCCATTTCAACACTCAGGGATGCCAATGGCCTCACCCCTGATGGTCACCCTGAAAAGCCAGGTCGTCTGCACAACCTCGGTCTCTCCTTCATCACTCGTTTTGAGCGCCTCGGGGAGCTGAGCGATCTCGAGCATGGCATTTCGACATACAGGGAAGCCATTGACCTTACCCCCCATGGTCACCCTCACCAGCCGAGTCATCTGAATAGCCTCGGGAACTCCTTCAAAACTCGTTTTGAGCGCCTCGGAGAGCTGAGCGATCTCGAGGATGCCATTTCGACACATAGGGCAGCCGTTGACCTCACCCCTCATGGTCACCCTAACAATCCAAGTCGCCTGAATAACCTCGGTCTCTCTTTCAGGGCTCGTTTTGAACGCCTCGGGAAGCTGAGCGATCTCGAGCATGCCATTTTGACACACAGGGAAGCTGTTGACCTCACCCCTGACGGTCACCCTGACAAGCCGAGTTGTCTGAACAGCCTCGGGAGCTCCTTTAAAGCTCGTTTCGAGTGCCTTGGGGAGCTGAGGGATCTTGAGGACGCCATTTCGACATACAGGGAAGCCGTTGATCTCACCCCTCGTAGTCACCCTCGCACGCCGGGTCATCTGAACAACCTCGGTCTCTCCTTCAGAGCTCGTTTCCAGCGCCTCGGTGACCTGAGGGATCTCGAGCATGCCATATTGATACACAGGGAAGCCGTTGATCTCACCCCTCATGGCCACCCTGAGAAGCCCAGCATGCTGAACAACCTTGGTCTCTCCTTCGTCACTCGTTTCGAGCGGCTCGAGGAGCTGAGCGATCTCGAGGCCGCAATTTCCCTGTATTCGCATTCTGCTTCCGTTCCCATAGGCCCCATCATTGTTCGATTTCGTGCATCACAGAATTGGATATCATGTGCTCGACGTATCCACCATCCTTCTCTCCTCCATGCATATTCTATTGCCATTAATCTCCTTCCCGAACTTGCATGGATTGGTCTTTCCCTTACCCACCGTTACGTGGAACTCAGGCGAGGTGCCGACGTCGTGCGCGAGGCTACAGCTGCAGCTTTGGACTCCGGGTTTCCAGAACTTGCTGTCGAGTGGCTCGAGCAAGGACGTTCCATCGTTTGGGGGGAGCTCCTTCGGCTTCGCGGTTCTTATGAGCAATTGTCGTCAGCTCATCCAGATCATGCTCGCAGACTCCGGGAATTGTCTGCTGCGTTAGACGATGCTGGTGCCATCCGTGAAAAATCTTTGTCCACCATCTTGGAGCTGACTGGTGATGCAATGCAACGTGCAACACAGACGTTGGAGCAAGAAGCTAATAGACACCGTACACTCGCGATCGAACGAGACAAACTACTTCAGGAGATTCGACGCCTTCCTGGCTTCGAGCGCTTCCTCCTCCCCAAAGACTTTTCCCAGCTCCGTGCGTCAGCGCACTCCGGACCGGTTGTTATGCTCAACGCTGCAGAATCCCGATGTGATGCATTGATCCTTCTTGCTGACGTGGACCATGTAATCCATGTCCCCCTTCCTAATTTCAACCTGCACCGGTCTGTGGGTCTTCGGAACATGTTGGGAAAACTGCTTGGTCATGCTCGTGCTACATCTTTTGACGATAGGAAGGGGACACCGGCAACACGGAGCGCTGGCAGCTGGGAAGTCCTCTTATCCACCTTGTGGAACGGCGTCATTGAACCAGTCCTGGATAGCTTGGCTTTCTCTGTACGTACTGTCATTTGACTTGAATTCATCGCTGATCCATCCACCTGTTCGATTAGACTGTTGGGGAGTTATCACGCATTTTCTGGTGTCCGACTGGCCCCTTCGTGTTCCTTCCTATCCATGCAGCTGGTTTATATGGCACTCAGCATACCTTACCCGGCCACAAAGTATCCGATTTCGTGATTTCGTCATACGTCCCTACTCTCACCATCCTTACACGATCACACAATCCCAGTGTGCCATCGAGTGACGATCTGCGCCTCCTTGTTGTCCCTCAGCCGCCCTCCGACGGCCAAACCCACCTTCAAGGCGTAGCACGGGAATTGGAACACATTAGGACAGTAGTTGAAAATTCGCCATCAGCGCGTACCACCCTCATCCAATCGTCTGCCGGCACAGTCGAGGAAGTACTTGGCCTGATGAAGAATGCGGACTGGGTCCATTTCGCGTGCCACGGAATCCAAGATGCCACGAAGCCGACTGATAGTGGTCTCTGTCTAGCCGATGGACGGCGTTTGAAGGTATCAGACATGATCGGGCTGTCGCGTTCTCGTGGCGGGCTTGCCTTTCTGTCGGCGTGTCAGACGGCGATGGGCGACGAGGACCTCACCGACGAGGCGATCCATATCGCAGCAGGGATGTTGTTTGCGGGTTACGGTGGCGTGATTGGCACGATGTGGTCGATCAGTGATAAACTTGCGCCTGTGGTGGCGAAGGAGGTATACGAGTACTTGTTTCGGAACGGCACGTGGCCGGATCATCGGGATGCTGCACGAGCACTGCACGAAGCTGTTGGGCGTCTTCGAGAGAGTGGGGACGCATCGTTTGCTACATGGCTTCCCTTCATCCACGTAGGTCTTTGACTGTTCAGAAGACTGGTGTTGTTTTATGGTGTCATGGTTTTGTCGTATTTCAAGAAAGTCATGTACAGGGATAGTGTCATTACTTGGTCGATCTCGATCGTCAGTACCGCACATTGTTCCCGACCGACATGTCTGCTTCGCCGCACTGGCGTGAGACCTTGTATGTTTGAAAACGTGATGAATAGGACTCGTCGCCAGAGAAGCCGTGATCGACAGTCGACCAGGTGTTAGTGTTCCTGTGTAACTTGGGGGAGTTGGAAGCCTGCGAAACTTACACCATCGTTGTATGCGCATATTACTTGGGAGGGGAGAACATAGAACGGACCCCAAAACCAAATGAGGACGAGCTCAGAGCCGGGGGTGAGGGTAACAGCGGCGACGGCCGTACCGCCGCGAGGTTGGGCGGGTGCGTCTGCAAGCCTGTACCAGTATCAGTGGCGAGGTCGTAGGCACGAGTCGGCCCGACGCTGGGCACCCGTGAATATATAATTTTCCCTACCTGGTGTAGAAGCGTGGAAGGTGGGATACCGCAGAAGTGGGGTAGCTTCTCAATGCGGGCGCTGCGTCCGAGTCGTCGTTGATGGCGGGGAGGCAATCGTGGCCGTGCTCGGGGTGTCGAGTGCCTCGAGCGGATGCCAGCTTGGGAGTGATTAAGCGGGGCCATGTTTACACCACTACAACCGCCCCAGACATAGAGGCTGTTGATGTGGAATCATAAACGACGGATGCACCGACGCGGAATTCTGGGGCGCGGCCCGTGCGGGAGATGAATCGAACGCAGACTCGGAGACGTGTACATGGAAGGCGGGGCGGGTGAGGTCGTGAGAAAACACGTGAACATCACGTGATGCACCGGAAGAACCCGAACCTTATCGATGCACCAACGCAGATGCAAGTTATTCCATCACTACCACAATACCCGGACACATGCCACTCAGCAAGCCATACACAGATATTTTTCTGATACCTATCCACCCCCGTCCTCATGAGCACGTGCTGAACGACCTCGGGATCTCCTTCATCACTTGTTTCGACCGCCTCGGGGAGCCAAGGGATCTCGAGGATGCCATTTCGACATACAGGGATGCCGTTCATCTCACCCTTGATGGTCACCCTGACAAGCCGAGTCGTCTGAAAAACCCCGGGAACTCCTTCAGAGCTCGTTTCGAGCGCGCAAAGTATTCCCATTCTACCTCTACTCCCATAGGTCCTATTTCGTGCACCACGGATATTATGTTCTCGATGTATGCCCCATCCCTCTCTCCTCCGTGCATATTCTAACCTCTTTACTGTCTAGCTGACGGACACGGTTTGAAGGTATCAGCCATCATCGGGCTGTCGCGTTCTCGCGGTGGGCTTGCCTTTTTTGTCGGCCTGGCAATGGGTGGCGAGGGTCTTTCTGACGAGGCAATATCGCAGCGGGGATGTTGTTCGCAGGTTATATTGGTACGATGGGTCGATCAATGACAAGCACCCACCTGCCGTGGTGAGCGACATTGCCGTCTTGAAACGGCACGAGAACGGATTATCGGGATGCTGCACAAGCGCTGCACAAAGTTGTTGGGCATCTTCGAGAGTGTGGCGAAGTGTCGTTTGTTCCATTTCATTCATTCATGTAGGTCTTTGTGTACAAGTTTGGCTATCCTGCGGGACTGTGGCGTACAAGCGCCCAGCATTTATCCCTACCTCGCATGTGCAGGACAGGAGGACTGGTACGAGGCTGAGACAAGCCCACCTGTCTAAGCAATTTCGGCAACTTCTTGATATCATGTACCCGGTACTATTCCTTTCTCTGTGTATATTCTATCGCTATTACTCCCACCCGCCACAGATCACAAGAATCTTGCTTTGTTACTCACTCGAGGTGCTGATCTACTGTAGCGCTGCATGCGCACGCGAGTGAGGCAGTGGTTCAAGCGATCATTTTTACTATCACGATGCGCACGGCTAAACACAACTTGAAATCATACCTCTGTTAGCGTCGCCGCACAGCTTGTTGCGTTCAACGTCGTGCCTTCCATGTTAGAATGAAAGCAACCCACAGCGTAGTCTCAGTCCAAGTGCATGAGCGGATCAACTGGCTTGAACGTGTGTCTACTGTACTAAGTGTACAACATTCTATTTATGCCTTGTTTTGCGTTTCTACATCCCATTTACCCTCTCTACTACAATGCAATGGTGATTAGCAAAGGACGAGTTCTCGCACGAGAGTAACTAGACCTGGCGTGAAACCCCATCTCGCACCATTTCATCTTCGCGTCCCGAACGACCAGAAGCTTAGTATCGGCCGGAAACCGACCCATCATTTGCAACTGGTGAGGGGGTTCAGGGACGAACGGGATGTAAGACACGTGCGGTTTGTAGGGGAGGAAGCTTAGGATGTTCGACGAAGTTCGTCTATGGACATGGCGCCTGTCAATGATAACGCAAATGAGTTTCGAACCTTGTTACTTTGGTGTCCTCGGATGAGCACATGAATGAGGTATACTTACACGCAACGTCAACATTCCTGGATCTCTGTTCGTACATTATCTGTGTTGGCTGGTTTGAAATGTCGCACTGGGCGAAGGCGGCCCTCACGCGTCGGCTCCGGGCTGTAGTAGCACAGCAGCGGATCCAGACATGAACGACCTCACTCCTGTGTCTTTCGCATTGACGCACATATGGCCGCCCGCCGGTTTCGTTGAGGATTTAATCTTCACCGCTTTTTTCCAGTGTTGCACGCCATATGCACGCCACCCACTTCCAAATCTCTCAAATGCTGCACCTACACGTGGCATGGGCATTGGGCACGGACATGGGCTTATAAATGTTCGCCACCTCCTTCGTCGTACTTAACAACCCGCTTTCCTGAGAGCGCTGTCACGCACATGGGCGAAGATAAAGAAATAGTCATTACGGGTGCATGACATGTTTCCCTACACAGTCGAAAGCATGCTAATGACAAGGTAGATATCCAAGCGACAGGTGTCGCCCTTGGCCTTCGACGACTCCCCGCCGGCTTCTACGCCGTGGTGGATCACAGCGGCCTTGAATGGAGAACCAAAAACAAGCGTGCATCAGGGAGTGACGATGTCGTCGAATGGAGTGGGCCAATCCCATTGTGAGCTCCTCCTTCTCCAACCCAGGTTAGTGCTCACAGAAGTCGCAGACCGTCAGATCTATCGGCTACCATTTGTCTTGAGGTCTTTGCATCCTTCGAATTCCAGCCCATGTTGGGTGCTGGTGAACACCTGCGAAAGCTGACGATCACTGTGGATCAACTATTGGATCGCAGTGCGAAACACGTTCGTAAGTGGGACAGGATTTTGCGCAACGATCCGGGTACTCACATCATCGTAGCATTTACGCTCTTCTCAAAGAATGGTGACATTGTATCCCCGTGTTCATCTATTGTTGTAACTGTCGAATGGCGCAATGACGAGAGCAGTGATTCATTGGTGTCGAGGGTGCTCGGTCCTGTTTGCGTAAGCAGGCAATTTGTGTCAAGACACTCCCCATTGATCATTCCATATATATAGTCAACCACAAATTCCTCAAATACGCTAGAA
The DNA here is from genome assembly GCA_038093535.1 of Boletus reticulatus. Taxonomy (NCBI): domain Eukaryota; kingdom Fungi; phylum Basidiomycota; class Agaricomycetes; order Boletales; family Boletaceae; genus Boletus; species Boletus reticulatus. The sequence continues at coordinate 454,247 of JBBPSJ010000010.1, forward strand.
GACGCAACGAACTATGGTTACAGTGCTCTCTCACGTTACCGGAGGCACAGGGGAAGACGAGACCTGGAGCGTTCTATTGCAGAGTTTGAGCAGGCACTCGATACTTGTCCACTTGTCCATCCTTGTCGCGCGGCCGCTCAGTTGAACCTCGTGACGGCTAAATCCATCCTCTGTCGGGTCGACGACACAAATGCTTCCTTCGAGATCCCCCTTGGCTTGTACCACAATACACTTGCCGCACGTCCTGTCGGTCACGTTGGCCGTCCATCCACGCTGATTCATTTGGCTGCGGCGTATTTGGCACGATTCGAGAAACAGGGAGACGAAGTCGATGGAGCACGAATTGGGGCATTGCTGGATGAAGCGATGGAGCTCAGCTCCACTGACAGTCACGAAAACCGAACTGTGTATATGCGAGCCATCGAGCTGGTCCTGCACGCGGCCAATCGTCAGTGGACTCGCAATCAAGTTCACGCTTAATAGATGAGGACCCATGGAGCTCAAGTGTTTCGCTGTTGGAGCGGTTCAAACGATACGGTGATCTAGCCGACCTCCAACGAGCAATTGAACTGTTACAAAAATTGGTCAGATCTGTGTCAGTTTGGGAAGATGGATACCGCACAGGACTAGGGAATCTCGGCATGGCATTGCTGTGGCGGTTCGAGCACATTGGGGAGCTGAGCGATCTTGAGGACGGCATTTCTACACTCAGGGATACTAATGACATCACTCCTCATGGTCACCCTAATAAACCAAGTGGTCTGAACAACCTCGGTCTCTCCTTCAAAGTTCGTTTCGAGCGCTTTGGGGAGCTGAGCGATCTCGAGGATGCCATTTCGACACTCAGGGAAGTCGTTGACCTCACCCCTCATGGTCACCCACACAAGCCCGGCATGCTGAACAACCTCGGACTCTCCTTCAAAGCTCGTTTCGAGCGCCTCGGGGAGCTAATCGATCTCGAGCATGCCATTTCGATACTCAGGGATGCTGCTTACCTCACCCCTGATGGCCACCCTGACAAGGCGAGTCATCTGAGCAACCTCGGGAGCTCCTTCAGAATTGGTTTCGAGCGCCTTGGGGAGCTGAGTGATCTCGAGCATGCCATTTCCACACACAGTGATGCCGTTCACCTCACCTCTGGTGGTCACCCTCACAAGCCCGGCATGCTGAACAATCTCGGGAACTCCTTGATCACTCGTTTCGAGTGCCTCGGGGAGCTGAGGGATCTCGAGCATGCCATTTCGACACTCAGTGAATCCGTTGATCTCACCCCTCGGGGTCACCCTGACAAGCCGACTCGTCTGAACAATCTTGGGAACTCCTTCAGAACTCGTTTCGAGCGACTCGCGGAGCTGAGCGATCTCGAGCACGCTATTTCGACATACAAGGGAAGCCATTGACCTCACCCCTCGTGGTCACCCTGACAAGCTGAGTGGTCTAAACAACCTCGGGAATTCCTTCAGATCTCGTTTCAACTGCCTCGGGGAGCTGAGGGATCTCGAGGATGCCATTTCGACACTCAGGGAAGTCGTTGACTTCACCCCTCATGGTCACCCTGACAAACCGAGTGGTCTAAACAATCTTGGAAACTCATTCAGGGCTCGTTTCGAGCGACTCGGGGAGCTGAGTGATCTCGAGGATGCCATTTCGACACACAGGGAAGCCATTCACCTCACTCCTGATGGTCACCCTCACAAGCCGCGTTGTCTGAACAACCTAGGTCTCTCCTTCGTCACTCGTTTCGAGCGCATCGGGGAGCTGAGGGATCTCGAGGATGCCATTTCGACACACATGGATGCCGTTCACCTCACCCCTGATGGTCACCCTGATAAGCCGGGTTGTCTGAGCAACCTCGGTCTCTCCTTCAGAGCTCGTTTCGAGCGCCTTGGGGATCTGAGGGATCTCGAGGACGCCATTTCAACACTCGGGGATGCCAATGACCTCACCCCTCATGGTCACCCTCACAAGCCCGGCATGCTGAACAACCTCGGGAACTCCTTCATCACTCGTTTCGAGCGCCTCGGGGAGCTGAGCGATATCGAGGGCGCAATTTCCCTGTATTCACATGCTGCATCCGTTCCCATTGGCCCCATCAGTGTTCGATTTCGTGCATCACGGAACTGGATACTATGGGCTCAGCGTATGCGTCATCCCTCTCTTCTCCGTGCATATTCTATTGCCATCAACCTCTTTCCCCAACTTGCATGGATTGGCCTTTCCCTCACCCACCGTTATGCAGAACTCAAGCAAGGTGCCGATGTTGTCCGCGAGGCTGCAGCGGCAGCTTTGGACTCGGGATTCCCAGAACTTGCCGTGGAGTGGCTCGAGCAAGGACGTTCCATCATTTGGGGAGAGCTCCTTCAGCTTCGCGACTCTCATGAGCGATTGTCGATTGCTCATCCAGATCATGCCCGTAGACTACGGGAACTATCTGCCGCATTAGATGATGCCGGTGCTACTCGCGAAAAATCATTGTCCACCCTCTTGGAGCTGACTGATGATGCAACCCATCGTACGACACAAACATTGCAGCAAGTCGCTGATACCCATCGTACACTCGCCATCGAACGAGATAGACTGCTTCGGGAGATTCGACGCCTTCCTGGCTTCGAGCGCTTCCTCCTCCCGAATGACTTTTCTCAGCTCCGTGCGTCAGCACACTCCGGACCGGTCGTCATGCTCAGCGCCGCAGAATTCCGATGCGATGTATTGATCCTTCTTTGCAATGTGGATCATGTAATCCATGTCCCCCTTCCTAATTTCAACTTGCAGCGGTCTATGGGTCTTCAGAACATGTTGGGAAAATTGCTTGGTCACGCTCGTGCTACGCCTTTTGACGACAGGAAGGGGGAGCCGGCAGTACGAGGCGCTGGCAGCTGGGAATCCCTCTTATCCACCTTGTGGAATGGCGTCATTAAACCAGTCCTAGACAACTTGGCCTTCTCCGTACGTGCTGCCAATTAACTTGAATTCATTGCTCATCCATCCACCTCTCCGATCAGACTGTTGGGGACTTATCACGCATTTTTTGGTGTCCAACTGGCCCTTTCGTGTTCCTTCCAATCCATGCAGCTGGTTTATACGGCACTCAGTATTCCTCACCCGGCCACAAAGTATTCGATTTCGTGGTGTCCTCATACGTCCCTACTCTCACCATCCTTGCACGATCACCCGATCCCAGCGTACCACCTTGTGACGCTCTGCGCCTGCTTGTCGTCCCTCAGCCGCCCTCTGACGGCCAAACCCACCTTCAAGGTGTAGCTCCCGAATTGGGACACATTAGGACAGTAGTTGAAACTTCGCCTTCAGCACGTACCACCGTCATCCAATCTTCTGTCAGCACAGTCGAGGAAGTACTTGGCCTGATGAAGGATGCGGACTGGGTCCATTTCGCATGCCACGGGATCCAAGATGCCGCAAATCCGACTGATAGCGGCCTTTGTCTAGCCGACGGACGGCGTTTAAAGGTATCAGACATGATCGGGCTATCGCGTTCTCGCGGTGGGCTTGCCTTTTTGTCCGCCTGTCAGACGGCGATGGGCGACGAGGACCTCACCGACGAGGCGATCCATATCGCAGCAGGGATGTTGTTTGCGGGTTATGGTGGCGTGATTGGTACGATGTGGTCGATCAGCGACAGACTTGCGCCTGTCGTGGCGAGGGAGGTATACGAGTACTTGTTTCGGAAAGGCACGAGGCCGGATCATCGGGATGCTGCACGAGCGCTGCACGAAGCTGTTGGGCGTCTTCGAGAGAGTGGGGACGCGTCGTTTGCTACATGGCTTCCGTTCATCCATGTAGGTCTCTGATTGTTCGGGTGACTATTTCGTTTTTATGCTTTCACGGTGTCGTCGTATCATCATACTATCTTAAAAACCTACTTGTACAGTATTCTTGGGGACAGTGTCACTAACTGGCTGAATGCCTGATTACTCCGTTCGTTGTACAAGGACAGATGTACGACACAGGGGCAAGGGTAGTGCAGAGAACGCATCGGCGTACTCGATTGGACGATGGGATGCGCTATGCATCTGCAATCGTTTTCATTCCAAACTTGGGGTTGATGTAGACGTGGGCGTGGAGATGACGATGAGCAGCCACGCGTCGTCCCCAGAAAACACCACACCAGTATGTTTGACCGATGAGGCGTCCCTCTCGCCGTGATGCGCTCCGGAATTGCGTCTATACGTGTGACAAAGAGGACGAGACCGTGTACTTAGCGGGCTGCTGGGAAGCTGTGGTCAGGATCGGGGGCTGGAGTCGACCAGGTGTCTGTGCTGGGCGTGTAGATGTCGAGCGGAGGAGGAGTCCCCTATGCAGGGTGTTGAAAGCCTGCGAAACCTGCGGCGTCGCGGTATGAGTATCAACTATTTGGGAAGGGAGAAACTACAACTGCCCACCAAATCGAATGGGGATAAGCTGTGATATGGTGGCGATCGCACTTGAACGTTTGAACCTTGAAGGTTGGATGGACGCATCTGCAAGCTTGTGCCAGGTGTGAGTACTCTTATCGAGCACCCAAGTTGAAGGGTCTCGCTGAGAAAGTTCGCGCTCCGACTCGAGCACCAGCACTGCACACACAACTCGGTCGAGCCCCGAGTCGAGGCTCGGTTTGCTGATGAAAGTACTACGTATGAAAAGTGCCAAGCGTTTCCCTTGCTGCACAGTTTTACTACAGCTCATTTCCCGGTCCGGATCATGGACCAGTCACCCAATGGATAACAAGTACGTCGTAATATCATTATACTCTATCAGACTTAGTGCCATCAATTGAATTACTGCACGCCACACCACGTTACTTACTTCCAACCCGAAAATCTCAAATGCTGCACCGTGCACTGCTCCATAGCTACATGCGGCACGGGCGTGACAAGGATGCGCTGATAAACGTTCGACACCTCCTTCGTCGTACTTAACGGCCCACTTTCCTGGTCAAAAAAGAACAACCACAATACGAATCAACGATGTCAACGTGGACAAAGTTTGGGCTACCGTGGAAGCGAGCACGGACTTCACGACGCTCTACGTATGTCTCTCGTTGCATACTTTAACAGTTACCTGTTCTAAGTAGTGATGGTAGATCGGGCACTGGAGAGGAACAACCACAACATGAACCAGGCACGTCGACCTGGACAAGATTCGGTTTACTGTGGAAGCGAATACGGACTTCAATGTGCTTCGGGTACGTCCCTCGTCGCGTGCTTTCGTAGTCTAAGCAGCAAAAACCAGCAGGTCGAGCACCGGGGAACGACCACAACCTGAATCAAACACGCCGTGCAGCACCCTGACTGTGGGTCTCGAAAGCTCTGTTCCGGTTCGCCAACTGATTTATCCTGTAGGATTGCATACAGACATCTCAACATGCAGGGCACGAACAAGGGAAAGTGGAGGGATCCGGATGCGAGGACCAGCCACAAGGGGGACCTTCGTCTTCTGGTCCTGTGGAGGAACATGGGAAAGAGAAAGAGTCTGGACACGAGGGTAATCCACAGGACGAGCCTTCTCTTCCTGGTTCTGTAAAGAAGAGGGAAACCCAGCACCAGGGTCGTTGTCTTCGTCGAGCGCTGTCGCGCACATGGACGAAGACAAGGGAATGGTTATTACAGGTTCGTCACTCGTTTCCCTATACAGTACAAAGCATGCTAACGACAAGGTAGATATCCGAGCGAAGGAACTCGCTCTTGGCCTTCGACGACTCCCTGCAGGCTTCTACACGGTGGTGCATCACAGCGGCCTCGAATGGAGAACCGAAAATAAATGTTCGTCTGCGAGTGATGATGTCGTCGCATGGAGTGGGCCAATCCCGCTGTGAGTTACTCCTTCTCTAACCCAAGTTAGTGCTCACGCAAGTCACAGACCGTCAGATCGATCGGCTACTGTTTGTCTTGAAGTCTATGCATCCTTCGAATTCCAGCCCATGTTGGGTGTTGGGGAACACCTGCGAAAGTTGACCATCACTGTGGATCAACTAGTAGATCGCAGTGCAAAACACGTTCGTAAGTGGGTCGGGATCTGGGTAACGATCCGGGTACTCACATCATTACAGCATTCACCCTCTTCCCAAAGAATGGTGACATTGTATCCCCATGTTCGTCTATTCTTGTGACGGTCAAACGGCGCAATGGCGAGAGCGGTGGTTCATCAGCATCGAGGGTGTTCGGTCCTGTTTGCGTAAGCAGGCAATGTGTCAAGACGATTCCCATTGAGCATTCTACGTCTATAGTCAACCATGAATACCCCAAACGCGGTAGAAGACGCAACGAACAACGGTCACAGCGCTCTCTCACGTTACCGGAAGCACGGGGAGAAACGAGACCTGGAGCGTTCTATTGCAGAGTTTGAGCAGGCACTCAATACCTGTTCGGTTGAACATTTTTGTCGCGCAGCCGCTCAGTCGAACCTGGCTATGGCGAAACTCATCTTCTGTCCGGTCGAGGACATGTTCACTTCCCTCGACATCCCCGTTCGCTTGTATCATGACGCACTTGCTGCCCGTCCTGTCGGTCACACTGACCGGCCATCCACATTGGTTCAACTGGCTGCGGTGTATTTGGTACGATTCGAGAAGCAAAGGAACGACGTCGATGGAGCACAAGTTGAGGCATTGCTGCATGAGGCATCAGAGCTCAGCTCCAACGACAGTCATGAAAAGCGAACTGTCTCTTTCATGCGGCATTTATATCTTGACCATAGAGCTCGCCCTGACCACACAAGAGGGCAATCGCCAGTGGACTCAGATTCAAGTTCACGGTTGACAGACGAGGACCCTTGGATCTCAAGTGCCGCGCTGTTGAAGCAGTTCGAACGATATGGCGATGTAGCAGCCCTCCAACGAGCAATCACGCTTTTACAAAATTTGATCAGATCAGTTTCAATTTGGGATGATGGGTACCGCGTAGGACTAGGGTATCTCGGCGCGGCATTATTGCGGCGATTCGAGCACGTTGGGGAGCTGAGCGATCTCTTGTGTCATCCAATTGCCACGTGGCCCACAGCAACGATCTCCGTCTTCTCGTCGCCACTTTCTGACGGCTAAAATTACCTTCTAAGTGTAAGTAGCTCCTGATATAAAACACATCAGCACAGAAGTTGAAAATTCGCCGTCAGCATGCACCACCCTCCTCGAATCAAGGATGCGGACTGGGTCCATTTCGCATGCCATGGTATCCAAGATACCACAAATCCGACTGAGAGTGGTCTTTGTCTCGCCGATAAACGTCGCTTGAAGATATCTGACATCATCGGGTTGTCACGTTCTCGTGGTGGGCTTGCCTTTCTGTCCGCCTGTCAGACGGTGGTGAGTGACGAGGGTCTCACTGATGAGGCGATCCACATCGCAGCAGGGATATTGTTTGCCGGTTACGGAGGAGTGATTGGGACGATGTGGTCGATCAGCGACAGGCTTGCGCCAATCGTAGCCAGGGATGTCTTGTTTCGGGATAACATGAGGCCGGATTATCGGGAGGCTGCGTTGGCGTTGCACGAAGCTATCGGGGGTCTTCGAGAGAGCGGGGAAGTATCGCTTGACGAGTGGGTTCCGTTCATCCATGTAGGTCTCTGAATATCCGGGTAGACTGGTGTCGTTTGATAGTATCATCGTATCATCGTATCGCAAAAACATTACTGCATACCAAGAGCACTTTTACTTGCTCGTCTCAATCTCAGCATCGTTGGCTCTGTATGTTGTTCTCGACCAACTTAACACCTCGACTACACTGGCGTGGGATCTTGGTTATTTGAAAGCGTAGTGAAGGGGGTGTGTATGTACGCACTCGGGTAGAGAAACGATTCACGCACGTTGAAGAGGGATCTCAGTAGATGTGGTTAGTGGTGACGCTGATGTTTGATCGACGCGATGCCCCATGACAAGGGCATGTTTTGGGTGCTCGAGTAAGACCGTCACGACGAGAGTATGCATTATGCTGTACATTGCATATCAAAGACACGTATGATACGCACCTTATCCATACGCCATCCACGTTCCATTCTCTCCCTGGTACTTGTATGTACTTGATCTCAGCGCGTCGTCTCCGACCCACACCTGAGCGCTCCGTTCGTCGGACGAGAGTAGACCTTTTTTTTGCATCGTGGACGTACGACGCCTGCAGGACCTGGCCACGAAGTTTGGGCAAGGCGGCGCCTAGTGGACGAAACGCGTTGTGTATTCATTTTGACGATCGGTGCGCGGCAGCCTTCTATTACAACCTAGGGATCGACGTGAGTGTAGGCGTGACGAGGAGTAGCCACGCGTCGTCCCAAAAGACATCCACGCCTGCGTGTCCGACAGACAAGGCGTCCCTCTCACCATGATACAGCAATGCGATGGGGGCACGCTCGTGGGTCGCGACTGTCCTCGTCAAGACAGTGTAGTGAGCGGGAGAGGAAGGCCTTGTGTGACTCGAGGAAGTCGGAAGCTAGCGAAACCTGCGGTGCCGTTGTATTAGCACGGTCGAAGGCAGGAAGAAGATAGAACCAATTTCCAAAATGGACGAGGACGGGCTCAGCCAGGAGAGAGGGAAACGGCAGTGATGGCAGTACCACCGCGAGGTTGGGCGGGTGCGTCTGCGAGCTTGTTCCAGGTGCGAGCAGCGAGGTAGTAGCAAGTCAATCCGAGGCTGTGGCATGAATATAGAATGTGTCAATAGTGGGTGTCAAATCCCTAGTTATCACGAAAGATTACAGAAACATTTTGCTTACCAGATACCAAAATGTTTTTGTAAATGCAAGCTCCGATTGAACATTAAGCGGTCACGTGCGAGGCACTGCGTATACTAGTTATGTGCCCAAGCCTGAGGATGCTTGTCTTACCCTCGGCGGCATGTTCCCGCATGTTGCTCTGTGTGGTTCGGGCTTCTGGGTCATGCCGTGACATAGTGGTTGTGTGAATTACAGTGCTGGAGTGATACATGCTGTATGGAGTACTATGGCTGTTCGAGTTGCTGCGCTGCGGCAGTGGCTATGCAGTGCGCGGGCAAATCCCGCAGCGGTGGCTATGCTCATATCTACTAGTGGTACAATTATATCTGCTAGTGCATCTGAGCAAGCCTAATGGCATGTAGGACACGCACAGAAGGCGTAACGTGGGTGCTGCGTCCGAGTCGAGGCTTATGTAAACATACTGAGATGTCTCCTCTCCCTCACAGGCACAAGCATGCACTTATAAACGTTCGACACTTCCATTGTCGTACTTGACAACCCACAACCACGATACGAATCCACGATGTCGACATGGACCAAGTTTGGGCTACTATGGAGGCGAGTATGGTCTTCACGGCGCTCCACGTATGTGTCTCGTTGCATGCTTTGGTAGTACCTGTTCTGAGTAGCGGGTACTAGATCGGGCACTGGAGACTCGGAAGAACAACCACGACATAAATCAGACACCTCGACCTGGACAAGGTTTGGTTTATTGTGGAAGCGAATACGGACTTTAATGTGCTCCAGGTATGTCCCTCGTTGCATATTTCCGTGGTCTAAGCAGCAAAGACCAGCAGGTCGAGCACCGGGGGGGAACGACCACTACCTAAATCAAGCACGCCGACTGTGGGTCTTGAGAGCTCTGTCCTGGTTCGCCAACTGATCTATCTTGCAGGATGGCATACAGACATCCAGCCCTTCTCCCCCTTCTCCCCAACATGCAGGTCAGGAGCAAGGGAAGGAGGAGGAATTTGGATCCGAGGACCAACCACAAGACGGACCTTCGTCGTCGGGTTCTGCGCAGGAACAGGGGAAAGAGGAAACGTCCGAACACGAGCCACTGGACAACCCTTCCTTTCCGAGTTCACAGCAGCAAGACGAGGGAAACCATGCACCGGGGGACCAACCACAGGAGTCGTCGTCGTCTTCGTCTAGCTCTGTTTCGGATATGGGCAAAGATGAAGAAATAGTAATTACGGGTGCGCGACTCGTTTCCCTACACAGTCGAAAACAAGTTAACAACAAGGTAGGCATCCGGGTGAAGGAGCCCGCTCTTGGCCTTCGACGCCTCCCTGCCGGCTTCTACACCTTGGTGCATCACAGCGGTCTTGAATGGAGAACCGAAAATAAACGTTCGTCATCCCAGGATGATGCCGTCGAATGGAATAAGCCACTTCCGATGTGAGTTCCCTTCTGTTAACTTAGATTAGTACTTACAGAGTTCCTAGACCGTCGGATCCATCAGCAACCGTTTGTCTGGAGGTCTACGGATCTTTCGAATGCCAGCCTATGTTGGGTACTGGTGAGCAGCTGCGAAAGTTGGCAGTCACCGTGAAACAACTATTAGATTGTAGTGAAAAACACATTCGTGAGTGGAACGGCATTTTGCACAACGTCCGGGTGCTCACACCTTGGCAGCGTTTACTTTCTTTCCAAAGGATGGCGACATTGTATCCCCGTGTTCATCGATTGTTGTGACTGTCGAACGGCGCGAGGGCACGAGCAGTGATTCATTATCATCGAGGGTGCCCGATCCTTTTTGTGTAAGCACACAACTTGTGTCAACACAGTCCCCATTGAGCATTGTATGTCTATAGTCAAGCACAGATGCCTCAGACGAGCTGGAAGACGCAACGAATCACGGCCACAACGCTCTTTCGCTTTACCAGAAGCGTGGTGAAAAACAAGACTTGGAGCGTTCTGTTGCAGAATTTGAGCGGGCGCTCAGTACTTGTCCGCTGGACCATCCTTGTCTCGCGGTTGCTCAGTCCAACCTGGCGATGGCAAAACTCATCCACTGTCAGGTCGAGGACATGTTTGCTTCCCTCGACATCCCCATTCGCTTGTATTATGACGCACTTGCTGCCCGTCCTATCGGTCACCCTGACCGCCCATCCACATTGGTTCAGCTGGCTGCGGTGCATTTGGCACGGTTCGAAAAGCAGAGGGACGATGCCGATGGTGCACAAGTTGAGGCATTGCTGGACGAGGCATCGGAGCTCAGCTCGGCTGGCAGTCATGAAAACCGAGCTGTGTCTTTCATGCTGCAATTATATGCCAGCCATAGAGTTCACCCTGACCATATAAGTGGGCAATCGTCAGTGGACTCGGATTCAAGTTCACGCTTAACAGACGAGGACCCATGGAGCTCAAGTATCCAGCTGTTGGAGCGTTTCGACCGATATGGTGATCTAGACGACCTTCAGCAGGCAATCACACTTTTGCGAACATTGGTTGGAGCCGCTTCTCTTGGGGATGACCAGCACTGCGCGGGACTAACAAATCTCGGCGCGGCGTTGTTGTGGAGATTCAAGCACATTGGGGAGCTGAGCGATCTCGTGGACGCCATTTCTACACTCAGGGAAGCCGTTGACCTTACCCCTGACGGTCACCCTGACAAGTCGGATTGTCTGAACAACCTCGGTCACTCCTTCATCACTCGTTTCGAGCGCCTTGGGGAGCTGAGCGATCTTGAGCATGCCATTTCGATACTCAAGGATGCCATTAGCCTCATTCCTGATGGCCATCCTGACAAGTCGATTGGTCTGAACAACCTCGGGAGCTCCATCATCACTCGTTTCGAGCACCTTGGGGAGCTGAGCGATCTCGAGCATGCCATTTCAATACACAGGGAAGCTGTTGACCTCACCCCTGATGGTCACCCTGACAAGCCGAGTCATCTGAACAACCTCGGGAGCTCCCTCATTACTCGTTTCGAGCGCCTCGGGGAGCTGAGCGATCTCGAGGTTGCCATTTCGATACTCAGGGAAGCTGTTGACCTCACCCCTGATGATCACCCTCACAAACCAAGTGGTCTGAACAACCTCGGTCTCTCCCTCATCACTCGTTTCGAACGCCTCGGGGAGCTGAGGGATCTCGAGGATGCCATTTCGACGCAAAGGGAAGCTGTTGACCTCACTCCTCATGGGCACCCTGACAAGCCAACTCGTCTGAACAACTTCGGGCTCTCCCTAAGAGCTCGTTTCAAGCACATTGGGGAGCTGAGGGATCTCGAGGACGCCATTTCGACACTCAGGGATGCTGGTGTCCTTACCCCTGATGGTCACCCTGACAAACCAAGTCGTCTGAACAACCTCGGTCTCTCCTTGAGAGCTCGTTTCGAGCGCCTTGGGGAGCTGAACGATCTGGAGGATTCCATTTCGACACACCGGGAAGCCATTGACCTCACCACTCATGGTCACCCTCACAAGCCGAGTCATCTGACCAACCTTGGTCTCTCCTTAAGAGCTCGTTTCGAGCGCCTCGGGGAGCTGAGCGATCTCGAGGATGCCATTTCGACGCACGGGGAAGCTGCTGACCTCACCCCTGATGGTCACCCTCGCAAACAAAGTCAACTGAACAACCTTGGTCTCTCTTTGAGAGCTCGTTTTGCGCGCCTTGGGGAGCCAAGCGACCTCGAGCATGCCGTCTCGGCACTCAGGGAAGCTGTTGACCTCACCCCCCATGGTCACCCTGACAAGTCGAGTCGTCTGCACAACCTTGGTCTCTCCTTGAGGGCTCGTTTCGAGCGTCTCGGGGAGCTAAGCGATCTTGAGCATGCCATTTCAGCACTCAGGGAAGTTGCTGACCTCGCCCCTCACGGTCACCCTGACAAGCCAAGTCATCTGACGAACCTCGGGAGCTCCTTGATCACTCGTTTCGAGCGCCTTGGGGACCTGAGGAATCTCGAGGATGCTATTTCGACTCACAGGGAAGCTGCTGACCTCACCCCTGATGGTCACCCTGACAAGCCGAGTTGTCTGAACAGCCTCGGGAACTCCGTCATCGCTCGTTTCGAGCGCCTTGGGGAGCTGAGCGATCTCGAGGATGGTATTTCGACACACAAGGAAGCTGTTAACCTCACCCCTGATGGTCATCCTGACAAGCTGAGTCGTCTGAACAACCTCGGTCTCTCCTTCAAAGCTCGTTTCGAGCGCCTCGGGGAGCTTGGCGATCTCGAGGATGCCATTTCGACACACAGGGAAGCCGTTCGCCTCACCCCTGATGGTCACCCTGACAAGCCGACTCGTCTGAACAACCTCGGCCTCTCCTTGAGATCTCGTTTCGCGCGCCTCGGGGAGCTGAGCGATCTCGAGCATGCTATTTCGACACTCAGGGATGCTGATGTCCTCATCCCTCATGGTCACTCTCACAAGGCTGCCATGCTGACCAACCTCGGTCTCTCCTTCAAAGCTCGTTTTAACTGCCTCGGGGAGCTGAGTGACCTCGAGCATGCCATTTCGACACTCAGGGATGCTGTTGTCCTCACCCCTGGTGATCACCCTGACAAATCAATTGATCTGAACAACCTCGGTCACTCCTTTTTCACTCGTTTCGAGCGCCTTGGGGAGCTGAGCGATCTCGAGGATGCCATTTCGATGTTAAAGGATGCTGTTGTTCTCACCCCTCATGGTCACCCTGATAAACCAAGTGGTCTGAACAACCTCGGTCTCTCCTTCAGAGCTCGTTTCGAGAGCCTTGGGAAGCTGAGCGACCTCGAGGATGCCATTTTGACACACAGGGAAGCGATTGACCTCACCCCTGATGGTCACCCTGACAAGTCGATTTGTCTCAACGGCCTCGGACTCTCCTTCATCACCCGTTTCGACCGCGTCGGAGAGCTGAGCGATCTCGAGGATGCCATTTCGACACTCAGGGAAGCTGTTCACCTCACCCCTGATGGTCACCCTGACAAGTCGATTGGTCTGAACAACCTCGGGAGCTGCTTCATCACTCGTTTCGAGCGCTTCGGGGAGCTGAGCGATCTCGAGGATGCCATTTCAACATTGAGGGATGCTGCTGTCCTCACCCCTGATGGTCACCCTGACAAGCCGCGTCGTCTGAACAACCTTGGTCTTTCCTTCCTCGTTCGTTTTGACCACCTTGGGGAGTTGAGCGATCTCGAGGATGCCATTTCGACATTGAGGGATGCTGATGTCCTCACCCCTCATGGTCACCCTCGCAAACCGATTTGTTTGAACAACCTTGGTCTCTCCTTGCGAGCTCGTTTCGAGCGCCTTGGGGAGCCGAGTGATCTTGAAGATGCCATTTCGACACACAGGCAAGCCATTGACCTCACCCCTCATGGTCACCTTGACATGGTCAGTCGTCTGCACAACCTTGGTCTCTCCTTGAGAGCTCGTTTCGAGCACTTCAGGGAGTTGAGGGATCTCGAGGATGCCATTTCTACACACAGGGATGCCATTGTCCTCACCCCTCATGGTCACCCTGACACAGCTCGCATGCTTAACAACCTCGGGATCTCCTTCCAAGATCGCTTTGAACACCTTGGGAAGCCAAGCAATCTCGAGGACGCAATTTCCGTGTATTCACATTCTGCTTCTGTTCCCACAGGCCCTATCAGTGTTCGATTTCATGCATCACGCAATTGGATATTATGTGCTCGACGTATACACCATCCCTCTCTCCTCCGTGCATATTCTATCGCCATTAACCTCCTTCCCCAACTTGCATGGATTGGCCTTTCCCTTACCCGCCGTTACGCAGAACTCAAGCAAGGTGCCGATCTTGTGCGTGAGGCTGTAGCCGCAGCTTTGGACTCAGGATTCCCGGAACTTGCTGTCGAGTGGCTCGAGCAAGGACGTTCTATCATTTGGGGGGAGCTCCTTCACCTCCGTGGCTCTTACGAGCAGTTGTCGTCTGCTCATCCAGATTATGCCCGTAGACTACGGGAACTGTCTGCCGCATTAGATGATGCTGGTGCCACTCGTGAACAGTCCTTGTCCACCTTCTCGCAGTCGACTGATGACGCGATGCATCGTACGACACGGACGTTGCAGCAAGACCTTGATAGACACCGGAAACTCGCGATTGAGCGAGATAAACTGCTTCAGGATATTCGACGCCTTCCTGGCTTCGAGCGGTTCCTCCTCCCCAAAGACTTTTCCCAGCTCCGTGCGTCAGCACACTCCGGACCGGTCGTTATGCTCAACGCTGCAGACTCCCGATGTGACGCGTTGATCCTTCTTTCTGGAGTCGATCATGTAATACATGTCCCGCTTCCCAGTTTCGATCTCCAGCGGGCCGTACGTCTTCAGAGTTCATTAGGAACATTGCTTGGCCATGCTCGTGTGATCCCCCTTGAGGACAGGGAGGGAAACCCTTCAACATGGAGCCGTGTTAACTGGGAGTCGCTCTTATCCACTCTGTGGAACGGCGTCATTAAACCAGTCCTGGATAGCTTGGCTTTCTCCGTACGTGCTGTCATTTGACTTGAATTCATTGCTGATCCATCCGATCAGACTGTTGGGGAGTTATCACGCATTTTTTGGTGTCCAACTGGCCCTTTCGTGTTCCTTCCCATCCATGCAGCTGGTTTATACGGCACTCAGCATTCCACACCCGGCCATAAAGTATTCGATTTTGTGGTGTCGTCATACGTCCCTACCCTCACCATCCTTGCACCATCACACAGCCCCAGTGTACCATCGAACGACGATCTGCACCTCCTTGTTGTCCCTCAGCCACCCTCCGACGGGCAAACCCACCTTCGGGGTGTAGCGCGTGAATTGGAACACATTAGGACAATAGTTGAAAATTCGCCTTCAGCGCATACCACCCTCATCCAATCTTCTACCGGCACAGTCGAGGAAGTACTTGGGTTGATGAAGAATGCGGACTGGGTTCATTTCGCGTGCCACGGAATCCAAGATGCTGCAAATCCGACTGATAGTGGCCTTTGTCTAGCCGACGGACGGCGTTTGAAGGTATCAGATATGATCGGGCTGTCACGTTCTCGCGGTGGGCTTGCCTTTTTGTCCGCCTGTCAGACAGCGATGGGTGATGAGGACCTCACTGACGAGGCGATCCACATCGCAGCAGGGATGTTGTTTGCGGGTTACGGAGGAGTGATTGGTACGATGTGGTCGATCAGTGACAGACTTGCGCCTATCGTGGCAAGGGAGGTGTACGAGCACTTATTTCGCAACGGCACGAGGCTGGATCATCGGGAGGCTGCACGAGCGCTGCACGACGCTGTCGGGCGTCTTCGAGGGGGGTGAGAAAGTGTCGTTTGCTACATGGCTTCCGTTCATCCATGTAGGTCTCTGATTGTTCGGGTGGCTATTTCGTTTTTATGCTTTCACGGTGGTACTGTATCATCATACTATCTTAAAAACGTACTTGTACAGTATTCTCGAGGATACTGTCACTACTTGCTAGCTCAAGGCTTGACCGCTCCGTTCGTTGGACGAAGGTAGTCCCCCGGTGAGGACGACCCTCGGTTTTCCATCACAGACAACGATGGGATGCACTACGTATATACCTGTAATTGTTTTCATCCCAAACGTGGGGTTGAGGTAGGCGTGGGCGTGGACGTGGGAGTGACGATGAGCAGCCAGGCGTCGTCCCTAAAAAACACCACACCGGTATGTTCGATGAGGCGTCCCTCTCGCCCTGATGCAACAGCGCGACAGGGATGCACTCCGGAGTTGCGTCTATACGTGTAGCAAAGGGGACGAGGCCGTGTACTTGGCGGGCTGCTGAGAACCCATGTTCGAGATCAGGAAGGGTAGAACTATCGGCCAAGTGTCAGTTCTGGGCGGCGCATGTCGAAGTGTGTCACTATGGTCTCGATGATAGTGATAGTATCTGCTTAGCTGCTTCTACTCGAGGTCTTTCTCAAGCATGGATCGTGTCTCACCCATGGCCCCATAATCGATGATTCAGAGTCGATACGACGGCACGATTTGATGTCCGTTGACGGGGGGCAAATACGACGAATGCCGTGCCTTGTCAAATTCCACAGGTACTTGCCTTGACGTGCTATGTGCATGCAACGCAGCGCCAGTTCTGTAAACACGCACGGTATACGTCATACGATCTGCCTTGTCGTGCCAAGGTGAGACAAGACTTGAAACCAGTGCACACACAACGAGGGGAATATATACATACTCGGGTAGGTGGGTATCGGGTCGGCCCACGCTTCCTTCTCAACTCTTCTCCGGGAAGGCTGCTTCGACTAGTCGACGTTTTGCTTGATGCGGCACTTGGGACCAACGCCAGTTTTCCATCTCGTTTAGGTTCTTGAAAAAGTAAATAGATGAGCACATGCATACCAAAGAGATCTCATGACGCATACATTGTTCACATGTTTCATTCTTTTCCTTGTACTACGAGTACGATCCTCGTTTTTCCATCGCAGATGTGCGGCGCGAAGGGGGAACCAGCCACGAGACTCGGGGAAAGTAGTGCCTAGTAAGTATACAGAGCGTGTTGGCGTATTCAGTTTAAACGATGAGATTTGTTACGTACCCTCGACGCAAAGCATTTTCCACTCTAAACTTGGGGTCGATGTGGGCGTGGATGTGACGAGGAGTCATGCGTCGTCCCAGCCCCAGCATGTCCGACCGACAAGGCGTGATGGAGCAGCGCGACGGGGATGCGCCCCAGAGTTGCGTCTGTACGTGTGACAAAGTGTACTGAGTGGGCTCCTGGAGTCCTGGGAAGCCGTGATCGGGATCGGGGGCGGGAGTGGACCAGGTGTCTGTGCTGGGGGTGTGATGTGGAGCGGAGGTGGCCTTTAGGTAGCTTGAGGGACAACTTGTCGTGCTTGCATCGTCGAGCGAGGCTCACTGAGAAAGTTTGCGCTCCGATGACCAGCACCGCACACAACTCCGAGTCCTCCGGCGAGGTTTGATTTGCTGTGAATTGAAGTACGAGTACGTATGGAAAGTACCATTACAACTCGAGTGGGACCAATGGACAGCAAAGTACGTCGTTCGTGATATAATACTCCATCAGACTGACAACATTCAATGATGACGTGTTTGCTTTCCATCCAGTACCAATTTTGATTTGCCATACCACGTTACTTCCAACCCGAAAATCTCAAATGCACCGTGCACTGCTCCGTAGCCACACGCGGCATGGGCGCGAGTATGGGCTTATAAATGCTCCGTACTTCCTTCGTCGTACTTAACCCACCTTCCTAGTCAAAATGAGTCGCAGATCAAGCACCGAACAAGAACAACCACACGACGAATCCACGATGTCAACGTCACGGTGGACCAAGTTTAAGCTACTGTGGAATTGTGTATGGACTTCACGACGCTCTACGTATGTCCCTCGTTGCATGCTTCGACAGTCCCTTGTTCTGAGTAGCGATGGCGGGTAGATCGGGCACTGGAGAGGAACGACCGCGACATGAACCAAGCACGTCAATGTGGACAAGTTTAGGGTTACGGTGGAAGCGTGCATGGACTTCAATACGTTCCAGGTATATCCCTCGTTGCATGCTTTCACAGTCTAACCAGCAATGACCAGCAGGTCGAGCACCGGAGGGGAGCGACCACAACCTGAATCAAGCACGGTGCCATGTGGCACCCTGACTGTGAGTCTCGAGAGCTCTCTCCTGGTTCGCCAATTGATCTGTCCTGCAGGACAGTGTACAAAAGTCCGGTACTTCTAACCTTTGTCCCCAATATGCAGAACATGCGCCAGAGAAGGGCGAGAAATCTGGATCCGAGGACCAGCCACAAGACGGTCCTTCGTCTTCGTCTTCTGGTTCGACGCAGAAACAGGGGAAAGAGTCTGGACAAGAGGACAACCCACAGGACGAGCCTTCTTTTTCGGGTTCTGTACAGGAGCAAGGAGAGGAGGGAAACCCGGCGTTTGGAGACCAACCACAGGTTGGGTCGTCGTCCTCGTCGAGCACTATTATGCATATAGGCGAAGAAATAGTCATTACGAGTGCGTGGCTCGTTTCCCTACACAGTCGAAAGCACGGTGCCAACGACAAGGTAGATATCCAAGCAGAGGAACCCGCTCTCGGCCTTCGACGACTCCCTGCCGGCTTCTACACCGTGGTGCACCACAGTGGCCTCGAATGGAGAACCGAAAGCAAGCGTTCACCAACGAGTGATGATATCGTCGAATGGAGTGGGCCGATCCTGCTGTGAGTTCCTCCCTCTCCAACCCAGGTTAGTGCTCACAGAAGTTGCAGACCGCCAGATCGATCGGCTACCGTTTGTCTTGAAGTCTATGCATCCTTTGAATTCCTGCCCATGTTGGGTACTGGGGAACTCCTGCGAAAGTTGACAATCACCGTGGATCAACTATTGGATCGTAGTGCAAAACACGTTCGTAAGTGGGTCAGGATGTTGTGTGACGATCCCACTCACATTATCATAGCATTTACCTTCTTCCCCAAGAATGGTGACATTGTATCCCCATGTTTGTGACGGTCAAACAGCGCAATGGCGAGAGGAGTGATTCATCAGCGTCGAGGGTCATTGGCCCTCTTTGTGTAAGTAGGCGACTTCTATCAACACGATCCTGTTTAATCATTGTATGTCTGTAGTCAACCTCAGGTGCCCTAAATGAGCTGGAAGATGCAACGAATCGCGGTCACAGCGCTCTCTCGCGTTACCAGAAGCATGGGGGAAAGCAAGATTTGGAGCATTCGGTTGCAGAGTTTGAGCGGGCGCTCGACAATTGTCCAGTTGACCATCCTTGTCGCGCGGCTGCTCAGTCGAACCTGGCTATGGTGAAACTCATCTTCTGTCAGGTCGAGGACATGTTTGCTTCCCTCGACATCCCTGTTCGCTTGTATCGCGATGCACTTGCCGCCCGTCCAGTTGGTCACCCTGACCGTCCATCCGCATTGGTCCGGCTGGCTGCGGTACATTTCACGCGATTCGAGAAGCAGAGGGACGATGTCGATGGAGCAAGAGTTGAGGCATTGCTGCATGAGGCATCAGAGCTGAGCTCCACTGACAGTCATGAAAACCGAGCTGTGTCCTTCATGCTGCAATTATGTGCTGGTCGTAGAGTTGGCTCCGACGATGGAAGTGGGCAAACGTCAGTGGACCCGGGTTCAAGTTCACGGTTAACAGACGAGGGCACACGGATCTCAAGTGTTGCGCTGTTGGAGCAGTTCGAACGGCACGGTGATCTAGCCGACCTCCAACGAGCAATCATACTTTTACAGAAATTGGTCAGATCTGTTTCGGTTTGGGACGATGGGTACTACACAGGAGTAGGGAATCTCGGGGCGGCATTGTTGTGCCGATTCACGTGCCTCGGGGAGCCGAGGGATCTCGAGGATGCCATTTCCACACTCAGGAATGCCGTTCACATCACCCCTGATGGTCACCCTGACAAGCCAAGTCGTCTGAACAACCTGGGGAATTCCTTCAGAGCTCGTTTCAACCGCCTTGGGGAGCTGAGGGATCTGGAGGATGCCATTTCGACACTCAGGGAATCCGTTCACCTCACCCCTGATGGTCACCCTCACAAGCCGGGTGGTCTGAACAACCTGGGTTTCTCCTTCATCACTCGTTTCGATCGCCTTGGGGAGCTGAGGGATCTGGAGGATGCCATTTCAACACTCAGGAGTGCCGTTCACCTCACTCCTGATGGTCACCCTCATAAGCCGGATTGTCTGAACAGCTTGGGGAACTCTCTCGTCGCTCGTTTTGATCACCTCGGGGAGCTGAGGGATCTCGAGGGTGCCGTTTCGGCACATAGGGATGCCATTCACCTCACCCCTGATGG
Organism: Boletus reticulatus; assembly: GCA_038093535.1. Classification (NCBI taxonomy): domain Eukaryota; kingdom Fungi; phylum Basidiomycota; class Agaricomycetes; order Boletales; family Boletaceae; genus Boletus; species Boletus reticulatus. Next base: position 474,680 of record JBBPSJ010000010.1, read on the forward strand.
TCACCCTCACAAGCCGGGTCGTCTGAACAACCTGGGGAACTCTCTCATCACTCGTTTCGAGCGCCTCGGGGAGCCGAGCAATCTCTAGAATGCCATTTCAACATACAGGCATGCTGTTCACCTCACCCTTGATGGTCACCCTGACAAGCCGGATTGTCTGAACAACCTGGGGAATTGCTTCAGAGCTCGTTTCGACCACCTCGGGGAGCTGAGGGATCTCGAAGATGCGATTTCGACACTCAGGGATGCAGTTCACCTCATCCCTGATGGTCACACTCACAAGTCGACCATGCTGATCAACCTCGGGAGCTCCTTCAGAGCTCGTTTCGACCGCCTCGGGGAGCTGAGGGATCTCGAGGATGCGATTTCGCACTCAGGGAATCCGTTCACCTCACCCTTGATGGTCACCCTCACAAGCCGGGTCGTCTGAACAACCTGGGGAACTCTTTCATCACTCGCTTCTTACGCCTCGGGGAGCTGAGGGATCTCGAGGATGCGATTTCGACACTCAGGGAATCCGTTCACCTCACCCCTGATGGCCACCCTCACAAGCTGGGTCGTCTGAACTGCCTCGGAAGCTCCTTCAGGGCTCGTTTCAAGCGCCTCGGGGAGCTGAGCGATCTCGAGGATGCCATCTCGACACATAGGGAATCCGTTCACACCAGAAACCGTACTACATTTTCTCCTCCGCTGCCCCCACTACGACCGTCAACGACACGTCATCCGTCAAAAAATCGGAACACGCGCTATGAACATCCCGAACCTCCTCTCGTCCGAAAAAGCCATCCAACACCTGCTAACCTACGTTGAACAAACGGGACGCCTCACGGCGCCCCTCGGTAACATTCCCTCCCTACGCAACCAGCAACGCTGACCACGAAACCACACCACAGCCACGTACCCTGAACCGTCATCCCGCCCTCACTCACAACCCTACTCCGCCACCAAAAACCCAATATTCACTAACTTAATACTCAACCTAATCACCCGTCCGTAGACATATGGCAACCCGCACGTCTCATCGAGTGCAACAGACTCAGCTGCGACACGAAGACTAAAAGAGCGCAAGAGAGCGTCCAACAAACGCCGCCCTTCTTTTCTCTTTCTCTTTCAGTAGACCCTTCCTATTCGTATCCAGTCCCTTATTCCCATACGTGAACCTCCGCCTCGGCGGTCGGACACATGTCACTTACTAAAAACTCGCCCCTCACCACACTCACACGTTAGCTACACATAATGGAGGCCGACGATTGGAAAACTTGCGCATCTAAAACCAGCCGGCAGGAACGGTGGGACCAGGGGGAGCCCTACAGCTCGCCTCGGGGACATTTGCAAAGTTGGGGACTCGGCGGAGCACAGGTGCCCCTTTAGCTCC